>LPNX010253019.1:228419-343364 GCA_001517045.1 Pseudotsuga menziesii | reverse complement strand
AAGAAGAAAGAAAAACAGTACCAAAAACAGGATCAGCTCTTCACCACCTATCAGAGAAAGTCAAGAAAATACAAGCAAGCTCAAAGTCAATCAGCATTTGAAGGTGAGGAACATATTCAGACTTTGGAGAGTCTAGGAGAAGATCTAGCAGCTGAAACAGTACAGGATATTCCAGATCCTGATGAGATAATCAGGCAGACAAAGAAGATCAACCTTTTCCTAGACCAGCAAGAAAGAGAAAAAGAAAAGCAATTCAAACAGGAATTACCCAAAGATTCAAGTTCTTTCTTCTCAGAACAGCAGGCTATGGAAGAGGAAAAAGAGCATTCAGCACAAGAGCATGGAAAATTGGATGTGGATGCAAATTCTGAGCAGCTTCCAATAAAGATGAAGAAAAAGAAAGCTTCCAAAAACAGTAAGGAGATCAAGAGATTGAAACTCGAGCTAAAGGAACTTGAACAAAAGAATGAGAAGTTAAGGGAAGTTAATTGGAAGCTAAAGGTTCAGAGAACACGTATCACTAAGCAAGCCTATAGATGGTACAAGCAAAGGAAGGTTTACAAGGCTAAGTATGAAAGGTTGAAGATTCTCTATGCATCTTGGGCATCAACAGATGCCTCATCACAGACTAAAGACTAAAGGCAGGATAATCAACAATAAAATTTTGGTTTTGAACAGGGTCATAGTTCTTGGCATGAGGACATGCAGCAGTTTCCTCTTGGGGGAGATGTTGGGCACTGTTTTTGACCCCTTTTTTCCTCTTAGATAACCTTCATTTCCTTCATAAAACCTCCATATTGAGTAAAAAGCTTTAAAGTTCATCTATAAACCTTGGTTAAAGAGGTATAATGTCATTGCTTGTTAATAAATTGAGTTTTGTGATTTTTTAGGCATTTTAACTAGGATTTTTACTTAGACTACGGGATGTACTAACTTCCCGTATTATCTCCTAGATTGAGCAATTGCAGGACAGCTAGGAGGGAACAAGAAGATAAAGAATGGATCCTTAATGTCCATAGATGGATGAACATACAACAGTTAGGTGATGTGGATTGTACAGATGTCCAGTCAACTAGAGTCAAAGGCGGCCACCTGTTCTGCATTCAACACAAAAGAAGGAACAATGCTGATTTTGTGGAACTCCACGATTCTGAAGATGATCTCGTTAGCTCTTAGCATTAAATTAGATGCAGATTTATAGCATTACAGTTTTATTTTGAATTTGTATAAATGATTCACAAGACAATGAAGAAGGGGTCACGATTTTGAAGAGGAATGCACTCGTGCTTCCAAACTGCGTGATATACTGTGTAAACAATTTCTGGTGAATGAGAATAAAGCTTTAGTTCTGTGAAATCTTTCATTGTGTGTTGAACAAGGCTTTGGAGGGCCCCCATCGTTGAGTTCACACACTTTCATGTTGCCGTTAGATCAATTTGGTGGTTGCAGCGATTTACTTCTGGTGTTAGCTATCTAAATCGTGTCATTGGTATGCATTTTCTAGTAATTTCCAGTTTATAAATCGCAGAACAAATTCAGTCAAGTTTTAAATCGATTCTATTGATGCTCTGTTCCTTTCATTTACGGTTCAAGTTACAAATTCTATTGTGTTGTATATCACTGGCAATATTGGATAAACTCTGTTTTTTTTACTGTTTAAAGACTGAATGTGTTGAAGGTTTAAACCAAGATTCTAATTCATTATATACTGTTGTTTATCCAATGGTGAAATAGTAAAGGACATTTACAGATTATGAATACTATCTTGTAAAAGATTTTAATTGGTGAATGTGTCTTCAGCGCTGGTAGAACTCTGTAGTTCGATCCTAGGGTTATAGATTTGTTGTTTAATTGCTTTTTACCTCAGTCCTTTATGCTTTTATAAATCAATTACTGTATGCTTAAGAAGAAACAAACGAAGTCACCCTTGTAAAAGGATTTTGTCTCTGTGAGTTGCAGTATTTTAGTTTCTGTTAGTAGATTCAGTTACAGTTAGCTAAATTCCAAATGAGTCCAGCCTCTCTGTCCTAAACCTGGATGTGTCTCGAAGTCCACAGACCCGGATTGATTTTAAATTTAAGTTCTGATTAATACTGATAGATCAGAGCCCAACACGCCCAGTACCCATGGTCAACGTCAGGAAGCATGGAATACTGCAGAGAGCAATGGTGTGACGGAAAGCAGCAGTTCGAGTACAGATAGACCGACTGTCACTAGTTAGGGTTTTTGGGTTACTGTTGGGACAGGCCCATAGTGTTGTAATGGAGAGACCTTCAGGCCGCCTATAAAGGGATGAAAACAGTATTGTAAAAGGTTAGCTAGTTGGATAACCTGTAGCGAGTTAGTCTATTAGCTCATTAGTATTTTGTATTGTATTAGAGTTGAGCTCTAGTTCTGTATTCAGTCTGTGGTATCTTACTGTAACCAGCAGCTGGCTCATAGAGGCATGTTATAAGAAGGCAATATAGAGAAAGAGAAGAGATCTAGGAGAGAAGGGCTCCCGGCAGTGAGTGCGGAGTTACCCAAAAGATATCTAGCTGCACACAGGTTGCAGCAGAACTGTGTACTCTCTCAAGATATAATAAACATAGTTCTGTGGATGTAGCTTCTACCCTAGAAGTGAACCACGTAAAACCAGTGTGTTATGTGATTATTTCATGTGATTGTGCTTTACTTAGTTGATATTTGTTATCTGTTACATGAATGTTGTATATCAGTTAGTAAATGTCTGTATGTCCTCATTCAGTTACAGCATTATTGAAGGTTAAAGGTGGATTTACATGTATCAAGCGTCTGCATATGAGTTTATCAGTGCTTGTTTCACATAGTAATAAGTCATTCTGTTAGAGTGTTTCCAGTATACTTATTCAAACAGTTAAGTATAGTTGAGGAAGATTGTGTTGAACTGTGGAAGTTCACGTCAGAGTGTTTAATATCTTGTTGAAAGTTAGCCAAGTCATTCCACCCAGTGCGATAGCCTTTGGACCATGAGGGTCGCAGTGGGCCATACTATAGTAGATATCGTGTTAACAGTAGGCGATATCGCACCGACAGAGGAGCTGTGGTGTGAGATAGCGTAGATCGTGGGTTAAGAGGAAGAGAGAGTTGCGCATCGCCAGAGTCGCTGTGATGCGATAGGATTCCTTCCCCTATCAGAACCCACGAGTAAGAGAGATTGTGCATCGCGGAGAGAGACCTCGCTGGCTAAGAAGAGCTGCAAGACCCCAGGATGCTACAGAACCTGGTTGAAGACACTTGAATCTTTGGCCAACCCATTAGAATCACTTCGGGTGAGACTTCAGGCCGCTCCGCGGTCTGTCGCCGAAAGGGCCAGTGAGCTAGGGGTGTTGTTGGTACATTACAGTAAACCCAGATCTGCCCATATAGCCAACAAATGGTTCTATTTCCGGTTTCGAACAAACTGAGCACTGATGTTCTGTTGGCATCCTAGTAAATATGAACTCAACCAATGGGTTAGGTCTAAGAAGAAATATTTTTCCGAACAAGAGAACAAGAGTCCTAGACTGAGTACAGAGGACTGGTTACAAAAACATATCTTTATAGACCTGCATACGATATTTTTTGCGACCTGTGGAAATGAGCTGTACGACTGGATATCAAAGTTGACTGATCAGAGCATATTCAGAAAGAAAAGAAACATTGTCTGGACACCAGAGCTGATTCAGACCATGAAGAGCCTAGATAATCCCATTATGAGGACATGAGACTTCTAGCTTGCGAGTGTGCTAGAAGGCTTCGTCACAGAGTTTGCAGTTGAACAGAGAAAAAGCTTCAGCAAGGCTGAGCGGTACTTCTTCAAAGGATATCGTGGTAAGTACCTAAACTCTTTAAACTTGTCCATTAAGATGTTATTATATGAAAAAGGAGTAATGGATATAGTTTCAGACCAGTAAGTTAAGAAAGTGTGATATCACAAGAGTTTGAGAGTGATTTTGATGACATTGGACGTACACATAGTGGAAAGAAATACAAAGTATATTTTAGATCTCCCATATTTGAAGACAGTTCAGATAATACTAGACAACAGAGTCATAGTAATACAGAAAGAACAGAAGGGGGTATCCCTTACCACCCTTATACCCCACAGAAACAAACCAGGACTCAGAACAATCCCATAGAAACTCCATCTAGTAGCTCGCAGACAGTACATACTACCGCTACATCACCTCAACTTACACCGCTAAGTGGTAGTAACACAGCAAATCAACATCCACCACGCAGAAATAGAATGGGGGATGATATGAAGCTACCTAGCTTTAAGGGTACAGGGGCAGAAGACCCAGAGCATCACTGGTTTCTATGTGAAGCCGTGTGGACCATTAAAGGACTCCAAGATGATAACATTGAACTCGTACAGTTGGTCACCACACTTAGGGAATGAGCCTTAACATGGTATATGAAGTATACCTCAGCAATACCCAGAACACTTGTACAGGTCAGGACCGCCATGATCAAAGAGTTTAAGAAACCCAAGTCCGAGTCGCAGTGTATCACAGAGCTCAAAGACATTAAACAGTTACCTACAGAGATAGTATGGGACTTTGACCAGAAATTCAAAGCTCTCATCGACCAAGTTAGCTTTGAGTTTGCGCCGGAGTAGCATAAGGAATGGTTTATTGCAGCATTGCTCCCTCACATCAAACTGCCATTAATGCAGTAGAAACTCCAGATGCAGGATGATGCGTTGGAGATGGAGATGAAACTAGAGGCATCACCTCTAGCGGAGACTAGCACAGGTATGACAAACCTGCAAAATCAGTTAGCAAATCTCACGTTACAGATGCATGAGATTAGAAAAGAAAAAGAGATTGCACAAGACATATGGTGTATCAAGTGTAAAGCACAAGGCCATACTAAAGATAACTGTCCAGTATTTGTTGAATACTTAGCAAGTAGGGCTCCTAACCCCTTAGCATAGACTCAAGGGCCATCATGTGAACTATGCAGAACAAGAGGACATCTACCTCAGCAATGCCCTTTACTTCAAAAGTATATACAGACACCTAAGAACTTATATTGTACCTTCTGTAAGTTAGCAGGACACAATGACCATACCTGTAGAGCCTATGATCTCATGTTAGACAGAAAACATGACTTGTACAGAGTCCAATCGGAGACACAGGGTCCAGCAGCAGGACCATAGCATGATCCAGCTCATGTTGGCCGTGGAGGAGGCTTTGGCCATGGTGAAGGATTTGGCTGTGGTCGTGGACCAGTCACTTGTTACTACTGTGGAGTTGTAGGACATTATGCTAGGGACTGCCAAAGCCCCACTATGACATGTAATTATTGCAAATCTTATGATCGCGCTATAGAATAATGTCCTACCTTGATAGCTAAGATCAAAGAACCTAAGCCAGCAGTACACCAGAACATTCAACTTATCACTGCTGAGCAGAAAGAGCCAGAACCAAGAGTCAACATTATAACTCGCAACGGTGCTTCCACTAGTGGGACATCGCCGGATAGTGAGAAGAACACAGGATCGGAGTGGGTGCGCAAAGCTACTAATAAATCAACACCACTCGACCTGCAGAAGAATAAAGAAAAATTTCAGGAAGCTAAAACTTTCTTTAATGAACCTATACAATCAGGACCCCAGGTACAGTCATCTAGGGGCATACCGCAGCAAGCACCTTGTGGCCTTATTCCTATGGAGACATCACAGGCTACCACATCAGGAAGATGCGATGAGGATGAGTCAACAGGAAGCGTACAATCCTTCCTGCGGAGTTGCTTGAAACTCGTGAGGGATGAGAAAGCTATCAGAGAGCTTCAGCACATCATAGATCAGTATCCACTATCTTCTTCCGTGAGCAGTACGTAGCGTGCTGTTCATAACATTATGGGCCATACAAGAATAGGAAGAGAGATGCGACTCACAGCACAAGTTGGAGAATTTGAAATGGATGAAGTGATCCTAGATCTAGGATCAGAGGTAAATGTTCTGACTAAGCAGACATGGGAACAGATGGGTAGCCCTAAGTTAGTCAGATCGCCTATCCATTTGAGATTATCTAATCAACAGAGGGTATCGCCACTGGGTCGACTACCACAGGTGCCAGTTGACATTGACGGAGTTCGCAGCTTTGCAGACTTTGAAGTTATAGAAATCATTGGCGACAGTAGACCATATCCAGCATTACTAGGCATTGATTGGGCGATCAGTAACATGGCCATTATCGACCTAAAGAGAAGACAAATGACCTTTGAGGATGCGCAGATCCAGGTCATCACACCGTTGGATCCTCTTCAGGGTCCTAGATACATTGAACCTATCCGAGCAGAGGATGATGCACATAACATGGAGAGTCTCTATCAAATGACTGCGAACTAGAGTGACTACATCAATCCAACCACAGAAGGGAACATTAGTTGGCGATGCGACAACTCATGCGCATCGGATTCAGATGTTGGTCTAGAGAACTGGTAGAATAGACTTTACGAAGTCTCAGCTCGCAGATGTGCATATCTGACTAAGTCACTGCGATGGATCGGAGCAGAACTTAAGGATATTCTGTCGTTTGATGGCTTAGCAGATGTCAATGATTTTTTATACCAGTTTGAAAAACAAGTTCCTCATGAGCAGAGGATTGCAGCTATGGACCTTGCAGTATGAGCCACACCTGCAAGATGGTGTATGTACATAAAGAGAATATCGCATCATGGGATGATCTTAAGATATTGATGGCGATCAGATTCTCTACTGACAGGGAGTATGTCCAGCAAAAATACACAGGAGAAAATGACCCCAGGTCACACATTCAGACTTGTGAATAGAATTGGTTGGACATTCCCGAGGATGAATGGGTTCACCGATTCATTCACACTTTGGACACAGTTCCAAAGAATTAGTACACTGAGACAGAGTTGCACAGAGGAACAACTACATGGCCACTTATGATAGACAGCTTTGAACTCACTTTCACTTTTGAATCTGAGTACCCAAGCATTAATTAGTCTTTAGACGTTATAAAGATTAAGATCTTTGAGGACTGTACCCTATCAGTGTCAGCTCAACCTGAGTGGGCCATCCAGTTAGAAGAGGTGCTAGAGTGCTATAACTTTGCATCAAAACCAGAGGATGAGGATGAGGAACCTCGCAACATCAACATTCCAGAGTCAGAAGGGACTCGCAATGTTGATGGACTGAAGCTAGAGACTCCAGCTATCACGGAGCCTATCAAGATTAAGAAGATCAACATTGGCATAGACACAAAACCAAATTTTGCATCCATTGGAGACTATTGGGACGATGAAACAGTAGGACAGATTGCAGACTTGCTACATGACTATCAGGACCTATTCCCCACCAAGTTCACAAAGATGAAGGGAATAGTTGGAGACCTGGGAGTAATGAGGATACCATTGAAAGAGGATGCTAGACTAGTCAAGCAGCGTCCATACAGATTAAATCCGCGCTATAAAGAAAAAGTTAAGCAAGAGATCAATAAGATGCTAGTAGCAGGCATCATTGAGCCATTGGAAGAAAGCGAATGGGTTAGTCCCATGGTCATGCAAGAAAAGAAAACCAAAGGAGACATCAGGATCTGTGTCGACTTGCGTAAACTCAACGATGCATCGCTTCATGATCCATTTCTGACACCTTTCATTGATGAATTGTTAGACAACGTGGGAGGAAAGGAGGTCTACTCCTTCACCGATGGATTTTTAGGTTATCACCAGATCAGAATCCATCCAAAATATCGATCTAAGACCACTTTTGCGACAGAATGGGGCTCATTCCAGTATACGGTAATGCCCTTTGGTCTTAAAAATGCACCAGCTATCTTTTCTAGAGTAGTAGTTGCTGTATTTAAAGAATATATCCATAAATTCCTAGAGGTTTATTTTGATGATTGGACTGCATTTGGATTAATCGACAAGCACATAGGAGGTTTAAGACTGATGTTAGAGAAATGTAGGTAGTACCATATTTCTCTGAACTTGAAAAAATGTATATTCTGTGCGCCATTTGGTATTTTGTTGGGTCATATTGTCTGTAGACAAGGATTGATGGTAGATCCTGCAAAGATTGCCATCATTGTAAACCTTCCAGCACCCAACTCAGTCAAGCAGTTGAGGACAGTACTTGGACATACTGGGTACTACAGAAAATTTATCAAAGGTTATGCAAAGATCATAGCACCTATGGAAAAGATGTTAAAGAAAGATGTAAAATTCCTATGGAATGAGGAATGCCAGAAAAGTCTAGACACCCTTAAAGAGAAGATGGTTACAGCACCCATCTTAGTATTCCCAGACTGGACCAAGCCATTTCATGTCCATGTGGATGCATCTGGCATCGCACTGGGGATCATCTTAACACAGCCAGGAGAAGGAGGTATCAATCACCCTATCGCATACTCAAGCAGAAAACTATCCACCGTAGAAAAGAACTACACCACTACGGAAAGAGAAGGATTATCCATGGTGTATGCTCTACAGAAATTCAGGCACTACCTGCTAGGTGCCTCATTCAAGATGTTCACTGACCATTCCTCTTTGAAGTACTTGTTCAATAAGCCAGTGTTAGGGGGATGAATATGCAGATGGTTACTCCTATTTCAGGAGTATTATTTTGAAATCATTGTGAAACCAAGAAGATTAAATGCCAGAAATGCCTGAAATCATTGTGGTTACTCCTATTTCAGGAGTATGATTTTCTTTTGACCCTAGAAATGCTGAATCATCATGTGCATAATTTCTTGGTAGATTCTGGATCAGCGGTGAATGTTATGCCACTGGAGGTTTGCAAAAATATTAATGGACAGCCAGAGTCCACACCTTGGGAAGTAACGCAATTAGATAGCACAGGTGTCAAAGTAGTAGGGGAGATGAAAAATGTCCTCATTCACTTCTCTGCAAATAACAAAATATGTCAATTTATTGACATTATGGTGGCTGACATACCGGGTGGATATGGGCTTATTCTCAACTGAGATTGGTCTGCCAGATTAAAAGGTTATTTTGCTTCAGACTGGTCTCATTTATGGTTGCCTCTTAAGGGTACCCCTAATCGGATTAAAATTTTGAGAGAGCCTTACATGAAGCATACCATCACCAGGCTGGGAGAGGGAAATGAATCTGCTAAATCTGTCTTGGGAAATTATCTAACTGAGCTTAAGCTAAGACATCATATAGAAAGAAAGGCCAGTTATAAGATTGACAATCAGCCTGAGCTCCTTCAACTTCCTCAGGCTGATAAAGATGAATGTAGACTAGTAGATATGGTCTCAATTTCAAAAATGGTACACTTAGACCATGGATAGATTTTTGACCTTCACCACACCCGAGCCCTTTAACTCATTTGATTGAATATTTTTAAGGGCAGGCACACATTTTCTTTTCTTTTCTTTCTTCCTTGTACATAAATAATGTTGTTTTTCTTTAATGCTTTGATGCTGTTTTCTTTTGATTTAAATGCTTTGTTACTAGTTATTTTATTTTTCAATAAAGAGGCAAACTTTTGGTTGCAATGGAAACATCAAGGTTCTTCATTAACTGAAATCTTGAGCAAAATACTGTGCTTTGAACATAGAATGTCTTCTAGTAGCGGTGTTCCTAATTGGCCATGCATTCATTGAAGTTCTACTTAACCCCTATAAATAACTCAGAAGTAACAGGTATGGAATACTATTTCGAGGCTCCATCCATTTCACATCTAAAATGTCCAAGGGGGTGACAACAAAAGACCTATGGAAAGGAAGCAAGGTAAACAGTATATCATATATAAATGATCCCATGCCATGATTTCAGAAAAGCTAAAAGCTATCAAGAGTCAAAACTCCTTAAAGAAACAATACATATCAAAGCAAAGTATCAAAAGCATGAATCTCAAGTTGTCAAAAGTTCCTCTGCGTCCGTGAGATGAACAGTAAATCCTTCTCTCACACAAAAGGACACGATGGATAGAGGAGCCTGAATAAAATTTAGAAAGAAAGGCAGATGGAGGACTCACAAGAACTAAAGTTCAAATAGCACAAAAGTGCAATTGGCATGGGAATGAGGAACAAATGGATAGTGCTTTTTACTATATGTTACAATCCTGTGGTGTCCAGGATTGAAACTACCCAAGGACAGGGGTAAAATAAATCTCATTTATTTGGCCTCAAAAGAGTTATTCAGACTTGCAAATATTTCTGATGTTACCTTTTCCCCAATGAACTGTTTCTCAATGAGTTAAATGTATGAGTTGGCCAACTTACGAACACAAACATCTAGAAGATTTCAATTTTGAGCTAGACAGCCTTTTACTGGGAGGAGTTAAGTCAGAAATCTGGGGTTCACCAGGTAGTCACCAATTGTTGCAGCTGCAACAATTTTCCCAAAATTCTAAAAAATTTCAGGACCCTCCTTTTCCTTGGATTAGTTTTATTTTCTTCTTTGATCTAATCTAATGAGCTTTTCCAGAATGATTTTCTAATGCTTGGAATGATCTATCACTTGTTTGATTCTTCCTCTAACACTTGAAACAATCTTTGGTTTGTCCAAACTCTATCGTTGCTTTTGAATGCATTTTCAGCATGTTCAAATTGGAAATTTATTTGGTTGGAGCTCCCACCGTTGTGGTGAAATAACAAGTTTTGGTTTAAACGTTTTCTCCGATACGTTTCTTTCAATCGGCTCTGTTTTGGTTTACATCGGGATGATTTGTTATTTCTGTCTCCGTCGTTGCGGACGGCAAATTACTAACTCTCCCGATTTTTGCTTCGACGTTTTGGGTCCCGTTATGTTATTTTCGCCAGTTCGTGAGTTGTGGGCTTCCACTGTTGCGGCTACGGAAAGCTCTAGTCGTTTTAAATCCCGCCGTTGCGGAAGGATAATCAACTTTGGCTTCGTTATTTTATTTGATGCTTTTTGTTTAATCGGCTAATATTTTGTTTTACGTCGAAATATGTTGCTTCTTTGGTCTCCGCCGTTGCATATGGTAGATTGCTAAGTCTTCTGATTGTCGCTTTGACTTGCTAGACCCCGCTTTGTTATTTTCGCTGATCCTTAAGTTTATGGTTTTGCCGTTGCGGATGAAAGAAACACTAACCTTGCCGATATTTCATTGGTTTTCTCTTCCGATTCAAGCCTTAGCGGAATATGATATCCTTCATGCCTCTGCCGTTGCAGCTCCCATTTCGCTATCGCTCCGATGCGCTATTGGTTTGTTTCCCAATTATCCCTGTGGATATATTAGTGGTTTGGCCACCTGACATTGCAGAAGGAATTATCTTACGTCCTTCGATCCATTTTTCTTCCGCCATCCAATTTTACTATTTCCCCGCCACACGTGGTTGACTTATATATATTTTTGGGGCTGGGTCTATTTTTCGATTATTCTATTTGGATTGTCGTTTCGACTTTCCCACTGTCGCTCTCGTTGTGCTATCATCCTCTCAAGCTTGGTCGGACCCTGCTGTCAATGTACGCTCATTCCAGGTGGCTTCAACTGTGGAATATTAACCTCCCTTTCCCCGCCATCCATACAGCGTTTCCAGGTAGGCTCCTCATTGCATTTTCCTGTTCCTTTCGGGCTTTGTTGGTTTTCTACGGTTGGGTTTTGTCCACGGCCGTTTTCCCTTGGACCGTTGGTTACATGCATACATAGTGGATTAGGGATTTGTATCGTAACCCTATGTGGGAGGGCGTTTTAGCACATAGGGTGTTGTTACTCCGTGGATTTTTATTATGCAACCCTACGCTTAGATAATAGGGGGTTTGGTGCAGACGGCCGTTACGCTATCTGCACCAATCCGCCCTGTGTGATGATGTTTGATGGGGGACAGTTTTTCGTGGTTTCCCTTTGATACTTGGACTGGTTGCCCCATTTTCATGCTACCCGTATCCTTCAGACCAGTCGCATTTCGCCACGTTGTTCCGTCCAAAGTCGGTTCATGGACGGTTTCAAACCTGAGCCCGGTGGGGTTTATATAGCACCACAGCGTATTATTGAACATGGTTTTAAATAGACAGTAGTGTGTTTCCTAAAAGCGCACTGTTGAAATTTTGCATGATTCCCCCTGTCATTCCCCACAGCGAGATGGTCATGGCACCAGCTGATAGCTCAAGTTTTCTTCATTCTTATGTAGATTTGCTTCATGCTCAAATTTGTTGATAGAACTATTTTGCACATTTTGCTTCATAACTATTTTCCATCATGTTGAACATAGATGAGGTTAAACACTGCACCTTGTGTCCCAATGTTTGCAACGTAGTCAGGAATGTCTTAATGATGATGATTGCATGTATAACAGGGAGTTTTCGAATTCGAAATGTCAAAGAGGCAAAAGAAGAAGGCCCTGTGGTAGAGGAAGAGCCCGAAGTGGAATTCATTACCAAAATAGAATACATATATGAAGACACCAAGTGTATATCTGGTGTGGAGCCCGAGTACCAATGGGGAGAGATTTACAGGCTTATCACACGCTGGGAGGTGCCAGATATGGGCCTGGAAGAAGAGGGAATATATGCCAATATCAAGAGATCTTCACTGATGAAGATTGCCACCAGACCAGATCTTTTCCCATGCTCTGAAGTAATTGGTTGGATTCTCCCCTTAGCAAATGTAACAACAATGATCCTGGAGAATGTTGAAAAATAGGGCTATGCTGCATATAGCCCAGGATATGTAGCTCTATCCTACCACCTGCCAGAAGCGCAAATATTTATGTCTGATGATTGGTTGAATAACATTAGAATGGACCTTGTGGAGACCCTTAAAAGAATGTTGCTATCAGGAAAGCATTTCAGAACCAGGGCTATGGGAGAGTATGATACAGCAAGCTTAAGGGCCCCATATAGGTTCATAGCTTTGATGCTTAACAGGATTTTTGGAAGAGCTCATGGCAGGTTCTTCAAATTGGAATGGATGCCAATCATTTTTTATGTTGCAACCCAGGGGACAATTTTCAACCTGGGCCAGCATTGTATCAAATAGTATTTCAGCTTGTTTAGCCTCCACCTTGGGTGGAGTATCCCAAAAAAGGTCTGAATTTTATATGAGTTCCATACTGGTCGATTGTATATTGTGCAATCAGCCTTTCCCCAGCCTCAGGTGCATCTGGGATAGGGAAAGAATGCCTATCTATTCTGCATATAAACCACTGTGGGTGCACCAGTATCACAGCCATTATCGAGAAGTCTGTGAACCCTTCATCATGCCACTATATACGCTCATTTTCTTGAAGGAGTGTGATTGAATGTCAGAGGAGGTACTGCAAGTAATTGAATAATATGCAGACTACTATCTGACTGAGAATGGCCTCTACTTCAGGATGTTTGGAGGTTCAAGAGCACCTTCCCTGCTGCCCAAATATGCCACTGACTACATCATTCACAAGGAGGCAGTGAGGAAAGTATTCTTGGATGGCATAGGAAGCTTTCTGTTTGAGCATAAGAAGGTTTCCTATCCTCCTTTTCCCTTCAACTTAGGAAGTTACAGGTTCACCAGAGTAAAGAAAGCTGATGAGTTTGTAGAAGAGCTGGAAAGGTTTCATTTTGGGGAAATGACCTTCCATAGAAATGACTCCTACAGTAAAGCTGAACATTGCAACGCAAACAACGTACATTTTGAATATACCCATCATTGGGATAGAGAAGACTCCGTCTTCTGAAATGCAGTAAACATGACAGCCTTGAGGAGAAGGTTCAAAAATAAGATCTCCACCAAAGGTGGGAAGGGAGATGAACAAGCAAAAGCTGAGGAAGAGGCCAGGAGAAGGAATGAGGAGGCCCAAAGGCTGGCACAAGAAGCTGTATGTTGGTGACAGGGAGACCAAGAGGATAGTGAAGAGAACAGAAAGGAAGGTTGAAACAGGCGGTCTGTCTGAGAAAATGATAACGGATACACCCGTTGTATTTGGGACAGACTGAGATCTGAGATTCACCATCAGAGCAGGAGCTGCATTAATCCAATATTCTTAGGATAATGTGGACAATATTATGATAGACTTGGAGCAATCCAAGAAGTCCTCTGCTCAGCTGAAAGACACATTGAGAAAGGAGAGAGAGGAAAGCAATAGGCTAAAGAGGAAATATGAGGACATGAAAAGGGAAATAACTTCCTCAAAAGATGAATTGCAACTCCTCCAAGCAGAGAGACAAGCTAGTGAAGTTGCACAAGAGTGTCTGGAGAAAGTGCAGCAAGAGTATCAAGAGCTCCGGGTGGAGAAAGAACAACTGCTAGGAAAGATAGGAGACTTAGAGCAGCAAAAGACCGCCTTAGAAGCAAATGAGCAGCAGGCTCCAGAACAAGAGAGAAAGCTTCAAGAGAAAATTTATTCTTTAGCCACTGTTTTATAGGAAGAAAGGGAGCAACAATTTGACCTCCAACCATTCAAAGAGCATGTGTTGGCACAAAAGGCCAAGATGCTGCAACTGCAGACTGCCATAGAAGAAGAGAGATGTAAAGTTCTGCAGGTAGATGGCCGATTAGAGGAAATCCTGAAAACCTCCTCTTACTTTGTTGATAGATCTCAGGACGTTCTTGAAGTCCTGACTACAAGAATGGCAAGGCTGAAAAATAATGAAGAAACTCCAGCAGAGCTGCCATCAAAGGATCAACAGGCCCTCAAGCAGGATTATGACTTATTAGAATTTTCTATAAACACCGCAGAGGATTTCAAAAAGGCAGTTAAAAATACGAAAGGATCCTGCACAGAGTTCTTCAGGAGGCTCCTTATTACCTACAATCGGTGCCAAATAGAGGCCGAACAGAGGCTTGATGTTTTCTCGGACCACAACTCATTTGTGGAGATGTTAGAGAAGAGATATCAGGAGAAGGAAGAAAAAGTACAACATATTAAAGCCCTGGATGATCAGATCTTGAAGAGTGAAGTAGATCATTCAGCCATCAGTGTGCAGCTTTTGGAGGATCAGCTTCGGTTGAGCACGGCCAGAATTGAGGCTATAAAGAACTAGGCTGCGAAGTTTGAGATCAACATCCAGTTTCTGGAACCTTGTTCCTTTGAAGGCATTGCCTCTGAAGCTTTGGCGTGGAAGAAGTTTCTGGACACCCAAGTGGGACCCTCCTTGTAAAAAATTGGTCACTTTTGTAATTTGTAAAGATTTTGTAAAAAACATTTGAGAAAAGTGAAACATTGGAGGTGAAGAGTTGGGAAGCCCAAAGGTTACTTTGGGCAACCCAACAGTCTCGCCCCTTTTGTATAAATGTAGAAGGCTTAGAAGGAATAGGGGCTTTTTCCCAGTTAGACATGTAAAGCGATATTGTAAGAAGAACTACTTTTTTTTGCAATAAATAATTATTGTTTGCTTGTTGGAGAAGGATTGGTGGGACTTTCAAATGTCATGCTGTGGATGGCGGAAAGATGAACTATTTTGTTTTTCTAGCTTTTGTCCATTAACCGTGAGATCGTTCTAACTCTTAGAACCTATGTTCTTGTTTAAATGATTTCTGGTTTATTTTTGTGGAATTACCACCATGAGTAATGTATGTTGTTCATAAAACAATTGGCTATCTGATTGTCTAAATATCTCTAATCATTCATGCGTTGTAGGAAGGAATATCAGCTATTTGTGATTTCTCTTTATAATACATGCACAATACACATTACTCATAAATAAGTTACATTTGCTCCCCAGGGATAGGTAGATAGATAGTTAGTCTTACTTCATTGCTGCATATGTGATTGAGATACTTGTGAGTGCTAAGAAGAGAGGTAAGAACCTGCGCATCATGTTGTGAATGCCCCTTGCATCCTTATCACCCTGCATGGTTAATTAGGCATATGCATATCATACTTAAATCAAAAATACAAAAATACACGGTGGACCGGGCCGCAACCGGTAAAACCTTTGTTTTTGTTACTTTGACCTACGGTAGCCGGACCGCAAACCAGACGGATTCCCTATACCAAACAGTCATGGGATAATTGGGAACGTTGACTGGGGAGAATCCCTTGCTGTTGTTGCCTGTGAATTTTCATGCCTCAACACATCTACAGGAACTATGTATCCTAGAATCCCTTACCCTGGAAACATGTTTATGCTATCGGGGAAAGATAATTGGTCTTACATGCCAGTAATGGGAGGAATGCCTATAAATACTACTAGAGGTTATGGAGGGACACCTTATGGTGTCCCACCCTTTTGAGGGCCACTAGGAGGAGGCCCACCTTGGGATCCACACTTAGGAGGACCACCACCTGGAGGCCCACCTTTGGGAGGTCCACCACCTGGAGGTCCACCTTATAGGGCACCACCACCTAGTGGACCACCACCCGGAGGCCCACCACCTCCAGGTGTCCCTCCTCCTGGAGGCCCCCCCCTTTGGGGGGATCTTCAGGAGGATAATCTGCCTATTGACCATCCCAACAGCCTATGTATCAGTCAACTTATGGTCCTACTGGTGTGCATATGCCTTATCAATACTACCAATACATTGAACCTAATCAGAAACTTCTGTTCTTGGAAAATTTGGACTTTCCCGATTTTTCCAAGTTGATTAATGATCCCATTCAACACAACCCTTTGTGGCCTACTATTCCAGTCAAGTTACCATTAAAAATTACAAATTTTGATGGGAAGCAGGGAGATGATCCCAAAAATCATGTCACGGCATTCCATCTATGGCGTTCTTCCATGGGGGCTTCACTTGTTGGCCAATATCCTATCACGTTAGTTCATATTGTGGGTTTTAAAATTATCAAAAATCAAACCAATATATTGCAGGTATTGGGGGGGTGAGGGGTTTAAGGTGGGGGTGGGTAGGGTAGTTTATAAGGATTGAGGTATAAAAAGGGGTGGGGAGGAGGTTTTAAGTATTGGGAGGGGGTTTCAACAAAAATAGTTTGGGTCAATATATCTCGAAATTAAGGGTATTCTTTAATATCCCACGATCGCACGTGTTATGTGATAGGTTTACTAAGTGAAGTCCCTGTGCGTTCTTCCAAGTCCTTGATGGATGAATCTATTAATTTAAGACTCTCTCAATGAACTTTTACCGGTATGGCCACAAAGTGGTACATTGAACTTCCACAGCATTTGTTTGTGTATTTTAGCTCATTGGCAACCGTTTTTCTCACACACTTTCAACTACCCATTCGTTATGAAACAGGTATGGACCTTTTAACTTTTCTCCTTTAATGTCCCAAATTTGGCATTGGTTCTCAATGGCCAAATCAAATTTTCCATATTCATGAAATTTGTCAAATGGATGCTAAAAGTCAAATAATTGCCAAGGAGGAAAATCACTAGTTACCTAGGTTGGGGGTGGAAGCTTTGATATTTGGAATAAGGGGGATAATAAATGATGTTTATACATTAGAAGGGGATAAATATTTAATAATGTATCTTATTAAATAAATACAAGAGAAAATGGAATTGACAATGGAGCATGAAGACACATGGAGACTAGGGGGCCCACACTAGCTAGAATTCCTATGATAAATGGTATCTTTCTCTTGCAAATTTGAATATATGGAAAGTATAATGTTTTTTTATGGATTATAATGTTAATATACTTGTCCATATACTTCATAGGTATAAATTGGGATGAAGTTCAACTTACATGGGAGAGGAAGAGCCAAATGGGAGTTTCGTGGACACTTGGCTAGATTCCCCTTACATTTATGACAGCTATGACACAAATGATGGAGATTCTATGACAGTTATGACCCAAGTCAGATATGAAGGTTGACATACTGAAATATTGAAATTTCAGTCCTGAATATATCATCTTGGAGGTCGAAATTGGGAGTTGGAGAAGGCCAAAAGGCTCCTACTCAAATTTGGGAGAAGAGGGAAGGTGAAGAGAGAGGCCACATGGCATAGCATGAGCAGCCACACCAATTCGACTTGGATTTGGTTTATCGATGGATTTGGAACCTTAGAATACCAATAATATTTATAAAATATAGGGATCAGCCATGAGAAGATTCTTTTTCTCATTTGTGAATTGTGAGAGCTAGTGGATGACTAGTTTTTTTGCTTAAGCCAATTTCGAGGGTGAAAGATTCCCATCTTAGTTGGTGTTTGGAAAGGCCACTCAGGTATTTCATGGAGATTTAATGGATTCTTATTTTCCAGTGTAAGCTACAGGAAATAATTTGGATTCTTCTATTGCAGCACTCTCTCCCAACTATTTCCAGTTTTCACACCATATTCATGCCAATGGAGGGATTGCGCTTTGGGTGAGCTATTGATCTCTTTGGGGAAGATTATAATGATTGTTATATTATGTTATGATGTATATGATCTATATTTAATATTTATAAGACTCTTATGTTGAAATACCCAAAAAATTCATGTAAAAATGTTGAACAATGAAGAAATAATGTCATTTCCCCACTATCTTGTTGTGAACCATTGTAATGCTGATGATTTCAAATTAGGAGAGCCTTTAATTGTCAATTTATGATTGGAATAAGTTAAATATTATATTTTATTCATTCTCATAAATTTTCAATTCTAAATTCCCAATATTTGTATGTCAAAATTACTTTTAATGAGCAAACAATGACCCTTTCCACTCCATTTTGATATATGCCATGGTAATGCTTATTATTTCGAATGGAGGAATGTATCTCTGATAAATGTATGATGTATGGACTGTAATTAATGTTTATTTCAATTCTCATGTTCATTAATTAATCATTAGAATCCATTTTACTCATTTTTATTGCATTGGGAGAAGATTTGGTGCATTTTCCCCAAGGGTCGAAATTGTGACTTGGGGGTTGTTTTGGAAAGAGTCATAACAGACTGTATAAATTTAACCATGATGCATATGAGACTTTTAAAAGGTCCCTTACACATACCCATCCTCTTTTCATAAATTAAAGTGACTTTGGGATCATTTGTGAAGCCATTTCCGACAATTACCCGGGGGGAATTGGAGCCCCAATTTGCTAGTAAAGACTCCTACTTTGAACAGAACATTAAACAAATTTTCAGAAGTAATTGGGAGGTCACAAAACATACATGAACATTATATTTAAGTTATATTATCATTAATGTACCTTCAAATAAAATTTGGAAGCATTTGGGTCAATTTGGAGGTCTAGACATTAAAACTAGTCAAGAGCCAAAATTGTGAAAAAATTGGAAAATTGGGCATTTTAATAAAATTCCAAAAAGGGGACATTACAGTGGTATCAGAGCATGATCTTGACACATGATGTGGTATGATATTTATGATTACAATAATTCAGTGACCACCATTATATATTGAAACCAAAAGTGCTTTTGTTGAAGAGGAAAAAAAGAAAGTAGGAGAAGAAGGCAAATTGTTTTTGGAAACTATGACTAGGCATGAAAAGAGAACCTCATATGATGGTGAGGAGATAATAAAAAGCATGGAACCTATATTTGAAGACCTTACCAAGAATATTATGAAAGGATTTGAATTTTTGGTTATCCAAAGTTGGGAAAAATATATTGATTTTAAGAAAACCAAGGAGAAAAATGCATCAGCTTGCTTGAAGGAGAAAACGGAAGAGACCCATGAACCACCTAGTTCTGAAATAGGTGGAGTAGAAGAATTATTATATGAGGATGATAAAAATTCACTCCCAAGTGACTCTGAAAAATATGAAGAGACATCGCATGAGTATGAAGAAGTTTTTATTGAAAATACTGAAGATAATTTTGAGACACATGCTACCTTGGAAATTAAACAAAGAGCATCTACTAATGGATGCTTGAACTATGAAGGAGTACCTACTGATGGGTTCTCAAAAATATATGTTGGTGACATAGATATCATATTTCAAAATGTTGTTGTAAGCCAGAATTCCATTAAAAATGAAAATGAAGACCTTGGAGCAGTTGAAGAAGAAACAAGATCAACTTCCCCATCACCACTTGAGCTTCATGAAGTTGGTCGAAGCAAGAAGGAAGAAGATGAGGAGGTTCATTTGCAAGAGCCTCATTTTATTGAAGGGTCCTTAAAGATGAATGAAAATAATATCCAAGAGGCCCTTAGCATACTCCATGATACTCAAGCATTGGTATCAAATTATTGTTGGAGAGCTACTTCCTTGGAGGATCCATCCTTCCTTGAAGACATGGAGAAGATCCAAAGAGCAACGTGCAACATCAAAGGTAATTTCATGTCTTTGATTTTTGATAGAAAAAATGTCATTGAGATTATTGAATGGTTACATGAATCCTACTTGAATAATATTGAAGTTATTGATAAGCTCACAATTCAAAATGAGCCACTTCTTAAAAAGTTACAAGACACTTGTTTTTCCTCCGATGTTTCAGATTTTTGTAAGGTAGATTGCTTGGAGGATTCTCATGACATGATGGATCATGAGAAACATGAAAAATTTCAGGTTCTTGATGTGCTTGAGAATTATAGTGATGAGATCCAATCACTAGTAATGGCGGAAGAGAAACTTGAGTTGCCTCTTGAAAATGGTTACACAATTTTTGAAGAAGTGCATAATTCCAACACCTTGGAACCAATCCATGAGGAAATTTTTTCATTTTATAGGGAAGTGAATAATCCTACCCCTATGGATAATTAACATTATGACAATTTTTCACTTACATATCATTTGGGTGAGTTGGTTCTTTCTCCTACATCCCACACTTCTAAATTTTGCAGCAGTCATCCTAATGAAGTATGGGTGAAAGGTTTATTTTTGATGGTGCCACGTGAAGAGAATGGAAATTATATTTCTCCTTTTGATGATGGAATTATTAGAGAACCATATTATTTAAATTTTCAGCAGCATCCTTGTTTACATTATGATCATACACATCTACATGGGTGCACCTATGATGTTCATTTGAGTCACTTGAAGGCTCATGGTTTTTCTTGCTCAACACTTGGTTCATTTGATGTTGGAAGAACTTCATCCAACACTTGGGTGAAGAGGGATATGATTGAGGAACATTATTATTGGTAGAAAAATCCTCTATTATTTCCTGATGATATACATATTGATGGGTGTATTAATGAGACTTCTTTGAGACACTTGAAGTCTTCGTGTTTTATTTGCTCCTTATTTGGTTCATATTTTGGTGGAGGTTCTTCATTCACTTCTTGGATGAAAGAAACAATGGGTGATTATTATTTTGATGCATATTACATTCTTTGGGAGCAGCATTATAGGACATGGGATCTTCACCTATGTCATTGGAGAATATTTGATTGGTCACTTGAAGCATGTATGTAATTGGAAAATGGTAGTCTACTCATTGGGAGGTATAAGCACTTTCATGATTTCTTTGTGAGGCACCTCCTTGATGTTCATTATTATTATGTTTTTATATACTTTGATGATATATATTATGAACTCATGATGTTTGGAAGAATGCATACAAGGAAATGGGATCCAGGAATTCTCTTTCCAAATGGTATGGGTTGGAGAGCACTCTTAATTGTTGGAGTGCAATGCAAACAATGGGACCTTGGGATAGTTTTTAGTCCCACTGATTTAAAATTATTTGGGAAACAAATAGTATGGTAGATGATTACCCATTTAATAAGGTGATTTTAATCAGAGTAGTGCAGCAGAAAGCATGGTGGTTCCTCTCTGAAATATTCATGGTATCTCAAAGACTCAAAGTGTTCAGCGTAGTGGCAACTTCAAAGAATCATACCGAAAACAGGTTCTTCAACAACCATGTTTGAAATCGCTTGAGGACAAGCAATATTGGGAAGGGAGGATTTTTAATGTCCCAAATTTGGCATTGGTTCACAATGGCCAAATCACATTTTCCATATTTATGAAAGTTGTCAAATGGATGCTAAAAATCAAATAATTGCCAAGGAGGAAAATCACTAGTTTCCTAGGTTGTGGGTGGAAGCTTTGATATTTGGAATAAGGGGGATAATAAATGATGTTTAGAAATTAGAAGGAGATAAATATTTAATAATTTATATTATTAAATAAATACAAGAGAAAATGGAAGTAACAATGGATCATGAAGACACATGGAGATTCTGGGGCCCACACTAGCTAAAATTCCTATGTTAAATGGTATCTTTCTCTTGCAAATTTAAATATATGGGAATTATAATGTTTTTGTATGGATTATAATGTTAATATACTTGTCCATATACTTCATAGGTCGAAATTGGGATGAAGTTTAACTTACATGGGAGAGGAAGATCCAAATGGGAGTTTCATGGACACTTCGCTAGATTCCCCTTACATTTATGACAGCTATGACACCAATGATGGAGATTCTATTACAGTTATGACCCAAGTTAGATATGAAGGCTGACATAATGAAATTTCAGGCTTGAATAGAGAATCTTGGACATCGAAATTGGGAGTTGGAGAAGGCCAAGAGGCTCCTACTCAAATTTGGGAGAAGAGGGAAGGTGAAGAGAGAGGCCACATGGCATGGCATGGGCAGCCACACCAATTCAACTTAGATTTTGTTTATGGATGGATTTGGAACCTTAGAATACCAATAATGTTTATAAAATATAGGTATCAGCCATGAGAAGATACTTTTGCTCATTTGTGAAATTGTCATTTGTGAATTGTGAGAGCCAGTGGATGACTAGTTTTCTTGCTTAAGCCAATTTCGAGGGTGAAAGATTCCCATCCTAGTTGGTGTTTGGAAAGGCCACTCAAGTATTTCATGGAGATTTAATGGATTCTTATTTTCAGGTGTAAGATACAAGAAATAATGTGGATTCTTCTATTGCAGCACTCTCTCTCAACTATTTCCAGTTTTCACACCATATTCATGCCAATGGAGGGATTGCGCTTTGGGTGAGCTATTGATCTCTTTGGGGAATATTATAATGCTCATTATCTTATGTTCTGATGTATATTCTCTGTATTTCATGTTTATAAGACTCTTAGGTCTAAATACCTAAAATAATTCATGTAAAAATGTTGAACAATGAAGAAATAATGTCATTTCCCCACTATCTTGTTGTGAACCGTTGTAATGCTGATGATTTAAAATTCGGAGATCCTTTCATTGTAAATTTATTATTGGAATCAGTTCAATATTCTCTTTTATTCATTCTCAAAAAGTTTTAAGTCAAAATTCCCAAGATTTGTATGTCAAAATGACTTTTAATGAGCAAACAATGACCATTTCCACTCCATTTTGATATATGCCATGGTAATGCTTATTATTTCGAATGGAGGAATGTATATCTGATAAATGTATGATGGATGGACTATAATTAATTTTTATTTCAAGTCTCATTTTCAATACTTAAGCATTGGAAGTCATTTCACTCATTTTTATTGCATTGGGAGAAGATTTGGTGCATTTTCCCCAAGGGTCGAAATTGTGACTTGGGGGTTGTTTTGGAAAGAGTCATAATAGACTATATAAACTGAACCATGATGCATATGAGACTTTGAAAAGGTTACTTACACATATCCATCCTCTTTTCAGAAATTCAAGTGAATTTGGGATCATTTGTGAAGCCATTTTCGGTAATTACTCAGGGGGAATTGGAGCCCCAATTTGCTAGTAAAGACTCCTACTTTGAACAGAACATTAAACAAGTTTTCAGAAGTAATTGGGAGGTCACAAAACATGCATGAGCATGATATTTAAGTTATATTATAATTCATGTACCTTCAGATAATATTTGGAATCATTTGGGTCAATTTGGAGGTCTAGACATCAAAACTAGTCAAGAGCCAAAATTGTGAAAAAAAATTGAAAAATTGGGCAGTTTAATAAAATTCCAAAAAGGGGAGATTACAGCTCCATCAAAAAACTTCCACACATATATCAGACCATATTCGTGAGTGGATAAGGTGGAGATGACTCATTAAATCTCCCATCCCAGACCAACTATTAGTTGATTGGTTCATGAAATCCTTGTTGCCTCCTATTACTCAAGATTTGGCTATGGGTGGTGTTGTTACTGAAGAGCATGCTATCAGTCGTGCTTAGAATATGGACTTAGTATATTCCCAATTTGAAACTCTGTATGACCTAATCCTCAAGCTCCTCATCCCAACACGGACCTTGCCAAGCCACCTGCATAAACTCTTGTTGATGGGGTTGTCGGTTCAGTCCAACCCTCGTCAGCAACCAAGCCTGCCAAGAAAAAAATTCCTTCTACTACTGCTCCTTTGAATCCTACGGTTTTTTCCGAGGTGAATGCTATCCAAAGTACGTAGACACCTAGTAATAAGAAGAAATGTAAAGGGAAAAATAAGAAACCTAGAAATCAACAGGAGAATCCCAAGGCTACGGCCATGGAGAATGATAATAAATGAAAGAGAAAGGCCAAGTACCATTTCCTGTTATGTGGTGGTGATCACTTCATGAAGGAGTGCCCTCGTCGTGAATAGCTTAGTAAATTTATGAAGAGTAACCCTACACCAGCAGTGCTTACTGATCCCTTCCCATCTCAAAAATAATTGATAGATCACATGTCTAATCAAGGGACCTCTAATTCTACAAAAGAAATCAGAATGATGTCCTCGAAAACTGTTAACTTAAATACTTGTAGTCAGTCATACGACAAGCCAATAGAGAAGAAGGTTGAAAATCCTTCTTCCGAGAAAGTTCCTTCCATTAGTTCTCCTCCATCTCTGTCTAATGGCCCTCTCACCATTGAGAAACCTAATATCGATTTAATTTTATGCCCGCCTAAGAGTACCCTCAGGATAGATGTTTTTAATCCCAATGCTCGAGCTGCACAATTCTAAAATATCATTGAAGATTTGGCTCAGGAAACCTGTGCAATGTCTACCCTTAAGGTACTCCAAAGCTATCCAACGCAACGTAAAAACCTATTAACATCTTTGGGGACATTAGACCCAGATAATACAAACCTAATCCATTTCAATGTGGAGAACTATAAATCCAGATTACCCCATGTTGTTCAGGAATAAACACCCTTGTAACCTAGGGTCTGGGGTTACCAACATACTTCTAAAACTTGTAGACAATCAGCTTTAAAGTACAAAAAAGGAATAGGAAGAAATGTTGAACTCACCTGATTAACAATGGTTGATCCAAGCTTTCTCTTCTCTTGCTCTGCTTCTCTCCAAAGCTTTCAGGGATGCACCTCCTTCACCTACAAAGAGAATATTCTCCAAGTACAATCTTATACATGTATATATGACAAGTTAGATGAACAATATATAGAGTGCTTAATCAAAAATATTCATCAAACATGATACATGAAAGAGACTCAACACAAAGTTGGAAGAAGAATTATCTTTATTAACAATAGTGAATGAGATAAGTGTACAACCCAATGCCTGAGACAAGGACTCCTTTGCAACCAAAGGAATTTAAGTTTTGCTGCTCCAAATACTTCTGAAGATATACCACCAGCATAACTTTGCTCTCCAAGATTAATTCTATTAATGCCCTCCCCAAGGCCTCTATTTATACTTTGGGAAATAGAGTAGTTTCAAAGGTTGAGGAGGTTGAGACAGTTGAATTCGTTAATGATTAAGGCTCAACAAATCTCCATTAATCGTGTTTTATTATTTTTAATGTCGAATGGATGTGTACGCGACTATTGATACCGGTAACCCATGTATAACATGCGAGTTTCTATAAGGGAAACATGCATACAGATCTGTACGTAGGTTGCCAAAGAAGATAGTCATGTATGTACGCAAGTTGCTGTGGAGATAGTCACGTATGACAATCAACATATAAAAAGGTAAAATGACAAGCTGGTTGGATAGTGAATGCATCTCATGTCATGCCCATCTATAGTGTTTAGGAAACCTTCAATCCAAAAGTGTCCTTTTGTGTACCAACATATGAAGTGTCGGCACTCGGACGGACAAGTGCCATTTGGGTTGATAATAGATGCCCCCTAATGTGTGAGGTCAGAGGGAAGCGATGGCCAAAATAAATTATAATCATTATCTTTGGAGAACTTAAAATTCCAATGGAGCAGAGGTAGTACCTGAAACAAATACATAATAATGTCATATACAAAGTCATATCTGAGGATGCTATGTTCAATATACTGGAACACTAGCTCCTTTACAATATTTGAGTACATCATATAGTATGGGTACTAGACCATGTATATTAAAAAGGTGGAGCGAAGCCACAATATACAATAACGATGAGTCTTCAAAGATCTAGAAGCTGTGTAAATAGGTACAACATAGTCTTGTGCAACTTAGTCCATATATAGGAAACTAAGGTCTTCATAAACAATCCCAAAGAACCAGTACAATCCAAGCCATGTGAATAGATGTTATTGAAGTAAAACATGGAGAGGATTCAACAGTTTGTCAATCAATAGGTGATAATTAAAAACTGAAGCAAAGGATTTCACCCATAATGAAAGTGAATCCTGAGGTATGATCGTCAAAACTCTAGGTATTCATCATCAGGAAGTGCTGATGCGGAACGATATTGTGATAAGGAAGGCAATAGATCCTCCCACGGATTACAAGAGTGACTAGGAACTGGGTAAAGGAAGGGAGACACAAGTGATAACAGATATGAAAATGATAGGATCAGGATATAGATCAAACATTGAGTTAAGTCCTTGAACAGTGAGCACGACACAGAGATGACCCAAGGCATCTTTTTAACTTTACATATAGAATAACTAGACTTATCGGTCATGTAGGAGACATGATCAGATTCCCCAGGTAGAACTGACAAGAGGAGGAGTAAGAAACTCGAAGTAATAGCTGAACTGAAAGTGAACACTGAGACATGAGTATCAAAAAAAATAGAGGGTGCTATGTTCAAGGATGACATGCTGCCACTAACTGAAAACCAAAAGAAAACTTATTCCTTACCTTCCCTATTAAATTTTAACGAGTCCACGAAAGTCAACTCGAATCTCTCTTCATTTTTAAACAAGCTTGAAGAGAAGACGAAATATTGCTTGATAGTGTCACTAATTCATGGATTTTATGAGCCCGAACTAGTACATTCTCAGTTGGTGTTTTCACATTTAGAGAGTCTAAAAACTCCAAAGAAGACTCTAAGGGGATCCTTTTTCATCCAATTTAGTCTCCTAAAGCTGAAAAAGTATAAAACAAACCACGAAAGAACTCTCTTAGCTTTCGAAGAAGTAAGGAGCACCTTTTTCGTATTTAGTCAAGAAGGTCCGAAAAAGGTTAAATTACCACCTACCCAATGCTCCTTCAAAAGCAACATGTAGCCTGAGTTTTACGAGTGTGAAGGAAGGCAAGATCACTCGGAAAGATCCCTTTGATTATGAGAAATTGGGCTTACAACAGTAAACTCGATGCTTTGTTCTTTAGGGTTTAACGAGCATGACAAAGACATAAAGTACACTCGAAATATTTTTCATGTTTAGGTCCAGAGCACGAAAAAGAGAAAACTAAGATCATACCGGGGATTCCTTTTCCGTAAGTTTAGTCCCTCAAGTCCAAAAAAGTGATAAACCTATGCCTGAGAAAACTCTTCTCAATTCCAAAGAAAAGAGAGTGTTCCTTTCTCGTATTATTCCACATGGTCTGAGAAAGAGATAACCTATCACCAATGTGGATGCCCATTCACATATTATTAACGAGCCTGAACAGACAAGTTTACTCGGCAGTCAATTCTATTTTGAGGAGTCATACATGGGCCTAAAGAAACTCAATATCTTTCTCGTGAAGTTTTAACGAGTCCAAAAAAGTCAACTCGCGGCCTCCTTACTGTTTTTATCGAGCTCGATGGAGAGCAGAAAGAATTCTCTAAATGTGAGGAGACGAGTGTCATAGGCAGGCAAAACTAGTTCCAAGCGCAAGGAACAAACCTATGCATAATGCAAGGAACAAGAGAAAGGTAAAGACACTTGAGGAATTTCTCCTCAAGGTAAAGGGTTTCAAGTTACAAAGGAAAAATGATACAAGGCTTAGCGATGATGAGAACAAAGATGAGGGCTTATACAAAGAGCTAAAAGCGTGGAAGCTGGCATCAAGCTGATAAGCACGATAAATACACATGCAAATGAAATTACAACTTGAACAACAAGGCGAGGCTAGTAAACAGTTGTGAATCCAACTAAGAATCATGTCTCCAAGAAACAACAACATCAGGATCATATTCGGAAGAAACGATCCGATGCGGTTCACTTTGGAAGAAACACATGTGACTTTTCTATCTTCTATAAAAGGTAAAGTCAAGGTAGAATCAACTGAAGAAGATTCTATAGAACCAAGGCTCTAGGATTTATAATCAGTAATATCAACCTCAGAAGGATAGCAAAAATCAACAAGGGAGATAGAATCTGCAAGAACAAACTTAGTATCACGGTAGTTGAAAAATTCATATGAAAAATCAAATTCATCAGGATCACTGACTTGATGTTCGAAGGGAGAGTCAAAAGACTCAACAAGACCAACATAAGAAGAAAGGTTAGGCTTACTAGGAAAATTAGGGTTAGACTTAGTCACAACTGAACCAACATCCAATAGAAGGTCAGACTGTATCAAAGACTCTAGGAAGACTTCATCCAAAGGAAGGAGATCATCCGAGATAGGACACATGTCTAAACTTTCAAATGGATCGACAGAGTGGAGAGAGGGCTCCACAGTCTGTATGGGATGAATCACCTTTTCAACTACTGGGAAGAAGTCCCGAGAAGGTAATCATGAAAATAGAGGCTACTTCTCAGTAGCAATTGAACGCAAAGGACACGAGGCCATATAGCTCACCTGTGGCGGGGTAGTGTCTATAAAAACACTAGGAATCGATAAAGGAAAGACCTGGTCTCTAGTTGGGTCAGGAGAAGGATCAAGAAAATCCAACTGATCGATAATGACAATTTCTTCACCATGATTAAAGTACATCACATGAAAGAATGTTGACACCATAGCTTGCATGGAATAGATATAATCATGTCCAAGGAGCATATTGAAGTCCAAGGGGTCTTCTATCACCATGAAGTCAACTAAGACGGTCTTCCCACCCAAAGTAATAGGTGTTTGAGCAAGAATTCCCAAGGCTATACAAGTTCTTATATAAAACGCCAGTAACTGACTAGCAATTGACACAAGGCTGGGAGATCCCATGCCTTGCCAAGCACGAGTAGACAAGACACTAACTTAGGCTCCTTCATCAACAATACAACAAGCAATCATGTATGATTCAACTTTGACCTTTATCTGGAAAGCTGCATCAGAAGGAAGGCGTGGCTCAACTAGGCTATCCCAATCAAAGGAAGCAATCCGAGAGCTTGGTGGGGGTTGATCCGAAACAAGTTCAATGCCCCCTTGTTCAGTAAGTTTTTAACTGGAAGTGAAGAAAATGTGACTAGTAGACACTTCACTCTCCAAAGAAAGAGTGGGATTGATCGACAATGAAATCGATTCAACCACTTCATCAAAGTCACTCTCCATAGGGAGAGTGGGATTGACCAAAGATGGCATTGCTTTAATCACATCAGGATCACTCTCTGGAAGAAGAGTGGGATCGACCAAATCTAAGATTGGTTCAACTGCTTGATCAACCAAAAGTTGAGTAGGGTGTTGAGAAACTATAGGTTGTTCAAAAATGGGATGACCATGAAACCAAACTCTTCTTACCTCTTCAATAGAAGGGCATTTATAGGTAAGGTGGTCTCTCTCACAAAGCTTACAAGGAAACTTGGGCTTGTGTTTTGAATGGGTATTCTTTTCAACAGTGTCAACATGACTCACAGTGGCTGACGGATTGTCTTCAGCATGAACCACAGAGGCTGAGAGACTGCCCCCATCATGGCTTGCAGAGGTTGAGAGAATACCCACAGCATGACTTGCAGAGGCTGAGAGACTAGGTCCAAAATGACCTGCAGAGGTTGAACGGGTGCCCCCTTGCTTATGTTCCTTCTTCCTATTCCTCCTTCTTTTACTCCTTTTAGACTTTCGATTACTAGTATCAGTACTTTCACCGCATGAGGTAGAAGGAGTAGGAGAATCAACTATAGGTGAGGGGGAAGCAATGTTTTGATGCCCATGATATAAGGAGCTTACTTGTGAAGCATCGAGGGAATTTAGGATAGTTGGAGTGGAAAAAAACCACACCGATAGCCCTAGGGTGAATCCAAGAAGATTCAAGGTGGCCATCAAAGGAACACCAACATTCCCTGTGAGAGGAATAGTACAAGGATTTCCTAGCATGGGGATATCTTGGTTGATGTTCAAAGGGGGGTTAGCCATACTTTCAAACTAGGAGACAACGTCTGAGGTTGAAAGGAAACCAAAATTACAAAGCACATGCCTAATGGCACACTAAGTACAGACAAACCACACAACACTCACTAAAAAATTCCTAAAGCCAAATAGACAATCATGTATAAGATACACTTTCCAAAAGAAAGTTGATAGACAGTTACTTGGTATCCCTATAGATGTTCTTAGGCACAAGCGAAGGAAGCACCCACCGCCCTCCCACACCTTCTACCGGGGTTACCTTCCAAGCCCGTCCAAGGTTGATCAGAAATAGCCTTCCATTGTACCTATGTATGAACCCTAGAAGTCAAAGAGACTAAAGGATACCTTAACTATATTAATAGTCTGTCCGGACAGTCGCAAGCCTGGTTCATACGCATGGGGAGGGCAGCAAATCCCAAAACTCTTTCTAAGACAGAATCCCTAGATGTGCAAAAACCTTGGTCTATTTATACCTTTCAAGTGACTGACCTAATACATGACTTGGGCCGACCTCTTACCCTAACAAGGCTGACTCCTCCTAGAGAGACACCAAAAATACATTACATGATGTTACAATAGGTACTATTTTCCTGACTTAAACAAAGGTTGTACCTCAAGGTCCATACACAATAATTACATCCTGAAAGGAGGAAACACATCTTTGATGGGGGTACAACAACATACAATGATAATATACATCAGAATATATTATGAAGTTACAAATACATCAACACTCCCTCTTAGCTATGAAGGTATTCTCTCTCTCTTTCCACAGTCATCATCATAAGTGTTGCCATAGTAATCTTATGTTAATCATCGAATGGTACTATATGTCATCAGAAGTTTCTACAAAGCCAACCCTTTTTCATGTTAGGTGGTCTTCATCATATCCACGAGAAATCCTGTTGGACACAATGGTCACACTGAGAGGGGGGTGAATTAGTTTGATGGAAATTAAAAAACCTTTTCAACTTCTACCAATTTAGTAGAGTTTATCAATGCATTATACTACTAAGTACATTATCATTTCATATGGATTAATCAACTAACTAATAGTGAGTCATACACATATAATCATCTAGATCAGTGAATCATAACAAGTAACGCAAAATAATAGAACACAATATTTGTATGGTAAACTTGTCTTATATTTTTTATGGAAGACTTCAATCTTCGCGATTACATCAACACCAAGTCTTAATCCAAGGACCAACTCGGTCTTCTCAACTCCAACTGAGAAAGGTTTGAGGAATCCAATCCCCAAGGTTGCAAGATTCATCTTGCCAATTAAGAAACACTTCCGCCACTGTCCCAATCACAACTCAATCAACTCAATTAGATGCCAACCAATGGTTCACAACTCCTTCTTGATCTACTCATGCAACATTTTCCAAATGATTTAGATGTCTACTCATTCAACACTGCCAATCTTAGCCAAAAATATCTCTACCAAAAACACAATCATATTTGTGCTATGGATCTCAGTCAAGTTTAGTTAAAGATATTTACAAGTCTCAAAGTCAATTCTTCCCTTATTTTAATCACAATTTCTCTATCACACTTGTATCTGTCATCAAGTTATTCAAACAACTTCTGATCATTGACTTACATCATAGTTACTATCCATGCCACATTACTGCCATCGTCATAATGAATAAAATTGTTGCAAAACATCGACTATACCATTCTAGGTTGCACGTAACTTGTTCTTTATCATACTCAGTTTCCGTACTTATTATTGAACGTTTATGTATTTAAGCCAGTCTAAGTACAATTTACTTCTAAGATTGAGACAAACTCTAGAGCGTTTGACCGCAAAAGAAAACCCAAATTGATAAATATTTTTGAGAAAAATAATATGATGATTTACAATAAGTTTTTTTTTGTTTAACTTATATAAGCATTTTAACACGACTCTTCGTAAATTCACCATGTTTCTTACACATAATAATTTTTTTGGTTATTTATATAAAATTATTTTTGTATATATTCCTTATTTATATTTTTATATGTTTACTTATTTTTTATATTATTTAGTGTATATAATATTGCCCTCTTCTTTTAAGATGCTTTGTCCTCAAAGAAGGGCAAGTATGGATGTTGTTGAATGAACTTATTGGTTTCCCATGAATCATCTTCTTATGGACAAATCTTCCACTTAATAAGGTATTATTTGATGATGCACGAACGTAGTCTTCTTTCTCTGATGTTGATCATGGACTCTGGTTGCAAGTTTCCCTTCTTCATCCAAGGTAGGAAGTGTTGTCTGAGCGGATTGATTTTGATGCAACTATTTTTTAATATTTGAAACATGAATAACATTGTGAATTCGACTCATCTAGTAACTTCAATGCATAAGTTGTTGGGATAATCTTTCATATAATTTCTTATGGCCCATAAAACTTGGGCGTTAATTTATTCTTTCCTTGTTTCTTGAGTGACAATTGCTTGTATGGTTGCAACCTTACAAATACTCAATATGCTAATTCAAACTCTCTTTCTGTTCTATGTTGATCTACTTGTTGATTCATACGATTTTGTGCCATAGTTAAATTATTTTTGAGTATTGCATTGATCTCTGATTTTATTCAAGTTGAATTAAACTGCAGGTACTTTTGCATCAAATAGAATGCATTCCTTCCATCTGGGAGGTGCATAACCATATAATGCTTTAAAATGTGTCATTTTGGCTGACGCATGATAGGTAGAGTTATACCACCATTCTACAATATGTAACCAATGTAACTATCTACTCTGCTTGTCAGTGACAAAGCTACAGAGGTAGTATTCCACACATTTTTCAACAACTACTATTTGTTCATATATTTGAGGATGATAGGATGAGCTCATGTTAAGAGTGATCCCAATTTGTTTGCATGATTCCATCAAAAAATTGCTTGCAAATTTGACATCTTTGTCACTAACGATGATTTTTGGAAATCCATGTAATTTGTAAATATTTTTACAAAATACTTCAGCAATTTTTTTAGCGAAGTGAGTTTTCTTAAAACCCATCAAATGTGCATATTTTGTCGTTCCACTACCACAAAGATGTTTTCTTTTCCTTCAATATGGGTAACCCTTCAATGAAGTCCATAGAGATTTCTTCCCACTTTTGGGTTGGGATGTGAAGAGGGTGGAGTATACTCGAGTCACGACATTTTCTCTTTTATTTCTTTGACAAGTGTCACACTTGGCTACATACTTTTAAATGTATTTATACATTACCTTCCAGTAGAAGGATTTACTAACATTGTAATAAGTTTTGAAAAAACCTACATGGCCTGTGGTTGGGGAATCATGAGATTTTATCAACACCTTGGTTTTAAACCGAGACATGGGGCTTAATTAGATCCTTCCTCCATTCAAATCTTGATCCTTGATTAGGCTGATTGATTAAGGAACAGGTGTTTGGGTCCTTGGCATATTCTCCTAGGATTTCATCCAACCAATATGGAACTGTGACTGAGATTGCATAAGTCTTAAATTCTTTATCCTTTTGAGAAAGGGCATCAACAACTACATTGTCCTTTCCCCGCTTATGTAGTATCTCCATGTCAAATGTAGCAAGTTTTTCTATCCATTTATGTTGTTCAGTTGACAATGTGTGTTGTTGTAGGAGATATTGAAGACTATTGTGGTTTGTTCTTATCAATATTTTTCTCCCTCGGAGGTATTGTCACCATTTTGTTAGAGAATGTATAAGGGAAATAATTTCCTTATCATACATGGATTTCAAACTCTCTCTCTCTCTCTTATTAATCTTCTGGCTTTCAAAAGCTATTGGATGACCTTCTTGCATCAACACTACTCCTATCTTGAATTCTAAAGCATCGTACTCAACTACAAAGGATTTTGTGAAATATAGGGTTGCTAATACTGGTGTTGATGCCATAATGTTTTTTAATTCTTCAAAACATTTTCCTGCTTCATCATTCCATCAAAATTATGTTTTCTTCAGCAAGTCTATTAGAGGGTTCATTTTTATGAGCGTAATTCTTCACATATCTTCGATAGTACCCTGTTAAGCTGAGAAACCCTCGTAATTTGGAGATGTTATCTACTTTGGGACACTAAGTGATTTCCTTGATCTTACTGGGATTGAATCTGACTCCTTTTGATATTATATTTCCAAGATAATCCACTTCTTCTTTTCCAAAAGTGAATATTGACATTTTTGCAAAAAATTGATGTTCCTCCAAGATGGTTAGTTCTGGATCTAAGTGTCAAAAATGCTCTCTAGTAAGCTTTTATATGCTAGACTAGATTCAATAGTATTCAATTCAAAAATCACAACAACATATCAAGAATTACTAATAGAAACACAATCACAATATAGGCACATCATTTATCCTAGGAAACCCTCAAGGGGAAGAAAACCCAACAAAAACTTCCTCTGTATAAGATGTATAAAAGACAACCCCAAAAAATAGTTGTTCTCCTCCTTCTGTTTTGTCTTTCTCTCTCTCCTATGCACTACACAAGTGAGTGAGTCTGTGTTCAAATACGAACCACATCTCCTCTATTTATACACATGTGTTAACTTGACTTTTGCACTAGACAAGTCGGCCCCAATAAACTGTTTGGGCTAACTTCACCTGGGCATACTCAAAAAAAGTATTATATATTATTTATTAGGGTACTAAAGACTCGACACAAGTGGAGGATTTATCTCATGAATCTATGATGACCAAATACAATACTAACACCCATTCGAAGGAATAATAACATCTCCCTTGGGTTACATCAGTAAAATACATTTAGAATATCCTTTGAAGTTACAATATTTTAACACTCCCCCTTAACGAGAAGGTTATTCTACTGAAATTATCATCACAGACTATAGGAGAACAAAGAGACAATTAAAACAGTATAGTGATGAGATACATCTATGTGTCACAGGAAGTTTTTCCCACAATTAGTAACTTGGACCAGTTACTCTTCATCTTCTACACCACATGATCACTTGATCATTTCTTTGCAACAACGCATCGATCTTACGATCCTTCGTAGCAGCACTTTGATCCTTTGCAGCATCACTTGAATCTGTAATATCCCAAATTTGGCATTGGGTCACAATGGCCAAATCACATTTTCCATATTCATGAAAGTTGTCAAATGGATGCTAAAAGTCAAATAATTTCCAAGGAGGAAAATCACTAGTTTCCTAGGTTGGGGGTGGAAGCTTTGAGATTTGGAATAAGGGGGGTAATAAATGGTGTTTATACATTATAAGGGGATAAATATTTAATAATTGATTTTATTAAATAAATACAAGAGAAAATGGAAGTGGCAATAGAGCATGAAGACACGTGGAGATTGTGGGGCCCACACTAGCTAGAATTCCTATGTTAAATGGTATCTTTCTCTTGCAAATTTGAATATATGGGAAGCCTAATGTTTTTGGATGGATTATAAGGCTAATATAATTTTCCATATACTTCATAGGTCGAATTTGGGGTGAATTTTAACTTACATGGGAGAGGAAGAGCCAAATGGGAGTTTCATGGACACTTGGCTAGATTCCCCTTACATTTATGACACCAATGATGGAGATTCTATGATATTTATGACCCAAGTCAGATATGAAGGATGACATACTGACATACTGACATTTCAGTCCTAAATAGAGCATCTTGGAGGTTTAAATTTGGAGTTGGAGAAGGCCAAGAGGCTCCTACTCAAATTTGGGAGAAGAGAGAAGGTGGAGAGAGAGGCCACATGGCATAGCATGAGAAGCCACACCAATTCGACTTGGCTTTGGTTTATTGATGGGATTTGAAATCTTATAAGACTAATAATTTTTATAAAATACAAGGATCAGCCATGAGAAGAAGCTTTTTTGTCATTTGTGAATTGTGAGAGCTAGTGGATGACTAGTTTTCTTGCTTAAGCCAATTTCGAGGGTGAAAGATTCCAATTATAGTTGGTGTTTGGAAATGCCACTTAGGTATTTCATGGATATTTAACGGAGTCTTATTTTCAGGTGTAAGCTACAATAAACCATGTGGATTCTTCTATGGCAGCACTCTCTCTCAACTATTTCTAGTTTTCACACCACATTCATGCCAATGGAGGGATTGCGCTTTGGGTGAGATATTGATCTCTTTGGGAAAGATTATAATGCTCATTATATTATGTCCTGATGTATATTCTCTGTATTTCATGTTTATAATACTCTCAGGTTGAAATACCCAAAATAATTCATGTAAAAGTGTTGAACAATGAAGAAATAGTGTCATTTCCCCACTATCTTGTTGTGAACCATTGTAATTCTGATGATTTCGAATTGGGAGAGACTTTACTTGTCCATTTATGATTGGAATTGGTTCAATATTATATATTATTCATTCTCATAAAGTTTCAAGTCTAAATTCCCAATATTTGTATGTCAAAATGACTTTTAATGAGCAAACAATGACCATTTCCACTCTATTTTGATATATGCCATGGTAATGATTATTATTTAGAATGGAGGAATGTATATATGATAAATGTATAATATATGGACTCTAATTAATGTGTATTTCAATTCTAATGTTCATTAATTAAGAATTGGAATCCTATTTACTCATTTTTATTGCATTGGGAGAAGATTTGGTGCATTTTCCCCAAGGGTCAAAATTGTGACTTGGGAGTTGTTTTGGAAAGAGTCATAACAGCCTATATAAACTGAAACATGATGCACATGAGAATTTTAAAATGTCCCTTACACATACCCATCCTCTTTTCATAAATTCAAGTGACTTTGGGATCATTTGTGAATCCATTTCCGGCAATTACCCTGGGGGAATTGGAGCCCCAATTTGCTAGTAAAGGCTCCTACTTTGAATAGAACATTAAAAAAGTTTTCAGAAGTAATTGGGAGGTCAAAAAACATACATGAGCATGATATTTAATTTATATTATCATTCATGTACCTTCGGAGAAAATTTGGAAGCATTTGGGTCAATTTGGAGGTCTAGACATCAAAACTAGTCAAGAGCCAAAATTGTGAAAATTTTGAAAATTTGGGTATTTTAATAAAATTCCAAAAAAGGGACATTACAGTGGTATCAGAGAATTATATTGGCACCTGATGTGGTCTGATATTTATTAGTCCAATAATTCAATTACCACAACTATATATTGAAACTAAAAGTGCTTTTGTTGAAGAGGAAAAAAAATTAGGAGAAGAAGACAATTTTTTGGAAACTATGACTAGGCATGAAAAGAGAACCTCATATGATGGTGAGGAGATAATAAAAAGCATGGAACCTATATTTGAAGACATTACCAAGAATATTATGAAAGGATTTGAATTTTTAGCTATTTAAAGTTGGGAAAAATATATTGAATTCAAGAAAACCAAGGAGAAAAATGCATCAGCTTGTTTGAAGGAGCAAAAGGAGGAGACCCATGAACCACCTAGTTCTGAAATAGGTGGAGTAGAAGTAGTACATGAAGATGATAAAAATTCACTCCCAAGTGACTCTGAAAAATATGAAGAGACATCACATGAGTATGAACAAGTTTTTATTGAAAAAACTGAAGATAATTTTGAGACACATGCTACCTTGGAAATGAAACAAAGAGCATATACTGATGGATGCTTGAACTATGAAGGAGTACCTATTGATGGGTGCTCACACCTATATGTTGGTGACATAGAGATAAATTTTGAAAGTTTTGTTGAAAGACAAACTTCCATTAAACCTGAAAATGAATACCTTGTAGCAGTTGAAGAAGAAACAAGATCAACTTCCCCATCACCACTTGAGCTTCATGAAGTTGGTCCAAGCAAGAAGGAAGAAGATGAGGAGATTCATTTGCAAGAGCCTCATTTTCTTGAAGGGTCGTTAAATATGAATGAAAACAATATCCAAGAGGCCCTTAGAATACTCCATGACACTCAAGCATTGGTATCAAATTCTTGTTGGAGAGCTACTTCCTTGGAGGAGCCATCATTCCTTGAAGACATGGAGAAGATTCAAAGAGCAATGTGCAACTTCAAAGGTAATTTCATGTCTTCGATTTTTGATAGAAAAAATGTCATTGATCTTATTGACTGGTTACATGAATCCTACTTGAATAATAATGAAGTTATTGATAAGCTCACAATTCAAAATGAGCAACTTCTTGAAAAGTTGCAAGACACTTGTTTTTCCTCCGATGTTTTAGATTTTCATAAGGTAGATTGCTTGGAGGATTCTCATGACATGATGGATCATGAGAAAAATGAAAAATTGCAGGTTCTTGATGTATTTGAAGATAATATTGATGAGATACAATCACTTGTTGTGGTGGAAGAGGAACTTGAGTTGCCTCTTGAAACTGGTTACACACTTTTTCGAGAATTGCATGATTCCACTTCATTGAAACCAAACTATGAGGAAAGTTTTGCATTTTTAAGGGAGGTGAATAATCCTACCCCTATGGATCCTTCACATGATAACAATTTTTACTTTCTGATCACTTGGGTGAGTTGGTTATTTGTCCTACATCCTACACTTCCAAATTTTGCAACATTCATCCTAATGAAGTATGGGTGAAAGGGTTCTTTTTGATGGTGCAACATGAGGAGTATGGAACTCCTAGATTGAATTTTTATGATGAAATGGTTGGAGCACATTATTATTTACATTTTCAATAGCATCCTTTTTTATATTATGATGATACACATCTACATGGGTGCACCTATGATGTTCACTTGAGTCACTTGGAGACTCATGATTTTCCTTGCTCCTTGCCTAGTCTACTTTATGTTGGAGGAACTTCATCACACACTTGGGTGAAGAGATATGTGATTGAAGAACATTCTTATTGGAAGAAAAATCCTCCATTATTTCATGATGATATACATATTCATGGGTGTATTAACGATACTTCTTTGATCCACTTGAAGTATTCATGTTTTCTTTGCTCATTATTTGGTTCAGATTTTGGTGGAGGTTCTTCATTCACTCCTTGGATGAAAGAACACACGACTGATTATATTGATGCACATTATATATCTTTGGAGTAGAATAGTGGGACATGGGATCCTCACCTATGTCATTGGAGCAGATTTTATTGGTCACTTGAAGCTTGTATGCACTTGGAAAATGGTAGTCTACTCATTGGGAGGTATAAGCACTTTCATGATTTATTGGTGAGGCACCTCCTTGATGTACATTCTTATTATTTTTTTATATACTTTGATGATATATATTATGCAGTCATGATGTTTGGAAGAATGCATATAAGAAAATGGGATCTAGGAATTCTCTTTTCAAATGGTATGGGTTAGAGAGAACCCTTAATTATTGGAGTGCAATGCAAGCAATGGGACCCTGGTATAGTTTTTAGTTCGATTGATTTCAAATTATTTGGGAAACAAGCAGTATGGGAGGTGGATTCACCATTTAATAAGGTGATGTTAATCAGAGTAGTGCAGCAGCAAGCATGGTGGTTCCTCTTTGAAATATTCATGGAATCTCAATGACTCAAAGTGGGAAGCTAAGTGGCAACTTTAAAGAATCATACAGAAAGCAGGTTCTTCAACAACCATGTTTGAAATTGCTTGAGGACAAGAAATATTGGGAAGGGAGGATTTTTAATGTCCCAAATTTGGAATTGGATCACAATGGCCAAATCATATTTTCCATATTCATGAAATTTGTCAAATGGATGCTAAAAGTCAAATAATTGCCAAGGAGTAAAATCACTAGTTTCCTAGGTTGGGGGTTGAAGCTTTGAGATTTGGAATAAGGGGGATAATAAATGATGTTTAGACATTATAAGGGGATAAATATTTAATAATTTATTTTATTAAATAAATACAAGAGAAAATGGAAGTGGCAATAGAGCATGAAGACACATGGAGACTATGGGGCCCACACTAGCTAGAATTCCTATGTTAAATGGTATCTTTCTCTTGCAAATTTGAATATATGGGAAGCCTAATGTTTTTGGATGGATTATAAGGCTAATATATTTTTCCATATACTTCATAAGTAGAATTTGGGATGACTTGTAACTTACATGGGAGAGGAAGAGCCAAATGGGAGTTTCATGGACACTTGGCTAGATTCCCCTTACATTTATGACAGCTATGACACTAATGATGGAGATTCTATGACAGTTATGAACCAAGTCAGATCTGAAGGATGAAATACTGACATATTGACATGTGAGGCCTGAATAGAGCATCTTGGAGGTCGAAATTGGGAGTTGGAGAAGGCCAAGAGGTTCTTGCTCAAATTTGGGAGGAGAGGGAAGGTAAAGAGAGAGGCCACATGGCATAGCATGAGAAGCCACACCAATTCGACTTGGATTTGGTTTATGAAAGGATTTGGAACCTTATAAGACTAATTATGTTTATAAAATACAAGAATCAGCCATGAGAAGAAGCTTTTTTCTCATTTGTGAATTGTGAGAGCTAGTGGATGACTAGTTTTCTTGCTTAAGCCAATTTCGAGGGTGAAAGATTCCCATCCTAGTTGGTGTTTGGAAAGGCCACTCAGGTATTTAATAAATATTTAATGGAGTCTTATTTATAGGTGTAAGCTACAAGAAATCATGTGTATTCTTCTATGGCATCACTCTCTCTCAACTATTTCCAGTTTTCACACCATATTCATGCCAATGGAGGGATTGCGCTTTGCGTGAGCTATTGATCTCTTTGGGGAAGATTATAATGGTAATTATGTTATGTTATAATGTATATGCTCTTTATTTCATGTTTAGAAGACTCTCAGGTTGAAATACCCAAAATAATTCATGTAAAAATGTTGAACAATGAAGAAATAGTGTCATTTCCTCACTATCTTGTTGTGAACCATTGTAATGCTGATGATTTCGAATTGGGAGAGCCTTTAATTGTCCATTTATGATTGGAATTGGTTAAATATTCTATTTTATTCATTCTCAAAAAATTTCAAGTCTAAATTCCCAAGATTTGTATGTCAAAATGACTTTTAATGAGCAAGCAATGACCATTTCCACTCTATTTTGATATATGCCATCGTAATGCTTATTATTTCGAATGGAGGAATGTACCTCAAATAAATTTATGATAGATGGAATATAAGTAATGTTTATTTCAAGTCTCATGTTCTGTCATTTAGCATTGGAATCCATTTTACTCATTTTTATTGCATTGGGAGAAGATTTGGTACATTTTCCCCAAGGGTCGAAATTGTGACTTGGGAGTTGTTTTGGAAAGAGTCATAACAGAATGTATAAAATGAACCATGATACATATGAGAATTTTAAAAGGTCCTTTACACATACCCATCCTTTTTTCAGAAATTCAAGTGACTTTGGGATCATTTGTGAATCCATTTCCGACAATTACCCAGGGGGGATTGGAGCCCCAATTTGCTAGTAAAGGCTCCTACTTTGAACAAAACATTAAACAATTTTGTAGAAGTAATTGGGAGGTCAAAAAACATACATGAGCATGATATTTAAGTTATATTATAATTCATGTACCTTCATATAAAATTTGGAAGCATTTGGGTCAATTTGGAGGTCTAGACATCAAAACTAGTCAAGAGCCAAAATTGTGAAAAAATTGAAAATTTGGTTATTTTAATAAAATTCAAAAAAAGGGACATTAAAGAATCTTCTCGATCCTTTCCAGCAGCACTTTGATCTTCTCTATCCTCTGTAGTAGCACTTCAATATTCTTGATCCTTTGCAGCAGCACTTCAATTTTCTCAATCCTTTGCAGCAACACTTTGATCTTATGCAGTAGCCTTTTGATATTCTCGATCCCTCGTAGTAGCACTTTGATCCTTTCAATCCTTTTGCACCAGCACTTCAATATTTTCGATCATTTGCGGTAGTCCTTCAATCCTTCTCTATCCTTTTCAGCCACACTTTGATCTACTTGATCCTTCATTGTTACTCTACCTGCAGTACACATGATATATTTGCAGGATGATCAATCCCGATCACTTTAGGACATAAGTCCAAGGACAATGAAATCCTCCATCAGCATGATCGATGAAATCGATCAGCTGAATCATCTACAACTAACTATAGATCTCAACCACACCCATTTCCATCCCTATCATCTGTGAGGACTCATCATAGGCCATCCATACCACACAGGTTAGGACCACTCACAAGTGAGTGTTATACTATGGTATGTACACTGAAGTGTAGGTATACCCTACCATGTAAGAGTATTTTCTGCAGAGCAGATCTCGACCGCATACACAGTGTCGGCCCATCATATAAAATCCATACCACATAGGTTAGGACCACTCCCAAGTGAGTGTTATACTGCGTTGTCCATGAGGACTCATCATAGAGAATCCATACCACACAGGTTAGGACCATTCCCAGGAAAGTGTTATTTTATGGAATCTACATATGAATGTAGGCATACTCTCTATACAAGAGTATAGTCTGCAAGGAAAATATCGACTACATACACAATGTCAGTCCCAACATCTGTGAGGACTCATCATAGAGCATCCAGGCCACTAAGGTTAGGCCACTCCTAAACGAGTGTTTAATCTAAGGTATCCACAACTGAATGTGGGTACTCTCCATGAGATTAACATCTGCAGGGACATATTTAGCTAGTAAGGACCACTCTCATGAGCAAAGTGTTATACCTGCTATCCTAGAGAGAGGATACTATCGTCCATAAGTGAATGCGAGTGCTCTCCATGCAATAGTAGCATCTGCAGGGCCATCCTTAGCTAGTAAGGATCGCTCTCATGAACATAGTGCTATACCTTCTATCCTCAAGAGAGGATACCATCGTCCAAAAATAATTGTCATACCATCATCACTGTCATCCATCATCGATGTCAGTCTCATCATTAGTCCCCCTTTCCTGGGAAGTTTCATATCTTCAACCTACTCCCCCTTTTTTTGAGGAGGGTTCATGTCTCCGACCTGATCTTCATTTTTTGAAGAGGGTCCATCATTTGTAGTTCCATCACTTTTCCTCCTTGTGAGAAAATTCCTTCCAAACTACACCAAGCTTGTCACGGAAATACTCGAACTTCATTCGCGATAAAGGCTTGGTCAGTATACTAGTAACTTTCTCATCGGTACCCACATACTAGAGCTTAATGGCTCCCTTTTGTGCCATATCCCTTCTATAGAAATATCGGATTTCTATATGCTTCGATTTGTAATGGAACACCGGATTCTATGTCATCTTTATACAACTCTGACTGTCACATAAACTTATTGTGGTGTCCATGTCAAATATTCCTGACATCATCTTTTGAATCCATATCGCTTCACAACAAGCAGAGCAAGCTGCAATATACTTCTGCTTCAGCCGTGCTGAGAGCAACACTGTATTGTTTCTTACTAAAACATGAGATTATGGTGGATCCCAGATAATAACATCTACCGGAGGTGCTCTTTTTTTCTATGACACTTCCTGCCCAATATGAATCTACATACCCATACAAATTGTATTCATGATCTATCCCATAGTACACTTCCAAATCAATCGTACCTTTTAGGTACCTCATCACATGATTTGCGGCTATCAAGTGAACCTGTCTAGATTTAACTAGATATTGACTCAAGGTTTTCACAACAAAGCATATATCTGGCCTTGTGTTCATCAGATACATTAATGACCCAATAATCTGTCTATAGCGAGTCATGTCCACTAACTTAGATGTCTCATTAGACAACAACTTTAAGTTGGTGTCCATGGATGTGACCATGAATTTACAATCCAACATATCAAACATTTTCAATATTTCTACTGCATACTTTCCATGATTCAAAAATATTATTTCTAGGATCTGCCACACTTCCAGCCCTAGTAAATAATGCATCAATCCAAGATCTTTCATCTTGAATTCTTCGATTAGCATATTCTTGCAATCCTTGATTTGTTGCTCGTTTCCAATCAGAAATAGATCATACGCATACAATAATAGTATGACTGGTTTGTCATCCATAATATTCATATAAATATTAGAATTAACTTTACTCTTGGTAAAGCCCATGCTTGTCAAGAATCTATCTATTCTGCCATACCAAGGTCTATGAGCTTTCTTTAGTCCATACATAGCCTTTTTCAACTTGCATACATGAGTATATATTTCTTTGACTTCAGATCCTTGTGTCTGTTCGATGTAAACCTCTTCCTCAAACACACCATTAAGGAAGGTTGTCTTTACATCCATTTGGTGTAAGTCCCACTTCATCATGGAAGCAAGTGTCATGATAGATATGATGGCAGTGTACCTTTCTACTGGAGAAAATGTCTCTTCATAATTGATCCCCTCTTTCTAAGAGAATCCTCTAGCCACAAATCTTGCCTTGTACTTTTCAATACTTCCATCTGTAGCATGTTTTATCTTGTAGATCCATTTCAAAGATAACACATTCTTGTTTTCTAGTTTGGGAACAATATCCCAAACATCATTCTTCATTATTGACTGGTATTCTTCTGTCATTGCTTCAACCCATTCTTTCTTCTGTGCAGCTTCCTCATAGCTGTTGGGTTCTTGGTATACAAGATCACACATCAAAGCTACATAACTGGAATATGGCTTTGATCTTTTACTGATTCTTGTGGATCCTTCTGGTGCTCCATATCTTTCTGCTTCTTGTATGATTTCTCTTACCTAAGCAGGTTTTCTCTTTCGAGAGATATCCATAGTAGGGGTCTCTTAAGGCTGTAGCATGTCACGGTCTTCTGATGCTATTCTTTCAGGAATTGGTTTAGATTTTGTACTTCTAAGAGGTACATCTTCTTCATGTACTTCTTCAAGCTGACACCTTCTAGATTTATTAAGAGTTGCCTCTTCATCGAAGGTTACATCCCTACTATTATAGATATGGTGAAATCCTTAAATGTATATCCCGAAGTATTTGGAGAATTCACAGTATCCTACAAATATTCCCTTCTTTCCAAAAGGATCCAATTTGGTTCTCTTCTCTTTCAGAATATGTGCATACACTGGACAACCAAATATCTTGAGATGGCTTAATTCAGGTTTATTTCCGATATACATCTCTTCATGAGTCTTGAATCCAAGAGCACTGTGAGATAATCTATTTTGCACATATACAGTTGTTCTTGCAGCTTCATCCCATAGGTGCATAGGGAGGTATTGATCATGAATCATGGTCTTTACTGCTTCCATGATAGTTCTATTCTTTCTTTCCACAACACCATTTTGTTGGGGATTATAGGGGCTGGTTAGTTCCCTCTTAAATCCTGCCTCCTTACAGAATGCTTCAAATTCCTTTGAAGTGTATTCTCCACCATTATCTGATCTCAGTGTCTTGATTCTCTTTTCTGACTGGTTCTCTATCAAGGCTTTGAATTCCTTGAATTACCCGAACACTTCACTTTTATTCTTCAAAATGTGTATCCAAGTATTTCTTGAATAATCATCAATAAATGTGACATAGTATTCATATCCACTTAAGGATATGGAGGGCATAGGACCACATACATCAAAATGGATTAGTTCCAATGTACCTTTAGTCTTTTTTTCACTTTTTGGAAAGGGATTTTTAATGTTCTTTCCTTGTGCACATCCCTTGCAGGTCCCCTCATGTTTGATCTCCAGATCTAGTAACCTTGTTACCACCTTTCTCACATAGGGAAATGCTTTGTAGTTGATGTGAGCAAGTCTCCTATGCCACAATTCACTTGAGCTAGTAGTCTCATGGACAAGGGTTGTCTCTGGATTTCCTTTGAGCTTGTACAGTCGTTCTTCCTCTTCTCCAGTGACTACAACATCTTCAAGTGTCTTCCCTTTGGACCACATGAGTACTTTTCCATCTATAAAAGCAAATCTATATCTTTTCTTATCTAGAGATGAGATGGAGAGTAGGTTCTTTTTCAAACCTGGTACATACAATACTTCCTTCATCTTCATGGAGGTTCTAGAGTCAATATTGTATCTTGATTCACCAATACCTTTGATGGGATATTGATAGTGATCTCCCAATTATACCTTCTAGGGAGAATTATTCTCTTCAATATTTAACAGAGTTGTCTTCTTTTCTGTCATGTTCTTAGAGGCACCACTATCAATAATCCGTGTATCTTCTCCAGGTGTTACAGGCCCAGAGAGTGCAGAGAATAACAAATATTCTTCTACATCTTCACCTCTAGTTCTATTTCAAGGTATTTCTTCATCCTCATCTTTATCTAGATGAGCATGATGTCTTTTATTTTTGTTGTTATTTGGTGATGTACATTCTCTAGCAAGATGTCCTATCTTATGACAGTTGTAGCATTGATACTTTGAGTAATCCTTCTTCTTCTTCTTCTGAAATTTATTCTTTGAAGGCTCATGATTACTCTTCTTGAAGTTTGATTTTTTTCTTTCTTTATTATGGGAAGCTAGAGCCTGCTCATCTTCTCTAAGAAGGGATTCTCTATTGGCTACTCTAGCCTCTTCTTGTATGCAATCTTCCCACACTATGTCAAACTTCATACTTTATTTTGTTGCACATATAGTTTGGATGAATGAGTACCAAGGTCTAGTGAGGCCATTGATAGCAGTCATAACCAATTCATCCTCATCAAGGATATCTCCAATGGCACTTAGATTCTCTTTGATCTGGGTGATCCTTGTGAAGTAATCTTGAATAGATTCTCCTTTGCTCATCTTGGTGCCCTTCAAATTAGTTCTCAGAATCATCTCTCTGTTGATGTTCTTTCCTTCATACATTTTGGAAAGTGCATCATACATTTTCTTAGGTGTCTTCTTGGATGACACTTGAGGGATCAAGTGATCCTTGATGAAATCAGCAATGATCCTCACTTCCCTGATTAGGTCTTTTTCATGCTTCTCCTTAGCTTCAGCTTCTTCAAGTTCTGCAATCTCATTCTTGATATACTTTTGAAGATCATTCTCTCTCAGAATGAGGCCAATCCTATACTTCCAATCCATGAATTTTTCTAGGCCTTCCAATTTGTCCTCAAGCTTAGTTCTTGGGGCCATCTTGACCAGTAAGTCACTCAAAAATGAAATTTATCAAAACAGAAGATTGACCTTACCAATAGATGCACTTTGAGGAGGATATTTGGTTGATCCAACTACTTTCTAGAGATTCCTAATCTTCAGTATTTAAATCCTATTTGCAAAGTTGCGGCACTACAGTTTTTATGGTTCTATTTTACTGCAGTTTTTTTGGTTCACTGCAAAACTAGGGTTTGGCTTTCCTGGAGATCTAAAAACCCAAAAAAAATGATCTAGGGCTCAATAGATGTGATCTGGGAGGGCACAAATTTCTATGCAAGAAGATCTTCAGTCCTCCAACTTTTGTAGAAACCCTAATTTCTTTCGGAGAGGGGGGAAGGAGAATTTCACCTTGTGAAAGTTGCTCTAATCAGGTTAGCTCTGATACCATGTTAATTTTTCATATGCTAGACTAGATTCAATAGTATTCAATTCAAAAATCACAGCAACATATCAATAATAACTGATAGAAACACAATCACAAGATAGACACAACAATTATCCTGGGAAACCCTCAAGGGGAAGAAAACCTAGAAAAAACTTCCTGTGTATAAGATGTATAAAAGACAACCCCAAAAAATAGTTGTTATTCTCCTTATGTTCTGTCTCTCTCTCTCCTATGTGCTATACAAGTGAGTGAGTCTATTTTCAAATAAGAACCACATATCTTCTATTTATACGCATGTGTCAACTTGACTTTTGCACTAGACAAGTCGACCCCAATAAGCTGTCTGGGCTGACTTCACCTAGGAATACTCAAAAACAGTATTTTATATTATTTATTAGGGTACTAAATACTTGACACAAGTGGAGGATTTACCTCATGAATCTATGATAACCAAATAAAATACTAACACCCCGTCAAAGGAATAATAACATCTCCCTTGGGTTACATCAATAAAATAAATTTAGAATATCCTTTGAAGTTACAATATTTCAACACTCTCTCCACGTTTTTCTATATATGAGGATATCATCGAAAAATATTTATACAAACCTTCGTAAATATGACTGGAACAGTTTGTTCATTGCGGATTAGAAGGTGGCTGGAGTGTTAGTTAACTCGAAGGGCATTACTTTGAACTCATAATGGCCCTCATGAGTATGAAAAGCAATTTTTGATACGTCTTCTAATCTAACCCTGATTTGGTAATATCTTGATATAAAGTCTAATTTTTAGAAGTACTTAGCTCCATGAAGTTCATCCATCATCTCATCGATGAATGGGATAGGTAATTTATTCTTAATTGTTACCTTGTTGAGCCCTTTGTAATCTATGCACAACCTAAAAGATACAACCTTCTTTTGAACTAGCACTACTGGAGTTGCATAAGGGATTTTTCTCTTTGAAATGACTCCACACTTTAACAAATCTTGGTTCAAACTCTCAATCTTTGTTTTATGGTTATGGTGATATCTGTATGGTTTGATATTGATAGGTTTTTCCCCTGGTTCTAGCTCAATCAAGTGCTCATTATTTATTTTTGGTGGGAGCTCCATCGAAAGCTCTTGCAACACCTTGTGGTGTTTTTGTATTAGCTTATGTATCTTTGGTGGTTTTCCATCATCTCCTTCACAAGTTTGCAACTCCATCTCTTAACATTGAATTATGTAAGAAGGTGAACCTTTTCAAATTAACCTTTCTATCTGATGTGACGTAACCAATTGAGTTTGGGGTGGTTGGAAAACGTATAATTTGTACTTTTTCCCTATCCAATTGAACTTGATGAAGTGCTATTGATGGTTAGCAAAGTAAGTATCCAACGTTTGCAACCATTGGATTCCCAATACAACATCTACTCCTCCAAGAGGTACTACAAAGAATTTAGATTCTAGGTTATACTATTGCATTTGTAATTTAACATTATGACATTTTCCCACATTTTCAATATTCGTGTCATCTTCTACCATAACCTTCATATTAGGCAGTGGAAAAATGAATAAGTTGAATATTTTGGAAATATTAACATTAATAAAGTTATGTGTACTTTCGGTATCTATGAGAATCAGAACATTGTTGTTTTTTATATGTCCTTTTAGCTTCAACGTTTGTGGTTGGGATATCCCTATAATGGCGGCTAATGAGATATTTGGTGTATCATATTGTATTTATGAGTGGCAGTCATGTTGGGTTCCTGTGTCCTCCTCACTTGACTCTTCACATTCTGAGAATTTTTCTTCTTCTTCAACTTCACAAGCATACAATTTTTGGGGGTTAATCCTTTGCAAACATGTATTCTTAGGATCCCATTTTTATCCACAATATTTGCACTTTCCTTCCCTCATCCTCTAGGCTTATAAAATAGATTTTTCTCCTTGTCTTAGATGTGGCAACGTATATCTTGAATTCCCTGTATTTGTTGAATGGGGAGGATTCTTCTTGGAGTAGTTCAACAGAGTAGTTCTTGTTGAAACTACTTTGGGTGGATCGTTTAAACTTGTTCTTGATGATATTGGCCTTACGCCTTTCCTTTTCCATGTTAGAAGTGTTATATAATTCAACTCATCCCAAATGTGTGGTTTTATTCCATGTAAGTATGTTTGCATACATTGGTCATCTGTTAGGTCTGCAACTCGAGTTGGAAAATATCCCATTCACATGTGCACTCATCTACACAACCTTTATGTTGCAACCTGGTGATCTTGGCAAAGAAGTCTTTCTCGGTTACACCTTGAAAACTTTTAAGAAGATCGTTCTTACAATTATTCCAAATAAAGGAGCAGACTCAAGTTATTGACTTCCGCCACATGTACCAATTGTATGCATTTCCCTCTAATTGTATGGTGGCCTAATTAACCTTCTCGCTATCGTAGGGTATGTTATGGATATCAAAGTATTCCTCTTCTTTATTGATCCATGTGATGCATTTCTTCTTGTCACCATCGAATTTGGGTAACTCTAACTTTATCCTTATCTGGTATCTATGTGCTTGGGGGATTGATATTGACGGGATGTTAAAGAAGAGAACTTAATAGGGTGGCACCATGTCGTGTTGGCGTAGACATTTAGGCGTATTTCGAGGAGGTGTATTGAAAGATTCTAGTTGTGGATTATGGATAGAAAATGAGTGTGTGACGGTAGTTTGGATAAGATAGTGTTGAGAGACTCTTGCGTCTTATTTTTCTCTTCCTTTAATGCACTGATGCCTTGCTCTATTCCTTCTTTGAGTCATGTTAGTTCATCATTTTTTATGTCGATGTCTGCCTTGAGTTATGCATATCTCTTGTTGAATTTTTCATCTAATTAGTCCAATATGGCATTGATATTTCTCATTCTAGTGACTATTGGTATTTTCTCTGTGTTGAAACATGATTTATTTTTATTGTTGTTTAAATCCATCCAACCACGATTTTTTTTAATTTAAAAAAAATCGATAAAAAATAAATATTATTATAATAATACTATCATGTATAATATTTAGTTTTATAAAAACAATTGACTGCATTTGGATGAAATGGTGGGGTCATGGCCCGTGGGAAGAGTGGATGGCAGCTATGAGTTGCGATCGAGAGTGGGGATAGTGATGGATTAGAGGGGAGTAGTAGGGAATGAGTGGAAATAGAGGAGGATGCAGGTGAAGTGGACAAGAGGGAGTTGTGGGTATTGGCACAGAGATGGAGGCGCAGGCTGGTTGAGGAAGGATAGGAGAGGGGTGTGCTGGCGAATGCGGCGGGAGTGTCGAAGATGGACGCAAACTACGATGTGTTAGTGCAGGAGTGACAAAAGGGAGGACGCAAAGTGTGGCAGAGGTGTGAGATGAGGGTGGACGTGGGACACGCATGAAGCAGAAGGGTGGGGGGTGTGAAAAAATGTGCAAGCAAGAAAGTGGGATGTAGGGGAAAAAGACGAGATGGGCGAACAGTAAGAGCGAGGATTCCATCGACGACAAGAATGGAAGGTGACAGCCAAGGTCTGATACCAGTGGAGCGTTTGACAACAAAAGAAAACCTGAATTGATAAATATATTTGAAAAAAATAGTCTCATGATTTACAATAAGTTTTTTTGTTTGGCTTATATACGCATTTTAACGTGATTGTTCGTAAAGTCACCATGTTCTTTAATAATAATAATTTTTTTGGTTATTTATATAAAAGTATTTTTATATTTATTCCTTATTTATATTTTTATGTTTACTTATTTTTTATATTATTTAGTGTATATAACAAACTCTCCCTCAACTACTTTTAAATACCTGCCATAAATTGCTATCTAGGTTGTCTAAAATCTACAATACTCTTCTTTAAATTATGCCAAAAATATTCAAGTCTACCTACTAAGAATGTTTCATTTATGCCTTACAAGGAATGCCAAGACATTCTTCTAAGTGGCCCATAAGCAATCCTCCAAATCATGTCTTCAAAACAATCCAAGAAATTTGGAAAAATAGACTTATACTCTCACCTTTGAATAGTCAAATCATACCTTAGGTAACATGCCCAACAACCTTCAAAGTTTATGCCCTTTGAAGATCATACTTGGTGTTCCTTTTAAAATATATACTGCGGCTGATTTTAGGTAGATGGATTCTTTGACAAGCCTTAGTATATTGTACCTAGAACTTAGTTGCCTCAATCAACTTTGTTGCTTCTTTTATTTCTGTGGTTACTACCACATACTGTTGCCCAAAAATCAGACTTCAAAACCCCAAAAGCTCATATTTAATCATGCTTGTGGTTCCCTCAGAAGATTAGAGCATCATTGCTTTCTATAACTATCAGTCAACTCAGTAGTGTATGCCCAAGATTCAAAGCAAGACATATTAAAACTTGAACTTCACCTTCATGCATGCCTGAGAGATAAGAATCGATAAGAACTAAAAAAAAAGTCTTAAAACCTTCAATCAACCTTCGGATCATTCCATTTATGCTTGATTACTGTGATGTAGAACAAGGTTTATCCAAACATGAAGCATGGTACCCTGTGAGTTGTGCTATAGAAAACCCAAAATTATTCTTTATTGTTGTGTACTTTGCCTCAGTCCTATGTCCACCCGGATTTCGAAGAATTATATTCAAGCACTAAAGCACACACATTTAATCTTGGATGTCAAGGTTATTTATAAACAATTTTGTGGACAAACTCCAAGTTGGATGACTTCACAACGTATAGGTTTAATTTTTAATTTTTTGTTTTTAATCCTTAAACTTCAAAAATTCGAATCTCTTCAACCATGAGGATTTAGGAGACGCTCCACATATCACCAAAAATGGATTGAGGAGGAATATCTCCCTATGATGGGATTACTTGCATTAACAAGTTTCTTCACTTTTATTTTCTTCAAAATGTGCAGGACATCAAAAATTGATGTGAAATTTTCTTGATGGCTTCTTGAAGTATTTTTGTGGCACAAAGAGCTACAAGGGCATCTTTTATGCAATGCAAGTGCTTTGTCATCATTAACAAAGGATTATTTAATCTTTAATGACACTTTGAAGGTACAAGTATATCATGAGAACAACATATCCTATGCAAGTATAATGGCTTCACCTTTGCATCATAGGTTTCATCATGGTATTAATTATTTATTTTCCTCTTGTTTCTATATGGCTTCACAACCATCAAGAAAGGGATTAACCATGCCATCTTCTTCAAGTATATATATATATATAACCATTTTTGCCACATCATCACCATGGGATTTTCATCTCTTCAAACACTTCTTTAAATGTGGACTTGTTCATTACCATACATCAAGGGTTATATGTCTGAATCAATACCAAGTGCACCATCATGTCTTCATAATCATAACAAGAAAGAGTGTTTAAGCATCATGAAGGATGCACAAACTTCAATATCTATCATACCACCATTTAAAGTTTATTTTAGAGTTTTCTTTGTTTCCTTTATAGTTAGGGTTGTTGGTCCCATTGAGTTACAAGGGCAACATTGTCAAGGTGGAAATATTGCGGAATTGAATCCACATTATAGGTGGGTTCCAAGAGCCAAACATCTAAGTAAAAGGATATCATCAACATGGATAAGACATTTCTATGTGTTAGGGTCCCAAAACTTTCTTATGCAAGAGAATAGGGGCACCTCAACGGTCTTCAATAAGTCTTCATGTATTCAAGATCCACATCTCCATGGGATTCATACAAGAAGCATCAGCATACCACATCAATATCCAAGAAGCATGTCAAGGGAATCATGGCATAATGTCAAGGTTATCCATACACATATGAAGCACATCATACACAAATAACCATAGAATAGGACATTTGTACAACCAAGCACACATCATCAATAAATGGGATCTAATTCCCAAGCTACCACGTGTGGATATGTCCAATCAATCAACCATCAAACTAGCATCCAGTTGGCCACTGTGTGTGGGTAAAGGGTTATCAAAACCCATACCAAACCTTTTCAAGTGTTCATGATCAACTCATACATGTTCATCAAGCTTTTACACTGTATAGGACCTCGGTGGAATCAAAGACAACCTGAGGGGCCACTGCAAGTCCCATGTTGGCATCAATGACAACTCAATCGACAATCTCCCCCTTTTTCATTGATGACAACAACTCATGCTCCCCCTACGATCATGCTCCCCATTTTATATTCATCTCTCCCCCTTTGGAATCAATGGAAAAGGGTGACCACATATCTGTATCTGAAGTCACTGCTAATTGATCACTGCTCCCCCTATCAACATGCCTATCCATATCATGATCCAGGGATCTTCCCTTCTTTATTGAAAGAGCCATCAGTTTCTCTCTCTCAACTTTGAGTTCCTCCTCCAAACTCCATGAACTCAAGGTGCTAAAGGTATTTGAGAGACCTTAAACTTGGCTTGCCACATGGAAACCATATTCTTTACACTGATCCACTTCATCCACGTTCAACGATTCATTCTTTTTCATCCAAAACTGGGAGTTTCCTTGATTCTGAGTATTTATGTTCTGAGTTGTATTTATTCCTGCATTATTCTTCTTCCTTGGTTCATAAGATTTTCTCACAGATGTGTATGAGGGATTCCTTATAGATTGTCTTCTTGAATTCATGCAATATTGAGCTTTGTGCCCAAAGCCACTCCAACTATAACATCTCATAGTATGGAAATATGCAGCAATGTGACCAACATGGTTGCATGTCCAACACCTAGTTGTGTTCTTGTAACTTCCAGCACTTAATCTATCATAGAATATACAATCCATAGCTTTGTGACAAAAATCATTACATGAGTAGCAATAACCACTAAAACCATCTTCATTCATGGGTGCTTAACTCCATCTTGGAGTTGTCTCTCTTCTGAATTTGCTTTGGGGAGTGGGACCAACTTCTTAATGTCTTTCTGATCTTATAAATTCTTTGTTTTCTTATGCAGGTACATGAAGATCAACTTTACTTTAACCTTTTGAGAATGAAGGTCTTGCTTCAGAAGTATTAGGAGTCCATGTGCAGACTTCATGTTTTTTTGCTTCCTTGTTGTAACCAAGCTTAGATTTGTCAAATGGAGATCTTTGACAATCTAAGATCTCATCCAAGATGATTGAACCATTTTTGAACTTCACATGAGCATTTGACTTTTCAACCTCCTTTATAAGATCAACAACTTCCATCTCAAGCTTTTGTTTTGTTTTCTCTTTTTCTTCCAATTGATTCTTCAAGATTTCTTCTATTCTTTTGGCTTTCTCCAACTAAGTCTTCAAATCGATATTAGCATTTCTTGTCTCTTCAATCTCTTTTAGGTATTCACTATTGTCTTCTTGTTCTTTTTCTGATTCGATCTCCATTCTTTCAACTTCATCCTTTTTGTCTTCTAATTGATCCTGCAACACGACTTCATTGTGCTTAAGCTTCGTGAGTAGCTCTTTTGGTGCCAAGGTCTTCTGCTGGTATTTATCTAAAGAGTCCAAATTTCTCTTCTTAAACCCCATGAAGTCATATTGGTTTAGACTAACAACATTCATTAACCAATCAACTTTAAGATCAATATTCAAGAAGGTATGTGGTATTTCCTTTGTTGCTTTCAACAAATCTTCTTCATCATCTTCAAGATCATTTTCAATTTCATTAAATATAGAGCTATTGCAATTAGAAGAGTCTATACCTTTATTGGAGTCCAATTCTTTCTTTTCTTCTTGCTTCACATCTTTAGTATGCATGCCTTATGTTGATGAAATTGTCATTGATTCCAACGTGGACTTTTAGTGGCCCCATAGGTTGTCATTGATGCTACCAAGTCCCTCTTGCAGTGCACAGGTATGGATGATCCCAATACTCACACATCTAGTTCCTTAGATCCCTTACAGAGATGGTTTGTGCCTTGAAGCACCTTCTACCTAGTTGACAAGTTCCTTGTACCCACAAGGTTGTATCGTGGATCCACCACCTTGTAGATGATGTTGAAGACCCAACTGATGATACTAAAGACCTTGGAGATAATGTTGAATCCCATGTTGACGATGGAGAATCCATAGATGGGTTGGAAAAGTATTAATGACCCATTTTTTGGTCATTCAGGATTTGACAGGGTCATGGTACCCTAGGAGAAGGTTTGGCAACCCAATAGGTGATGTCATGATGGATCTTGACCCTTGGAGGTCCCCTTGTGTGGTTGAGGTGGTTGAAGAAGCCCTTGGACCCAAAATTGATGGCTTAATGGTCCTTGTCTCCTTAAAGGTGATGATGTAGTCATTGATGAATTGATGAAGACTTGGAACCCTTGATGAAGACCTTGATGCTATTACAAAGGTCATGGATGTTAGGAATTATGATCCAAAATGTTATGTTTAGAAGTTTAGTTTAATAAATCTAAAAGGGAATCTACACACTCACATGATTATGTGAGATGTCCCTTAGTTAGTTTCAATAATGGTAAATTAGTTGTTACTCTTTGGATATTTAAATCCATCGAGTTTTCCATGTGAGGTAATCTTTCGGGACTTAGCCCTCACATATCTGTGATGTAATTATTTTTCTTCTTCATTAATAAAGTTATGTGTCTGAGGACACTTTGTCAACATGGTATCAGAGCACATGGTTGAAGCTTGGTCTGGTTGGAACCTGCTAAAGGTTGTTTGAAGAAGGTGACCTTCAAAGTTTCGGAATAGCAAAATATTGATAGTAAGTTAATGATCCCTATTCTTTTGGGCTAAAAAAGAATCTCTAGAGAAAAGTTTTTTTTATTGACTTAGTTTTTTTATTTTACTTGGAGAGAGTAAAATATTTTTTTTTGAGGCAAGGTTATTTAAAATTTTGTGGAAGTGAATTTAAAAAATTAAAAATTAAAAACATAGAAAAAGAGAACTGAATCAGCGTTGTGTAGAAGACCAAAACATAGACCAATATCTGACTTAGCATAGAAGGAGAGAACTAGCACGCCACGCTGATCCAGCATAACCCAACAGTCATTTTTGGAGGAAGCGCGAAGAGGAGGCGTTGAATACTAGCGTTCAGCGTGATCAGGCATTGAGGCAGTGAAGCAAACAGCGTGGAGACTAGCATTGAAAGACCAATCCGGAGAGAGACCAGCGTGAAGAATACATCAGCTCGTTCATCGTTTTGGAGGAGGCGAGACCAGCGTTGAAAAGAGAGTAGGAAGTAGCAAAGCATAGAGACCGACATTGACAAGAACCTTCAGGAGTAAAGAACCACCGTGAAGACACCAGTTGAGTTGGAGAGGATAGTTTGAGAAACACCAACGTAGGAAGGAACACTAGTAGAAATTCCCAGTAGAACCTTCAGTTTTGATAGAGCAAGTGCAATTGCAAAGCAGCAAGAGACAGTTGGGCTGGAGGTCGTTTCGGAAAGGGTGGTGATGATGCAACGGTGGATTTACTTGAAGAAATCTCTCATTGTGTTGCTGAAATATATTTGCCGTGCATGGATTCACGTTTATTTTGAAAAGTGAATAAGTTTGTTAAGTTTATTTTGAAAAGTGAATAAGTTTGTCAAATTTAAAAAAAAAAGGTTATTTTTTGGAGTTGATGGGACTAGAATTTGTGACTTCCCACTCAACAATCTTGTATCTCTCCAATTCACCTATAAAGATTTGTTATTTTTTGGAGTGATAAGGTGTAATTTTTTATTGGGCATTGGAGTAATAAGGAGCATTGTTGACGTCATGAGTATTTGTATTTTCACTCAAGGTTTGATTAGAGCAAAGTGAAGCTCTATCAAATTATTTTCTTGAGGCTATAAGTGGGTCTAGGCCAAGCCCCTATAGCTCTCTTTTGCATGGTGTGTGGTGTTTCTTGCAATGTTGATGCCTATCTTTGTTTTCATGTTGATGGTGATATTTTTGTATAAAATCTTCTATTGGTGATATAAGGTGATTGTTTATTCTAGTGACATAAGGTGCTTTATTTTTTAATTCTTGGAGCTATAAGGTTTGCATAATACACATATTTTGGAATTATAAGGTGTTTATTTTTTTACAATGTCTAAAGTTGTAAGTCTTTTTAATGAATCTGACAAGTTGGAAGGATCAAAAAATTTTAAAGTTTGGAGTCGTCATATTCAAAGCACTCTTATTTACAATGAATTGTGGAAGGGTGTCTGTAATGCTTAGCCTACCAAACCGACTATTCCTAATCAGCTTGCAAAATGGGAACTAAAAGATGAGAAGGCCTTAGCATTGATTCACAGTACTGTTTTTGATGATATTTATGTGCATATTGAAAAAAGTTCTAGTGCGTGGACAACTTGGAAGACATTGAAAGATTTATTTGATTCTCAAAGTGAAGCTAAGAAAATCGATCTTCAATTGAAGTTGTTTCAACAAAAAATGTCTTCAGGAGGTAATGTCATGGAGTACATTTCTAGATTGAAGAATATCAAACAAGAAATTTCAAGAGCGGGTTTTGGTAAAATTGAGGATAGCATGATGGTGACAATTTTGATCACAAGATTGACTGAGACATATAAGCATTTTTTGGAAACTTTACAGATTACAAATAAATTGGATAATATTTCTTTTGACGCACTAAGTGAATTAATTGCCACACATGACAAAACTTTTGGTAAAACAAATCAAGCAGGAGAAGATGTTTTGGTCGCAAGTACTAGCAAACAGTCTTTAGGTAATCATAAAAGGGAAATGAATAGAAATCAAATGAACAACAATGGAGTTCTTTTCAATATTCAAACAGAGGTCATGGTCAGGGTTTCGGAAGAGGAAGAGGAAGAGGAAGAAATCAAGGAAGAGATTCTAAAGAATCAGAAAGTACACAATCACAGTTTTTTGGAAAAAGTTCAGAAAACCAACAGGTCTCTGGAAGAGGAAGAGGTAATAAACAGGTCACATGTTTTCGTTGTAATAGAGTTGGACATTATGCTTGAGATTGTAGAGTTTCATTTGAAAAAGTTCTAAAAGAAAGAGAATCTAATGAATCTTCATCAGCGGCACATTATGCTCATGCAGACGATAGTGAAAATTGTGAATATGTTTTTACAACACTTGGACAATCAAAATCAATAGATTTTGTTCAAGTTCATCAGTTGGAATCAGCAAATTTTGTTCAGTCTTCTTATTGTTTCAAAAATGATTTTGAAGATGCTTGGATTATGGATACAGGGGCTACTCAGCAAATGACATACAGGAATGTTTTTTTTGGAGTTATGAAGATTGTCATTTAAATTCAATTTTTCTTGCAGATGATTCTATTCATTTACCACAGGGAAAAGGAACAGTAAGGGTTGACTTGCCAGGAATTGGAGAAAGATTGATTTATAATGTTTGGTATGTGACTACATTTAAGAAACATTTGTTGTCTTTAGTTGTCATTCGCCAATTAGGACATTAAATTGTAGTGGAAGATGGTATCTTTTTGGTTAATTCAAAAAAGGATGCATACAAAATAGTTATGACAGGTTATGAAAACAGAAAGATTCTTAGGATGAAGGGAACAGTCATTCCTAGATCAAAGGAACATTTGAAGGAATTTGCAAGTTTAGTTGAAACTGATGTTTCACCTATCAGATTGTGGCACATTCGTTTTTGGCACTTGAATGTTGATAGTCTTGTACAGCTCCAAAAATAAGGAATGGTAAAGGGGTTGCCTACTTTTTGGAAGGAAAATGCAAAGTGTGAAGCTTGCATTTATGGCAAATAGAGAAGGATAGCTTTTTCAAAAAGCACTTGGAGAGCAACAAGGAGATTACAGCTTGTTCATAGTGATGCTTGTGGTCCTTTGGAAACTTCATTTGGTGGTTGTAAATATTTTTTGTTGTTTATTGATGATTCTAGCAAGATGGTTTCGATGTATTTCTTGAAGGAAAAATCATAAGTGTTTGAAAAGTTTCATTCATTTCAAAATTTGGTTGAAACAACGACAAAGGAAAAGATTGCTACTTTGAGAACTGATAATAGTGTTGAGTTTACATCAAATCATTTTTTAACTTATTGTCAAGAAAAAGGAATTAAAAGACAGTTGACCAATTTTTATACTCCACAACAAAATGGAGTATCAGAAAGGATGAATCAGACTTTATTGGGCATGGCTAGAGCAATGTTATTTTTCAAAGGGTTGAATTCATGTTATTGGGTAGAAGTAGTTCATACAGCAATTTATTTGAGGAATCAATCTCCTTTGTCATCACTTGATGGAATAAATCCTTTTGAGGCTTGGTATGGATTCAAACCTATGGTCAAACATTTGAGAGTTTTTGGTTCAGTTTTTTATACACTTGTCCCAAAATAAAAGCAAAAGAAGTTAGAGTCTAGAAGTGTTAAGTGCATGTTGATTGGTTATTCCGATGAGAAAAAGGGGTATAGGCTTCTGTCAGATGGAAAGTTTATTGTCAGTAGGGATGTGATTTTTGATGAAACAGAAAGTTTAAGTGTAGAAGAGGTTTAAAAACAACTTAGTCACTTAGAGGAAAAAGTAACTAAGGAACAATTAAGGATGCAACACTTAAACAAGACAAGGAATAAACAATGGTTTGATTTCACTTCAAAAGTACAACATGACGAACAAGTTGGAGACACCTTGGAACAGGTTGAAGATAGTTTGAATTCTTCACAAGTTAACTTGGATGATTCAAATCAAGTTAACATTGAAAAGAAGCAAGCAAAATGGGCAACTAAGTTACTTCAGGATGTTAAGTCTGATGAAAAAGGTAAAACAGGTACAAGGAGTTCTAATATGGGTTCAGAAAATTTTGCTCTTTCAGTTGTTGAACTAGCTATTTTTAATGAAGGAATTGAATATGATGAATGGAAAATAACAATGCAAAGTGAGTATGATGCAATAATGAATAATCAAACTTGGAAAATTGTTGATTGTCCACATGATGTTAAACCCATTGGTTGTAAGTGGGTTTACAGAATTAAGTACAAAGCAAATGGAGATATTGATAAATATAAGGCAAGATTGGTGGCAAAGGGTTTTGCTCAGAAATAAGGGATCGATTATGAAGAAACTTTTGCTCCAACAATGAAATGGAATACTATCAGGATTGTACTAGCTTTAGCTACACAAAATGGATGGAAAGTGCATCAAATGGATGTAAAAAGTGCATTTCTAAACAGTGATTTGCAAGAGGATGTTTATATGACTCAACCTCCTAGTTTTCAGGTTCCCAGGAAAGAAAATCAAGTTTGTAAATTGGTTAAGGCATTGTATGGATTGAAACAGGCTCCTCGAGCTTGGTATGCGAAAATGGATGCCTACCTACAGAAAGTTGGTTTTCTTCGTAGTGAGTCAGATGATACTTTGTATGTTCGAATCCAAGAAAACAGCTTAGTCATATTGGTTATGTATGTTGATGATTTGCTCATAACAGGTAACAATAATGATCATATATTTCAGGTTAAGCAAGAACTTCAAACAAGTTTTGAAATGACAGACTTGGGATTACTTCATTACTATCTTGGAGTTGAAGTAAAGCAGCGGGAAGGAAGCATATTTATTTCTCGAGCTAAGTACATTTCTGGATTATTGAAGAAGTTTGGAATGGAGGAATGTAAACCAGCGATTACTCCCATGGAGAAAAATTTAAAACTTTCTAAGTTTGAAGGGGGGGGAAACTTGTAAATTATACTAGATATCAACAATTAATTGGATGTTTCATTTACTTGATGAATACTTGTCCTGATCTATCTTATGCAGTCAGCATACTTTCCAGATATATGCAGGAACCTAGAGAAAGTCATTGGAAAGCAGCACAAAGGGTGTTAAGGTATCTTCAAGGAACAAAGGATTTTGGACTTGATTTTAAAAGAAACAAAAATTTCAAGCTTGTTGGCTATTCAGATGCGGATTTTTCTAGAGATGTTGATGACATGGCATCTACTTCAGGTTACTTAATGAATATGGGATTAGCTGTAGTGGCATGGAGTTGTAAAAAGCAAGATACAATTGTGAATTCTACAGTAGAAGCATAATATATTTCAGCTTGGTAAGCCGCTTGTGAGATATTTTGGTTAAGAAGGATTTTGCAGGACCTCAAAGTTTATCAGAAAGAAGCAAATTCATTATTTATTGATAATCAATCAACAATCAAGTTAGCCAAAAATCTTTCTTTTCATTGAAAGACTAAGCATGTGGATACTAAATATTATTACATTCAGGCTCTCGTCGTCAAACAAATCATCAAGCCAAAGTATTGTCCATCAGAAGATCAAACTGCAGATATTTTTACAAAATCTCTTGAAAGGGTCAAATTTGATAAGTTTAGGAATGAACTTGGTATTTGTTCAAAAGAATTTTTGGATCAAAGGGGGGATTGTTAGGAATTATAATCCAAAATGTTATGTTTAGAAGTTTAGTTTAATAAATGTAAAAGTGCATCTACACACTCACGTGATTATGTGAGGTGTCCCTTAGTTAGTTTCTGTAACGGTAAATTAGTTGTTACTCTTTGGATATTTAAATCCATCGAGTTTTCCATGTGAGGTAATCTTTCGGGACTTAGCCCTCACATCTCTATGATGTAATTATTTTCCTACTTCATTAATAAAGTTATGTGTCTGGGGACACTTTGTCAATGGATCCCATTGCTTGCACTTTATGTGGTTAGATGGCATGATGAAGGAACCCACACACATATTATGGCACTTGGACACTTGGACACACTTATTTGAACTTAATGATGATCCTTTTACCCTTGAAGAAGGGGTGAAGTTGTTGTGTGTGGGGACATGACACCTAATGGATTATGGATAAATCCTAAACCCCTTTCAAATGGTGGGACAATTGGTGCAAGGGTTTGGACCAAAACCAATCCAACCAGCACCTCTAAGATCTTCTGTAATGTCCCCAACCCTGAAACCGGTGAAGAGGACACTACTATCATCAAACATATGGGCTAGTATCCCCATGAACATGAATAGGCATATAATGCTTAAATGAAAAACCTTAAAACATAAAACATACTAAGATGCATAATCCTTAATATGCATAGTGGAAGTAAACATACATTCATTCAAGCATACCACATGTTCATCATATTCATTAATCAGTAAATATAAATGCAGAGACAAAATAGTCAAGAATACTCATCTGATAAGAACTCGTCCCACAACCAGCTACGTCGCTGCAATGTTCCACCCAACCATAGGCCAGCGTGCTCATCAATCTCTCAGAAGCACTGCCACCCTGAGCTGGGCATGATTCCTCAAGGAATAAGGACCATAGAAGGCTTACACATAGCTAAGGTACACAAATCAGCCAAACCCACATAGTAGGGTTTATCAGGCCATCAAGGAGCTAGGAAAGGCTAAATGCTAAGCTGGTGGCCTCAATGGAGAGCTAAGGACACCTACACCAGAGTTAACCTGAATTTTAAGACATCCACACACCTGACACCAGGAATTAGTCCTTTGTCTGCTTCACAGTCCCTCGGGCCCCGACTTCCCTTTCCAATACTCTTCAAGGGTTGTGGAGAAGAGAGCCAGTAGTATCGCTCTATCTGAGTGCCTCTAGACACCAGTTTCTCAAGCATACCCAGCCTCTAATCCTACTCTCAACAGTCCGAAGACCAACCACTGCATGCATGCAGAAAAACAAGCACTTCACAAATTGGATAGGGGAAGACAATCCCTGAGTCATTCTTGGCCCTATCATGGCCAAACAACTCAATGGTAACCTATAGTAGAAACCTCCCTGTAAAAGGGAAAACATAGCCAAGAAATCGTGGGAACAATAGCCCACGAACAACCATGAACCCATAGCACACAATCCCCAATGCAATCGTTGGAGAACTTACTCAGACATAGATGGGAAGGAACCGACTCCCAATCGATGCGTGAGGGAAAAAGACATAGCCAACAAAACTGTGGAAGAAAAAATGGGCAACGAATGTGGAAAACACATAGAAGGAAAACCACAGCACGGCTCACGAAGAAACAACATATCGTCCCACAGTCCAGATACACCCAATCCATGGATCATGCATCCTTTTAACTTAGCTCGGCATGAGGAAAATGAACCGCCGGTGATGGGGAGAGTGGACAGAACAAAAATGGTTGGTATACCAAGTAGCGTGTGAGGAAACCACTCCCAGCCCTCACGTGTGACTGAACCAGCTGGTGGAGAGTGCATGGGGACAGCCTGCCACCCACCACTACCCACTACTACCGAGAGTGGAGTGATGTGCATATTTACATGATGTCAAAACTATCATGTGTCAGATGGCATGATATACCATCGGCAACAATCCTTATTTCCGAAACATAAACAACCAAATCAATGGTGGGGCTTTTTCCTTTAGCTCCACACCACGATGAATTACAAAATATACATCACGTATCTTTTAATGCAACCGGGGTCAAAACCGGGGATATTACAATCCCCTCCCCCTTGGAATAACACCGTCCTCAGTGTTCCAACACATAGGGATACATAACAATTTGCACATTACAAATTTCAAAACTTTTGTAGATCTGTCCCATGTTCAATTATTTACTTTGAACTTTCAGGACCAAGCCCCTCAGCTTCCACGAGTGTCTCTTGTTGGTTCTTAGCTTTTGGTTCATCCCCAAATCGAGGAACTTTGTGGCTGCTGCCCTCTTTATGTTCCCTCGTTGGGCAGTCCCAGCATTAATGATGTCCTCCGCATTTTGCTAGTTGCTTCATATTTACCGGCTCAATTTCCCTTGAGTCTTCATGCCTGGACCATTTCTCAATGGATCGCTTGGACGAATGTCCAACATTTTGCTGGTTGCTTCATGTTTACCGGCTCAATTTCTCTTGAGTCTTCATGCCTGGACCGTTTCTTAATGGATCGCTTGGATGAATGTCCCATCATTGATCCACTTTCTTTGCCTTTACGGATTGCCCCCAAAAGGCTTTTTACCTCCTTTTGCAACCCACTGAGAGTCTTGCAAAATCTGGTGGTTCATCTCATTCTGCCTTTTCTGTATCTTGAGCATTTCTCCAAGATTCTCTTGGGTCCTGGAAATCATTTGAAGGAGACTTCCAGCCAAGTCTAGCAGCTTTTGGTATGCTGCCATGATCAATGTGCACCACTGGATTTCACATTTTTTACCTGTGAAATGCATCATTGAAATTTTGTTAGACCAAACATAATATAGGCATTAATATCAGTCAATTAATTGCCCAATTGGCATGATAGTCCAAGTCTCATCAAGGAGACTTTCATATTTTTCATGCCATCCCAATAGGCACATGAGCTCATTCATGTCCATTCTTGGGCAGGGAATTAACCATCCCGGCATTCACAATTTACTTTAAGCAAATAAACACATTCTATTTTCCGTCATACATGCATTCAACAATCTTTTGTTTTCACAATGCATAAATATATATAATCAAAAAGGCAAGAGAGAGCAGCAAGAGTTTTTCCCCTCTTTGTTTTGTTCCATCCTGGAGCCCACACCATCGTTGTGGATTTTCATGCTCTCAGCCTCTTTCACTTCACTGTGAATGCTTGACCGATCCCTCTTGGTCATGACACTTAGTGACTCCGGTCTATTTCAAACCTCTCAACCATGTAGCCTCCCAGCATGGTTTGTCTCAACTGCTAGGAACTTCATAGTCTCACTAGCACCTTTTTCATTACTACTCATTCTGAGCTCTTCAGGATAGTCACATGTCCACATGCACCCCTAGGATGCTCTCATATTCCTCACTTCCAGCGATACCTATATTCAACATTGAATAAATTCGCATGTTTAGTTTATTCTCATCAGTTTTTATCTCTTAAACAAGAGCTTAAACCATCATAACCAAATCATATACAAATGCATATTCATAAGCAAGAATTGCAAAATAATCCAATACTTATATGTATTGTGTGTTTCCTCGTTGGTCCACAAGATCCTACTTCGCTTTGCAAGCCTTGGGATCGCCTATGGACTTGGATATTAGGTCAGCACGCAGGCTGCTTCACAACATCCTTTTATATATATATCAGGCACAGTCAAGCCAACCTTCAGTTGGGTTTATCAGACCGTCAACAAATCACCTGTACTTATCTCAACAATACACTTATATCAACAACCAATCATCAGCCAAGCCAACACCATTGGGTTTATCAGGCCATCAACAATAACACATGCACTTATATCAACAATAAACGGCCATTTCTAGGTTTCATTTCTAGCAGTGAGCTCTACTTCCACTACCCCATACACACAAGAGACCACTCCCTTCTCTGAGTTGACAGTCCTTCAGGAATGTCTCCTTCTCTGTGTTCTTTAGAGAGACAACTCCCTTATTTGAGTTGAAAGTCCCTCGGGAATGTCTCCTTCTCTATGCTCTTTAGTAGAAGGTAGGATGAGCTCAAGCCATTGTCCATTTAGTATGGAACACCAGACTACATCTGTTTAGCTTGACAACACAAGCAATATAAGCATATTTGTTAGCGTTATTGCTCTAAAACTGTAACCACATTTCACATCATTCACTATCAAGTATTGAGACACCAGGAGTGCGTCCACTCCATAGGGTGTAATCAATATTGAAAAACCCTTCCATGATCCGACATTGGAAAAGTGTGCACCCTTTTTCGGTGTGTGCCATGTAGGCCCTATGCATACTCAAGCAATCTGCCAACATGGAAACAAAATCAAAACATGCTCTACATATTGATTTTAACAATTTGACATGCATATTCTTAGCTAGGGTCACAGAACACTTATCCCTTTGCCGAGGCAGTATTCCTTTGTTAAGGAGGAATGGGGGCTCCCTTCTCTGAGTTGACAGTCCCTTGGTTTTCCATCCCAACTCCTCTTTTCATTTCGTATCCAGTCATGTCTTACAGACATAATCTATACCATCTCACTCATGTTGCTTACCAAACATGTAGTGTAGATGAGACATTTTCCAAATGTTCAATGGAGTTTCACCCAAAACCCATTTCCAAGATAAGGGGAAAACCTTCCCATGAAGTTTGGCTCCTGCAGGCCATCACACATTATCTTCTTGCATTGTGTACCCTTGGCACATTCATCAAATAGCCAAATAGTCAATCATTATCCGATAATACAATCCAAATTTGATTGTTCCATAATCAAGCAATGACATTAGCAACTAAATTTAATGAGAATTTGCAACTCTGTTTACTACAGAAATTGATTCGCTTGGAAATGAGATGATCCTCATTTGTGCGTCTCTTGTAAGCAGCACCACTATGCCCATTATAATTTCATGCTTACTAGAATAAAATGAATAACCACTTACAATGCATCCTCCTGACACAATCTTATGCAAGCCAATAGTGATTAGTCGTTGTCAGCAATTTCTCAAATCCAAAATTCACAAATTCAAATTTACAACTCATTATGCATACAAACTATTATCATAGCCATGAGACTCTTCTCATGAGGCTTGGCTCTTTCACATGGTATATTCTAGCCTTTGTAATGGTCTTACTTTCATTTCCATGCTCCAAACAATCTACCTGAAACACTTCGTAAGTTTGGATGCATATAACCTTTTCATTGCTGCAACCATCACTGACGCATTTTCAGAATTTATAAAATTCAAATATTTTAGCTGTTAGCACATCAATATTACGAAAACTCATTTACTTCACGCAATCATCATCATACTTTGAATTACAAGGTATAGTCACATCATTTATGCAATTTAAATGAAATGTTTAGATACTCCTTACTTCCCAAGCGTATCATTTGTACCACCTTGCCCTTCCATAGGGCGTTTTCGGCAACCAATCGATCATGAATACCCTCTTCATGCACTTACTATCCTGCATCCATAACAACTCTTGAAATGGTTCCAGAATTTTCATCAATTCATCATTTTAGCCATTAGTTATTCATAATATCACATGCACTATCTCAATGCATTCATGCAATGCATCACAACAATTGCACCCATACTTATGAAATCAGTTACTCACACCCTTCATATGCATCCATTCAATGCATAATCACAAGATTTATAAAATCCTTTAATGCATATCCACTCAATGCTACCTTGCATTGATTCCGGAATACTATGCATTCAAACATACCATGCATGGCCTAACCATGACTACTTCATATAGGATGGATGACTACAATCAAGATCATTAGTGCTTACCATCCTTGGGCTACTAAGCTCATAATGACACATTTCTATATGAATGTAGTATAAAATTCAAATACCCACATGGTATGAGACCTCTCGCTTTTACCACTCCATGAAATTTTCATAATTAAACTCTTACCTTCATGGGTCCTACTTACACCCTTGACATTACCAGTTTGGTTGGTCCTTTGCAGGAGATTGCAGAATTTTCTCACCAACTTTTGATTTTGGACTTGTTTCCTTATCCATTTCTTCATAGGGTTGCTGGTCACATTCATCAGCATCAGCAACATACTCAACCATGTCCATGTTGTCTTTGGTTTTCCCACTAATGTCAATACCAATGCAATAATTATCATTAGTAGCTCATTATAAATGCATAATTCTTACTATTCTTACCAACATGTAATATCTTATGCCTACAAGGAATATCTGCATACATTTCATGTATAAAACTTGGAATCATAATTAGCAAGACAGGGTTTAAGGAAATTTCTCTTTTCAAGTCCCTCATCCCTACATGGAACTCTTTTTCCACACAACAGCTGGTTTGACTTCATGGTCTTGCTACCTCTAGCATGTAATTCCTGGATTTGTCCATTTTGACAGCAACACATTTCTCTTTCAAGCCATCACTAGCACTTTTCTTCTCCACACTCAAATTCTGGTGACTCTCCCTTGTTCCTTGCTGGATAAGTTTTCCAACGCCTATCCACATGCTTAATTCTGACCTCAGGTGTGAAAACCACACCGCTTCTTAGAATGATGGCAAAACACACAACTGTATTTTGGTCGGGAATGCTAACTTTAGTCACCTAGGGTTTTCTTCCTTTTCAGTCTCGAAACTGCTAAAAAATCCAATGAGAAAATTCACTGGAAGGCCCATTGGAACGCTAGCTGGAACTGCTAAAAATTCCACTGGAAAAACCCAATTTTCTTTCTCCCTATCAAGTCCCTTCCCAACTAAGTTTCCAACGTTTCAGATCCTTAGTGGACTAGTCTTTCAACTCTTCGGCAGCCAAGACGACTACATTTCTCCAATGCTCATCGACGGCCCTATCAACTATGAGTTTCTGCTGTATCAATGGTTTCCTTGGCTATATTTTTCCGTAGGCCTTCTGTCCGATCATTGCTGATCAACGGACGTTAGTTGATTTCATCGCCGATGATTAGATGATGAGGCCGCCAAAACGCCGGCTCGCTTAGTTGAGACCATCGACAAAATTTAGATGATGAACCAGCCGATGCGCTGACAAGAAAATTTCAGAAATTTGTCCAAGTATTAAGACCATCAGAGATCAGTGGACGTTAGAAGATGGAACAGCCGATGACTACATCAGACATTTAGCTGATTGCACACCCACCGTTGCGGCTAGCTAGTGGACTACACCTCCGATGGGTAGTGGCTTCAACTGTCGATGCCATAGAGGTAGTGCTTCCGACAACCCATGAGAGAAAAACTTTGAATATTTTTGTTAGTATAAGGTTGTCGGAAAAACAAATGAAGTTTGAGCCGAAACTCCGACTCATCCCAGCTGAGGGACGCCAAAACCGGCGAAGAGGATGCTACTATCACCAAACATATGGGCTAGTAGCCCCATGAACATGAACATGCATATAATGCTGAAATGAAAAACCTTAAAACATAAAACATGCTAAGATGCATAATCCTTAATATACATAGTGGAAGCAAACACACATTCATTCAAGCATACCACATGTTCATCATATTCATTAATCAGTAAATATAAATGCAGAGACGAAATAGTCAAGAATACTCATCTGATAAGAACTCATCCCGCAACCAGCTACGTATCTGCAACGTTCCACCCAACCATAGGCCAGCGTGCTCATCAATCTCTCAGCAACACTGCCACCCCTGAGCTGGGCATGATTCCTAAAGGAATAAGGGTCATAACAGGCTTACACATAGCCAAGGTATACAAATCAGCCAAGCCCACAAATCAAGGAGCTAGGAAAGGCTAAATGATAAGCTAGTAGCCTCAATGGAGAGCTAAGGACGCCTACACTAGAGTTAACTTGAATTTTAAGACATCCACACATCTAACACCAGGAATTAATCCTTTCTCCGCTTCACAGTCCCTCAGGCCCTGACTTCCTTTTCCAATACTCTTCAAGGGTTGTGGAGAAGAAAGCTAGCAGTCTCGCTTTGTCTGAGTGGCTCCAGACACCAGTTTCTCAAGCATACCTAGCCTCTAATCCTACTCTCAATAGTTCGAAGACCAACCACTACATGCATGCAGCAAAACAAGCACTTCACAGCTTTGACAGGGGAAGACAATCCTTGACTCATTCTTGGCCCTATCGTGGCCAAACAACTTGTTGCAGCTGCAACATTTTCCCAAAATTCAAAAAAAAATCGGGACCCTCCTTTAACTCATTTTGGCTCAACTTTTGAGTTTGCTTGATGTTCTGCGGAAAGACTATTTTTATGCCAGCAATGTTTCACTATTTGTTTTAGTTTTACCTTGCCATCGGAAGCGTTTTGGATGTTCAAGTCGGAAAAATAGTCGTCTGCGTGCCCGCCATTGCGGAGAAGTAACAATAAACCGGGTCCGATTCAAGATTTGTTTTCTCTGATGCGTTTATCCACTTATTTGTCTCAATCGGCGGTTTGTTGGAATCCCGTCGGAACATATTGTCTCTACATTTTCCGCAGTTACGGATGGCGCATTACAAAGTTCCCTGATGATGGCATTAACTTTTCCAACCACGCCGTTTTGTTTCACTGATCCTTGAGTTTTTAGCATCCACCGTTGCATCTTTGAAAAGCATTGTCTTTCCAGCGTGGTTTGATTTTATTTTCCGCGGGACCGATGTTTCTTGGTTAAAGTCATGTTGGTTTTTTCTCCGATTTTTGCCGGTCTACGGAACTTGATTTCTCTTGTGTTTTCGTCGTTGCGGCTCTCCAGCCTTCTATCACTCCGATGCTTTAATATTGCGAGCTCCGATGCGAGTATCATTTTGTTTCTCTGCCGTCACCTCAGCGATTCTCCCAACTGTTTCACCATCCGACGTTACGGAGGCCATGTTGATATGGTATCCGATCCCTTGCTTTTTACCGCCCGATGACCTTTTTCCTGCTGAGTATAGTTGACCGGGGGTATATATATAGTGGGTCGGGTAGTTTATTATTTTATTGTTATTTTTGGACTTTCTCTGCGCTGTCGTTTTCGATCGAGCAAACCAGGATTCTCGCTATCGGTACCCTCGCTCCTAGGTGGCTCTGCCATGGAAGCTCAATAGTTTTCCTCGCGCCAGTCACGCAGCAGTGCCAGGTAGGCCCTTGTACTCGTTTTCCCATTCCATTCGATTGGACGAGCTAATTTCTTGTCTCTGCGGTTAGGGTTTTAATTAGGTTCCTGTCTTGACATGTATATATTACAAAGTGAATGGCGTGACTGTTAGTGGGGGGGTCTTTGTGGTCTACTTAATGTTTTCTTCCGCGGCCGTTATGGTCTTACAGCCTGCACTCGATGGTTGGGGAAACCGGTGCAGACGGCCGTTACGTTATCTGCACCAGTTTGCCCCATTTGGTGTTCGGCAGTCCAGGGAAGGCTTTCATGGCTTTCCTGGGGGAATACCATGTTTGTTTCCACTAGTCCGGTCACCTGCATTATGCAAACCATAACCTCAGTGTTTTTTTGAGTTCATTGTTTAGAGCGACTCTGTTCACGGTCGAATTCGAACCCAAACCGGTCTGGGGTAGTATTGCGTTACCCGATCTAAGATGGACCATGAGATGAGCCTGTATAGTTTTCTAGGGTTCTCTCACCGGTAGCGTCCCCTTGAGATTTTTAGATTTAATGCCTCAGGTGTTCGCGTAACGCCTAGGTCATGGCACCGAGAGAGGGCTCGGGACTGTTTTCATTTGTGACAAAGGCCTTGTTTTTCCACATCCGAGCTTTGTTGGACTAATATGGTTTTAGTTTTTCGGGCAGGAGCATTTGTTTGAACATGTTTGCTTATTTTTATTAACTGCAGTCATGTTTAATGTAGATGAGGTAAAACGCTTACATTGTTATCTCAATCTTTACAAGCTGTCCGGAAATGACTTAACAGAACCTAAATTACAATTTTATATGTGACAGGGAAATTCCTCGAAACTTAAGATGTCTAAGCGTCAAAAGAAGAAGGCTCCCACGGTCAAAGAGGAACCCGACGTCGAAGTCATCACTAGAGTCGAATATATTTATGAAGACACCAAATGCATAATTGGTGTAGAGCCCGAATATCAGTGGGGAGAAATTTACAGATTGATTACGCGCCGAGAGGTGCCTGACATAGGTTTTGAGGAAGAAAACATCTATGTCAACATAGAGAGGTCTTCATTAATGAAGATTGCTACGAGACCTGAACTCTTTCCATGCTCTAAGGTGATAGGGTGGATTCTGCCCAGGGCAGATGTGACCACCATGATTCTGGAGAATGTTGATAAACAAGGTTATGCTGCTTATAGCCCTGGATATGTAGCCTTGGCTTACCACTTTCCAGAAGCACAAATATATCTGACTGAAGACTGGCTGAAAAGCATTAGGATGGACCTCGTTGAGACATTCAAGAGGATGCTCATTCCTAGAAAAAAATTTAGAACCAGGCCAACTGGATAATATGACACCGCAAGCCTAAGAACCCCTTACAGGTTCATTGCCTTAATGCTCGATAGGATTTTTGGGAGAGCCCACGGCAAAAGCTTTAAATTGGAGTGGGTGCCGACAATTTTTTATGTTGCAACATAGGGGACCGTTTTCAATTGGGCCAACATTGTGTCCAATAGCCTCTCGGCCTGCATGGAATCAGCATTAGGAGGGGTGTCCCAAAAGAAATTAGAGTTTTACATGAGCTCCATACTGATTGATTGCATACTATGCAATCAACCCTTCCCCAACCTGAGATGCATCTGGGACTGGGAAAGATCACCAATTTACTCAGCATACAAGCCACTGTGGGCCCACAAATACTACAGTCACTACAGGGAGGTGTGTGAGCATTTCATTATGCCATTGTATACCCTGATTTTCTTAAAAGAATGCGACTGCATGTCAGAGGAGGCATTGCAGGTGATTGAAGAGTATGCTGATTATTACTTAACTAAGGATGGGCTATATTTCAGAATGTTTGGAGGCTCTAGAGCACCCTCACTACTGCCTAAGTACACCATAGACTATGTAATTCACAAAAGGCAGTTAGGAAAGTATTTCTAGATGGCATAGGAAGTTTTTATTTGAACATAAGAAGGAAGCATACCCTCCTTTTCCTTTCAGATTGGGGAGTTACAAATTTACTAGAGTAAAGAAGGCCGATGAATTCATGGAGGAGTTGGAGAAGTTCCATTTTGGGGAAATGCCTTTCCATAGGAATGACTCCCGTAACAAGGTTGTAGAGCACTACAAAGAGGCTAATGTCCATTTTGAATACACTAGCCACTGGGACAGAGAGGAGTCCATTTTTCGTAGTGCACTAAACATGACGGCCTTAAGGAAAAGGTTTAAAAAGAAAATCACCACCAAAGGTGGAAAAGGACAAGACGAGGAGGCAAAGGCCAAGGAGGAATAAACCAAGAAAAGAAATGAAGAAGCTCAGAGGTTAGCCCAAGAAGCCGAGGGATGGCTAAAAGGAGAGGAGGAGGAGAAAAGAAGAGTTCCACAAGAGGCAGCCAGAAAGGCAGAAGAAGCTGCCAAAAGTGAAGAAGAAGAAAGAAAAAGGAAGTTAGATGAGGAGCTGAAGAAGCAGGAGGCAGAGAAGATAAAGCTGACCCAAACAGTGACAAAACAATCAGCTTCTGATGCATTAGACAGTCAGTCCCAAGACATGGAAAACCCCGACATTCAAGATCCTTAAGTACCTGCTACCAGCACATCAGGATAGTCTATGGTCCCCACCCTTAGGCTAATCCCCTTTGAACAGAAGAAAGGGGAAGAGGTACCATATTTTTATACTATCTTTTATGATAAAGAAAAGAAAAGGACAGTAAAAAGAACCGAGAGGAAGGTTGAAACCGGGGGCCTATCTGGTAAGATGATAAATGATACAACCATTGTATACGGGACATACAGAGACCCCAGGTTCACTATCAGGGTGGGGGCTGCATTGATCCATGCTTCGGAGGACAATGTAGATAAAATAATGATGGATCTGGAGTAGTCAAAGAAGTATTCTTCTCAACTCAAAGATACTCTGAGAAAGGAAAGGGAAGAAAACAATAAGTTAAAGAGAAAGTTTGAAGGCATACAAAAGGAAATCAAGTCTTCAAAGGCTGAACTTCAGGTCCTCCAGATAGAGAAAATATCTATGGAGACCGCCCAAGAGTGTCTAGAGAAAGTACAACAGGAATATCAAGAGTTGAGGGTAGAGAAGGAACAACTGCTAGGTTGGATGAAGGATCTAGAGTTGCAGAAGACTACCTTGGAAGCAAATGAGAGGAAATCTCAAGGGTAGGAGGAAAAAATTAAAGAGTGGATTGCCTCGCTGACAATAGCTTTAGAGGAAGCCAGAGAACAACAAGTTAGTCTTCAACCTTTCAAAGAACACGTTCTGGCACAGAGAGCCAAGATGCTTCAGCTGTAAGTGGCCACAGAGGAGGAAAGAGGCAGGGTTTTGCAGGTAGATAGCCGATTGGAGGAGATTTTGGAGACCTCCTCATATTTTGTTGACAGATCTCAGGACATCCTAGAAGTCCTAATAGGAAGGATGGAAAGATTAGAAGCAAATGCAGAAGCTCCTGCAGAGTTACACTCAAAGGATCAACAAGCCCTTAGGCAGGACTACGACTTGTTGGAGTTTGCCATCAACGCAGCCGAGGAGTTCAAGAAGGCTGTTAGAAAGACAAGAGGAGCATGTATATAATTCTTCAGAATATTTCTAATTACTTATAACCGATGCCAAGTAGAGGTTGAACAAAGAATGGATGCTTTTTCGGACCACAGCCTGTTTGTGGAAATTTTGCAAAGAAGGTACCAAGAAGATGAAAGAAGAATACAACAAATTAAAGCTTTAGATGAACAGACCCTAAGGAATGAGGTATATCATTCCGCGGTTAGTGTGCAGCTATTAGAAGATCAACTTCGCCTGAGTACAGCCAGAATAGAAGCCATCAGGAACCAGGCTACAAAATTCGAAATAAATATTCGATTCTTGGAACCTTCTGAATTTGAAAGTATCGCCTCAGAGGCTTCAGCATGGAAGAAATTTCTAAATAATCAAGCGGGGCCCTCCTCATGAACATTTGTTCACTTTTGTAATATGTTGTAAATCTCATAAACACTTAGTGAAAGTAAATTTTGGGAAGCGAAGAGTTGGGGAAGCCCAAGAGTTATTTGTGGGTAGCCCAACAGTCTTGTTCTTTTGTATAAATATAGAGGATTTAGATGAAGAGGGGAATTTTTTCCCGGTTTGATTAGTAAAGAGATATTGTAAGAAGAACTATTTCCTTTTGCAATAAAGAATTACAGTTTTCCTGTTGGAGAAAGTTTGGTGGGATGTTCAAATGTTATGCTATGGATTTGTTGAAGGGGAACTATTTCGTTTTCAACTCTTGTCCACTTACTGTGAGATCGTTCTGACTCTTAGGACCTATGTTCTTGTTTGAATGATTTCTGGTTTATTTTATGAAAATTACCACCATGAGTAATAAATGTTGTTCATAAACAATTGGCTATCTGGTTGTTTAAATATCTTTAATTATTTGTGTGTTTTGAAGGAAGTATCAGCTATCTATAATTTCTTTTTATAATGCATGCACAAGATATATTACTCATTAATAAGTTACAATCCTGCTCGCTGGGGATAGGTAGGTAGTTAGATTTATTTTCTTATTGTGTGTGTGATTTAGATGCTTGAGAGTTTAAGACGAGAGGTAAGAACCTGCGCATCACATTGTGATCACTCCTTGCATTCTTAATCAATATGCATGTTAAATAAGCACTTGCATATCATACTTTAAGTCAAAAAATACAAAAATATATACGGTGGACCGAGCTGCAACTGGTAAAACCTTTTATTTTTGTTTCTTGACCTACGGTGGCTGGACCGCAAACCGGATGGATTCCCTGCACCAAACAGTCACGGGCTAGTTGGGAATGTTGACTGGGGAGAATCCTTTGCTATTGTTGCCTGCGATTTTCCAGGCCTCAACAGTTTCTGGCGCTAAAAGGAGGGAAGCCAGTGCATGGCTGGATGAGGAAACCCATTTTTTCGAGATTACCCCACCAGTGATATTTTTGAAAGCATTTTTGTGACCTGACCCAAATACTTAAGAAAATCTAAAGGGAAAGACCATCCTATATTGGAAAACTCAGTGTTGTTTAGGGTTTGGAAGAACTTGTAGGAACAACCTTACAGGAAGTAGTTCAACCTTGGAAGCAAGTAGGCCCGGGTATACCTTACGGTTCTCCTTTGCAAACTCCTGTTCTTTCACCTCCTCATTTTTCACTCATGGCAGGTATAAATGTGAATCAGCCCAACCCACCGCCGGCTTGGAAAGCCAGATCACCCTTCAACCTAACACCTCCATTGCATAACCTACCTCAATATTTTGAGAAGTTGCTGCCTAAGTTTGATCCTGATGAGAAGGTTTCCATAGATGACCACTTGCAAAGTTTATATTTGGAAATAGAAGGGTTAAGGGCTGGGAAATATGAGGATGTTGTCTATAGATTGTTCCCGCATACCCTTAAAGGAGCAGCAGCATCATGGTACTTTGGTTTTCTTGCAAACTCTATCCCCGATTGGGATACCTTTGAAAGGATTTTCAGAAGTAAGTATGCAGCCCAAAAGACGCATGCATCACTAATGAAAGGTCTGGGTGCTTTGAAAAATAAAGGAATGAGAAGGTACATCATTTCACTGAAAGGTTTTCAACTTACCTCAAGAACTTCTCTACAACTGATAAGCCTTCTGATAAGGTTCTGATTGAGTACTATACCTCAGCTTTAGGCCTGGACTTGGCTATGTTCGCAAAAGCTCAAGTTAAACCTACATTAGTTGAGACTTATGAAGAGGTAGAAAATGAAAGTATAGAAGATTATCCCGAGCAACCTGGAGAAAAAACTGCCGGGAGAAGAGCCTTATTGCTGTCTAAACCTAAAGAGGAGCAATCACATGATTTTGAGGGAATGTAAAAAATGATACAAAAACTCTCCAATAGAATAATAGATTTAGAAAAAGAAAGGGAAGTGCAGAAAACTTATAAGCCCTACTACAAAAAAAAGGAGGATAAAAACCAATTCAAAACCCCTCCACATAATTCAGCATCAATGAATCTAACAGAGGTAGGGATGGACAATTTCTGCACTTTTCACCAACAACCCCATTCTGAAAATAATTTTCCTCAATGGTTAAATTCGATGACATTGGTAATGAATCAGCTTTTGGACTCTAAATTAACTGAGAACAGTGGTGAAGAGAAAAAGAGTATTCAGACCATAGAAAGATAGGAAAATGATACCATGTTTTTATGGGATTTTGTCTCTATGTTTGATATAGAAAAGGGTACTCCTAAACCTGAGAACATACCTGTTATCTCTAAGGTTGTTTGACCTTTTTACCTTAAAATCTTGGATTGTGGTGAGTTTTTATTTTTAAATTTTCGCTTGGTTTTTGCCTTATTTTTTGATTGAGTTCCATTATGATTTTATTTTAGGCTTTTGAATCATCAAAATATTCACTCATTTAAAGTCATGAACCTATGTATGTGCAAGAGATTTTATATTATATATTAGATTGTTAAAACTGGTAGCATTATCCAAACTAGCAGCATTTCACGAACTGGCAGCATTTCACTTACTGGCAGCAGAGTTTCAAAGGGTATTTCATTAAAAAGTTTGTTATTTATAAGTACCATGGAATATAAAGGGGTAAATAACTATGGTTATATTCATGTTATTCGGTACATTGATATAAACATGCTTTAAAAGCACCCCTAGCCACAAAATTATGGATTTTAGCGTGTCATTTATGGGATTGTACACCTGTTCTCATTTTGAAATTAAAGCACTCCATGCAATGAATATTAGTACTGATCATGGCAGAGTCGACATAATTCATCATTTTCCCTAAAAATATGTCTCATTATTTTTCCTAATACTCTGGTTAACTGGAGAAGGACATTCAGAGAGCCGTTTGTATACTGTCAATGTTCATTGTTCACGAACAACCGAATTAGGGTTTGAAGCAGCTAGGGTAATTTGTTTTCAAACTCTGATATATTGTATGTTAAAGGGGCCGGATTATATCATATACGTTTCCCTGAATATCAAAGCAAGCGGTTGCAGTAAAAATTACCTGTTAAAAGAGTAAAGTGTGAAGGGTTTTAAATGTCGAAGACAACAGAGGAAGAAGATCCAGAGGTTGTGCTAAAAAGAAAGCCAGGAGGTTTAATTTGTAGGTTGGAGCCAAACAATACAGATTGGATAATGAAATTTCCCAGGTCAGCTAAATTAATGAAGAAGGCCGGATGGTTTAACTTCTGTGAGAAATTACAGGGTTACCACTCACAGGTAACCATGTTATTTATTAAAAACTATAGAGATGAAAAGGTTTAGCTTGAAAGCTTAACAGTTAGGGTAAACGAGGATTCTATTGCTGAGGCAATAGATGTTCCGGCACAGGGGGATAAATTGTTTAAACAATAGGATTTCCAAGGAGATTTCAATGAATTTTTGATGCCAGGATTTGAGAAGCTAGATTGGAAAAACGGTATCTATGTTAGCAAAATGAAGCCAAGATGGAAGATTCCTTTAGAGATGATACATAATTATATCACATGCGATGGCAGGTATGACAGAGTGCTTAAATTCCATTTAAAGTTGTTGATGCATATTAATGGAAGTATACAGGTAAATCTCCCATTTTATTTATTAAAAAGCCTTCAAAATATGATTTCCAGGGTTCAGGGCCATCCTGAGCATACTGCTCGATCTGTCTATCATCAAGGCTTGATTAAGCTATTGATTTTATCTCAGTTGCAAAAGGAGGGAAGAACATGGGAAGCTCTATTAACAGAGCTAGGGTTTAAAGACAACCCTACAGAGAAAGGAAAAAGAATGATGGAAGATTTAGACCAGCAAACAACAAGTCCCAAAAAAACCAGTTCAAACTGTTGAAAAAGAAGGAAAGAATGCTACAGAGAAACCCATCCAGGAAGGTTTGTGTCCTGAAGCTTCATGCACAAATGAAAACCCTGAAAAACTGAGTGTTATGCTGAAAAATATAGCCTCAAAAAGTGAAATTCGTAATCAGTTATTAAAGACAAAGAACAAGGATATGAAGCCAAGAACCAGGTTAAGAAAGAAGCTGCAAACAGAGAAGAGATTAGCACATGAAGATGCCATGGAAATTGTAATGATAGATGATGCTCTTAGTGAAGAAACTGTACATACATCAAAGTATCAGTATTGTACAGATATTGAGAGGTTTATTGATATTCAAGGTGTTTCAGGGTCTATACCTGAAGCCTTTTGCACAAACAAGCAGGTTAATTCAGATGATGGTTCAGCATCAAAGACTCTACAGGAAGAAGAAGTCCATATAAAAGAATAAGACTTGGAAATATCTCCAGAACTAAACCAAGTTAAGAAGTCTTTGCAAACATACAAAGAACAAACCAGGTATCTGCAAAACATTAATGAAAAGTTGATGATAGCCAACAAGATACTTCGTGAAGATCTGGAGGATAAGGAGACAGAATATCAAAAGTTGCGGATAATATCTAAAGATATTCTAAGGGAAAAACGAGCTATTCAGAAGCAGCTTGAACTCATCAAAGCTCAAAATAAGGAGGACAACAAAGACGCTGAATTCGTCAGATTGCAAAAGCGTTCCCAGGTTTTGAGTGATTTAGCTATATTAGCATAGGCTTCCAAAATCCTTTAGAAGTTGAATTGTAGTTGCTTTTGAAGTAATGTTGTTTATTTGACAGATGTATTTTCTATATTACAGTTGTACTTGAATACTGTTTAAAAGGGATTGACTTCCCTATTTTTGAGAAGGTTCGATCCATAGATATAGGATCTTATAGTTAGCTTAAAGAAAACAAGTATTTTGTATTTAAGAGAGTCTCTATATGAGACAGGGGTTGGCAATTGGAGTTATGAAGATCCAGTTTTAATGTCTTCCTGTATGACATAAAATATTCTACATCTTCAATACAGGTTCTACCTTGATATGAGTATGATTATGATTTGTCTGTGTGTATTATGAATTGTGTTTCTTATAATTTATCATGTATATGGTCCATTGAATCCCATTGCAATGATTCTTATGTTGAAATATTGTACTTTTAAAAAACAGAGGCAGTCTCATTTCATAATTTCACGATCGTAGTTCCTTTAATATTGAATTTTGTAACCTATTTTATGTTATATAGTTCTTGTATGATTTTGTGATTTTCTTATAGCTCTCATGACATACCAGCCTAGTTCTTGTATGATTTTATGATTGTTTTATAGCTTTGATGACATACCAGCCCGGTTTTCATTTTGACTTCATTGATTTATATTTTTGAAAAAGATTTCCTTAAGCTTGAACCCCTGTAGTCTAGGTTCAACTTTAGGGATAACATCTTCTGAAATGATATCTTCCCTGGGTAATCGACATTTTCATGAAACTGATTTTGCAAGGTGAACAAAATCAGTCAAATATGATACAGACTACATTCAGTCACTTTTAAAAAAGTTACAGTGGCTTCAAAAAAGATAGGAACTCGAGGAAATACCTCATCCCCTTTGGATCCAAGAGTCTCAGATCCTGAGCAGTTGTTAAAGGAGGCTAGGAGAAATTTAATTTCTACTTCATCAAAAAAATTTAAACATCCTGCAGACTTGGATATCCCTGAATCTTCCTTTATTCCAGTTCCTTCTTTTAACCCACATTCAAAAAAAGGAAGAGAAGAGTTAGACATGTTATTTACCCCTTCCCAAATTGACAATTTCCGTATCTTTACAAATCCTTTGCTGTCAAAGAAGGTTAAACTTGAAGCATTGCAAACAGGAGCTTCCTCTTTATTTTCAACCCATATTCCTTTGGTTAAGACTATTCCAGTGAATCAATCAAATCCTGGTAATTTGTCTCCCTCATCACAACAGTCAAGCAGCCTTCAGTCTAATACAAATTTAAACATTTCCAACCCTAGAATGGCTCAGCCTCAAAATCGAATGGCTGCTATGGTAGCAACAAGATATGCCCCACTTGTTTTACTTTAGCCTCTCAATGCTCTCCCAGCATGCGATTATCAAAAGTACCTTCCAAGGTTTAATGGCCAGGGAGATGCTACTGCAGAAGAACACTGGAATACATTCTGTAGTTATGCAGACAATCATAATTTTAAACATGAGGATGTTTGGATGAGGGTTTTTGTTCAAAGTTTAGATGGTGAGGTTAGAAAATGGTTTAGGGAATTACCACCAAACTCCATAGATAGCATAGATGCTTTAGAAGAAGAATTTATGAGACAGTGGGGGGACACTAAAGACTATTTGTATTACATGACAGAGTTTGGATCATTAAAGAGAAAAAAGGATGAAGCTGTGGGAGACTTTTCCAAAAGATTCAACAAAATGTACAGTAGGATTCTAGCTGAAATAAAACCTACTGAGACAGCAGCAAAGTTAACTTATGCAAACTCATTTGATCATGAGTTTTCTTTGCTATTAAGAGAAAGAAAATTTGTGTCACTTCAAAACATGCAAAATGCAGCTTTAGAAGTAGAGTCAAATATTTTGGCCTCAAAAAAACTCAAAGAGGAAACAGAACACCAAATTGTTGACAAAAAAGGTAAAAAAGAAATCATTACATCCAGCCATACAGGAAGATCATCAAATAGCAAAATGGATGAAATGAATAAAATCATAAAAGGTTTGTTTGCTAAGATTGATAGGTTGGAAATGGGAAATAGAAATCAAAATAAACCCATACCTGAAGGTGAAAGAAATCAGAATCAGTTTAGAAGACCTTTTGCTCCTAGGTTCTTGCCAAGAGAAAGACGAAATAATGATATGCAGAGAGACAGACGAGAAAATGAAGAACAAAGGATTCAACCTCCTTTTCAAAATAATAATGTCAGAGATGATGAATCATATGAAATAGATGAAGGGGGGTTAGATGGTTTGGAAGAGGAAGAACATAATATTAGTCAATGTGACGGTGATTCTTCCTCTCATTTTCTGACTAGATCTAATTATCAGTATGCTATAGAAATAGATCATTATGAAGAAGATAATTTTCAGATGTCTATGCCTGAAGTCTGTCAAGAAATACCACAAAAATCATATGGTTTAAGATCAGGGGTAAAACATGCAGCACAAGCTAAAAAATTAGTGAAAGCTCTTCCTCTTAAACAAAATATGTCTGCAAATAAGAAACAAATTGTAAATGAAAGAAAAGATGAAGTTGTGAATCCCAAGGAGATGAATAAACCTGTAAGTGGTTTCAGTTTCAAGCATGAGCTTAATAAAGTGAAAATCCCTGTGCCTTTAACAGAGTTGATTAAGAGTAAAGTTTACAGGGAAGCAGCTTTTAAAACTTTTAGAAATGTAGTGAATTCTAATCCTATCACATCTGATGAGATCAATTTGCAGGATGAAAAACCTACTATCATTGTAGGGTCAAAAACTTTTGATCAGCCTGATGATAATTCAGAATATCCTCCTCCTTTTTATATAACATTTTCAATACATGATCAGCTATTGCATAATTGTCTGCTAGATTCAGGAGCTTCACATAATCTCATGCCAAAAGTAGTCATGGAAGCTTTAGGACTGAGTGTTACTAAACCATACCATGATTTTTATGCATTTGATTCTAGGGCAGTGAAATGTATTGAGGTAATCAAGGATCTGGTGGTGAATTTAACCCAGGTACCTATGAAGAGTGTATTGATGGATATAGTGGTAGCAGATATTTCTCCTAAATTTGGTATGTTATTGTCTAGATCCTGGGAAAGGAAAGTGGGAGGAACTCTGCAAATGGATCTTTCATATGCTACAATTCCATTATTTGGAGGAGAATTCAGAATAATTTACAGAGAGGTACAGATGGCATATTTGGTAAGTGATAGTAGACACCCTAATAATCATCCAATCTATTCAATTGATGAAAATTTTGGTTATTGCATATTGCAATTAAATGATGAAATTGAAGGGGTCTTACAAGTACAAAAAGATATTCTAGTTCAGGTAAAGAAAGAGGAACCAGATGGATTGTGGAAGATGTATTTTGATGGTGCATCAAGTAAAGAGGGGGCAGGAGCAGGAGTATTATTGATTTCAGCTGGAGGTGAGGTTATTTCCCTTATGTACAAATTGGAATTTAAAAACAACAAATAATACTGCTAAATATGAGGCCTTGATTCTTGGGTTAAGAACAACAAAAGACTTGGGTATTAAAGAACTTGTTGTATTTGGCGACTCCGAATTAGTTATTCAGCAAGTAAAAAGGGTTTACCAAGTAAAGCAGTATTTATTGAAAGTTTATAGGAATGAGGTCTGGGATCTAATTGAAAATTTCTTCATAGCCTTCAATATCACTTTTGTCCCAAGAGAATATAATGAGACAGTTGATTCCCTAGCTTTAGCAGCAGCCTATTTCAAGGTTCCAAAGGTAACTCATCTAAAATATCCCATTGATGTAAGGTACAGACCTGCTGTCCCAGATAATATCAAACATTGGAAGGTTTTTAATGATGATAAGAAAATAAAAGAATTTCTGGAATTAGTAGGTGAATTCTCAAATGATACAGTTGATCATGAACAAGATTCAGAATGGGTAGAAAATGAACCTTCCAGAAATAATTCAATTGTTGATCACAAAATTGTTGAGTTAAAAGGGAATTTCATTCCTAAGGGACTTGTTCCTTTAGAAAGATTTTTTTCAAAAGATGATACACTGATAAAACCCACTCTGCAGACTACTGAGGACAATGTTATGGAATATAATATTGGTTATGAAAATCAGCCTAAGATGATAAAATTGTCAAAATTGCTGTCAGATGAAGAAAGAAGAAAATATGTTGGTTTGCTTAAAGAATATAGGGATATTTTTGCTTGGTTATATCATGATTAAAAAACATATGATACCGGCATAATTCAGCACAAAATTACTCTAAAACCAAATACTAAGCCTTTTAAATAGAAGCTTAGAATGCTTAACCCAACATTGCTTCCAATCATTGAAAAAGAGGTAAAAAAACTACTAGATGCAAAAATTATTGTGCCTCTAAGGTATTCATCTTTGGTTGCGAATTTGGTGCCTGTATGTAAGAAGAATGGAGAGATAAGACTATGTGTAGACTTCCGTAACTTGAATAGATCTTGTCTCAAGGATAACTATTCATTACCAAAAATAGATCAAATTTTTCAGAGGGTTGTAGGTTCTCACAAAATTTCAAAGATTGATGGATTTTCTGGTTATAACCAGATTGCAGTTCAGCCGAAAGACCGAGAAAAAACAACATTTACTACTCCATGGGGGACCTTTATGTATGACAAAATTCCCTTTGGGCTCATGAATGCAGGTGCTACTTTTCAAAGGGCTATGGATATAGGTTTTGTGGGTGAAAATGAAAAATTTGTAGTGATATACCAAGAAGACATCACAGTCTTTTCTAAGTCTGATGATGATCATCTTAAACATTTAAGACAAATTTTTATTAAATGCAGAAAGTTTGGTTTATCACTAAACCCAAAAAAGTCTCACTTTGCTCTGACAAAAGGCAAATTGTTAGGGCATATTGTTTCTACTGAAGGAATAAGGATAGATCCAGAGAGAGTCAAGGCAATCTTAAAAATCAGTATTCCTAGAAATAAAAAAGAAATTCAATATTTTATTGGAAAAATCAACTTTTTAGGATGGTTTATTCCCAATTTTGCAAAAATAATAAAGTATATCACTCAGATGCTTAAGAAAGATAGGGAGGTTAAGTGGTCTAACGAAGCTAAACATGCATTTGAAGCCATAAAGCAAGCATTAAAAGAAGCCCCGGTATTGATGGCTCCTGATTATACAAAAGATTTTGCAATTTTCTCATTTGCATCAAAAGACACTATAGTTGCTGTATTATTACAAAAGAACTCAGATGATTTGGAACAGCCAATTTCATTCTTCAGTAAAACATTAAGAGACTCAGAGCTGAAATATAATATAATGGAAAAGCAAGCATATGCCTTAGTTAAAGCTCTTAAATTTTTCAGAATATATGTTTTACATTCTAAGGTTTTGGCATATGTCCCAAATTCAGCAGTCAAGGATATTTTAGCACAGCCTGACAGTGAAGGAAAAAGAGGCAGATGGATAGCTAAGGTTATGGAGTATGACGTAGAAATTAAACCAACAAAGTTGGTAAAAGGACAGGGATTAGCTAAACTTCTGACAAAATCAAATTGTCAGGTTTTGAATCTTCATGTGATGGCAGAACAATCAGACCAGGTTATGGCAACAGAACACAGTGAGCAGTAGGTTTATAATAGGTATGGTGAGTTTGATTGGTACAAAGATGTTTTATATTTCTTTTTGTATTTACAATGCCCTCTCGAATTGAATAGAAATGAATGCAGATCATTAAAACTAAAAGAAATGAAGTATGTTTTAATAGATTAGATTTTGTACTGGAAGGATCCGGGAGGAATATTGTTGAAATGTTTGGAGAAGTCCGAAGTTGATGTTGTTATTGCAGAATTGCATGGTGGAGTTTGTGGAGGGCACAAGTACTGGAAGGAAACTGCATTTAAAATCCTGAGAGAAGGATATTATTGGCCTACCCTTTTCTCAGATGTTTATCATCAGGTTAGATCGTGTGTGGAATGTGAAAAGTTTGCAGGTAAGCATAAGCTTCAATCCTTACCTTTGAAACCTATTTTAGTGAATGGTCCATTTCAACAGTGGGGTCTAGACTTCATCGGTGAAATTCATCCTCCCTCTAGTGGACAGCATAAATGGATTCTAACTGCTACTGATTTTTTCACTAAATGGGTGGAAGCAGTTCCTACAAGGAGAGAAACTGAACAAGTCATAATTAATTTCCTTCAAGAAAACATTCTGGGTAGATTTGGATGCCCTAGGAAATTAGTTACTGATAATGCTCCTACTTTTAAATCAAAAAAGATGGTGAACTTTTGTCAAGAAAATAATATTAGCTTAAAACAGTCCACACCATACTACCCATAGGGAAATGGATTAGCAGAATCCAGTAATAAAAATATTGTAAACAGTATCAAGAAAATGATATTTGAAAACAAAAGGAGTTGGGATACCAAACTAAAATTTGCTCTTTGGGCTGATAGAGTAACAATTAAAAAGTCAATTGGGACATCCCCTTTCCAATTAGTATATGGAATTGATGTTTTTTTTCCTGTTCAATTAGTGACCCCAGTCATTAAGTTTATGCAGGAAATAAAAGAAGAACCAGATGATATAAAAAGATGAATGTTTCAGATAATTCAGTTGCAGCAGGAGAGGGAAGCTGTCAAGGATACGGCTGAAAGACATAAAAGAAAAATGAAGGAAAGCTTTGATAAGAAAGTTAAAAAAGATATGTTTGCAGTTGGTGACCTTGTTCTCAGGTGGGATGCATGAAAGGAAGAAAAAGGTAAGCATGGGAAGTTTGAAAATTTATGGATAGGGCCTTTTTCAGTGATAAAGATCCTTGGAAACAATACTTTTGTCTTACAAAATCTGAAAGGTGAAGAGATTGCAGGTCCAGTCAATGGACGTTTCTTAAAGCATTTTTACACATATTGAAAGACAAAGTGTTATTGTACATATTCATTGTATATATCATTTTGCTTCAAATAAGACTCCAACCCAATAAGATAGAAATGACTTTAGCAAGTTTCTGAAGGCACTGGTCAACATGTTCTCAAAGTTTCACAGGAAAACTTTGTCCCTAGATGGAGCCAGATGTTATCTCTAAGGTTGTTTGACCTTTTTACCTTAAAATCTTGGATTGTGGTGAGTTTTTATTTTTAAATTTTCGCTTGGTTTTTTCCTTATTTTTTGATTGAGTGCCATTATGATTTTCTTTTAGTCTTTTGAATCATCAAAATATTCACTCATTTAAAGTCATGAACCTATGTATGTGCAAGAGATTTTATATTATATATTAGATTGTTAAAAATGGCAGCATTATCCAAACTGACAGCATTTCACGAATTAGCAGCATTTCACTTACTGGCAGCAGAGTTTCAAAGGGTATTTCATTAAAAAGTTTGTTATTTATAAGTACCATGGAATATAAAGGGGTAATGAACTATGGTTATATTCATTTTATTTGGTACATTGGTATAAACATGCTTTAAAAGCACCCCTATCCACAAAATTATGGATTTGAGTGTGTCATTTATGGGATTGTACACCTGTTCTCATTTTGAAATTAAAGCACTCCATGCAATGAATATTAGTACTGATCATGGCAGAGTCGACATAATTCATCCTTTTCCCTAAAAATCTGTCTCATTATTTTGCCTAATACTCTGGTTAACTGGAGAAGGACATTCAGAGAGCCGTTTGTATACTGTCAATGTTCATTGTTCACGAACAACAGAATTAGGGTTTGAAGCGGCTAGTGTTTGTTTTCAAACTCTGATAGATTGTATGTTAAAGGGGTCAGATTATATCATATACATTTCCCTGCATATCAAAGCAAGCGGTTGCAATAAAAATTCCCTGTTAAAAGAGTATAGTGTGAAGGGTTTTAAATGTAGAAGACAGCAGAGGAATAAGATCCAGAGGTTGTGGTAAAAAGAAAGTAGTCATAGGCTACTTGGGAATGTTGACTGGGGATAATCCCTTGCTATTGTTGCTTGTGATTTTCCAGGCCTCAACAATTTTTGGTGCTAGAAGGAGGGCCACCAGTGCATGGCTGGCCGAGGAAACCCATTTCCTCGAAATTACTCCACTAGTGATAGTTTTGAAAATAGTTCATTTCCTAATCCGATTCCTAAAGAAAATAGAGAACATTTGTATTCTGTGAATAATGAAGTTGTTAATGATATGAGAAGACACACTAGGGATTATGTGAAGAAGAATGGAGGATTACCGATTATCCCTGAATTACCTAGAAGAGAATACAAGAAGAAAGACCGTCCTGTTTTAGAATACTTTGTGTTAGTTGGTGATTGGGAAGAACTTGTAGAAACAACTTTACAGAAAGTTGTTCAGCCTTTGAATCAAGTAGGCCTTAATACACCTAATGGTTCACCTGTCTGTACTCCTTTTCATTCTCCAACTCACTCTCCACCCATAATTGTGGTAGGTGTAAATGCAAATCAGCCACCTAACCCACCAAATCCACCACCTGCTTGGAAATCCAGATCACCTCTAAACCTAACACCTCCTTTGCATGACTTACCTCAGGCTTTTGAGAAGATGCTGCCCAAGTTTGACCCAAGTGAGAATATTTTAGTAGATGACCATTTTCAAAGTTTCTACTTAGCCATAGAAGGATTAAGGGCTAGAGAACATGAATATGTAGTCTGCATACTTTTTCCACATACCTTGAAAGGAGCAGCAGCGTCATGGTATTTTGGTCTGCCTGCAAATTCAATTCTAGATTGGGACGCTTTTGAAAGGATTTTCAGAAGCAAATATGCAACCCAAAAGACCCATGCCACACTAATGAAAGGTTTAGGCACTTTGAAGAAATAAAGAAAATAAAAGGTGCATAATTTTACTCAAAGGTTTTCTGCTTATGTTAAGAATTTCTCTGTAGCTGATAAGCCCTCTGATAAGGTTCTAATTGAATATTATACCTCAGCTTTGAGTCCTGACTTGGCTATGTTTGCAAAATCCCAAGTTAAACCTACATTATCGGAGACTTATGAAGAAGATGAAAGAGTAGAGGCTGAAAAAGAAAGCATGGAAGATTATCCTGAGCAATCTGGAGAATTTTTTTTTGGGAAGAAAGCCTTATTACTAACTAAACCTAAGGAGGAGAAATCACATGATTTTGAGGGAATGTTAAAAATGATGCAGAAGCTTTCCAACAGAATAATAGATTTGGAAAAATAAAAGGAAGCTCAGAAAGCCTATAAGCCTTACTACAAGAGAAGAGAGGATAACAATCAATCCAAACCTCCTCCACACAGTCCTGCATCAATGAACTTAACTGAGGTTGGTATGGATAATTTTTGCACTTTTCACCAACAGCCTCATTCTGAAAAAAGTTGTCCTCAATGGATAAACTCAATGACATTAGTTATGAATCAGCTGTTGGATTCCAAATTAACAGAGAACAATGATGAAGAAGAAAAGGGTGGTAAAGCCACAGAAAAACAAGAAAATGATGCCATGGTTTTATGGGACTGTGTTTCACTTTTTGATACAGAAGAAAATACTCTGAAACATGAAGAGATATCAGAAACAAATATGTCAGCAAGAATCCTGGATTTGGTGAACAAAAACAATTCAATACTCTCAAAGATCAAGAAATTGCAAGAAAATGTAAAGAAACAACCGAAGAACAACATAAATGATGAGACACCTAAAATTACCAGTCAAGATCTGAAACAGGTCAACATGCCTGCTAAGCCTATTGAAGAAAAAAATCTCAAAACACTTGAAGAACTAGGGGAAAATATACCCACATAAAACCAACCTATAGAAGAAGTTGTTGAAGCAAGTGTGGGAGGAAAGACTAGGTTTAAAACCCCACCTTTCCTGTTGACTTTGGAAATTTTGAATCATAAGGTGCACAACTATTTGGTAGATTCTAGGTCATCAATTAATGTTATGCCACTTGCAGTTTGCAGAAATATTAATGGACAGCCTAAACCTACTGCCTGGGAGGTTACTCAATTAGACAGGACTAATGTGAAAGTAGTCGGGGAGATGGAGGATATTCTGATTCGTTTATCTGCAAATGAAAAGATATGTCAATATATCAATATTGTGGTAGCAGACATACCTGATGGTTATGGACTTATTTTGAATCGAGACTGGTTAGCAAGATTGAAGGGGTATTTTGCTTCAGATTGGTCACATTTGTGGTTGCCTCATAAAGGAAGCCCAAATCAGATCAAAATATTAAGAGAACACTACATGAAACACACTATCACGAAATTGGAAGAAAGAAATGAATCAATAAATTCTGTATTGGGTAATTATCTGATTGAACTTGAACTGGGACACTCTGCATCAGAAGAAGCCAGCAACCTATCGGAAACCCAGCCTGATCTCCTTCAATATTCACGGGTGATAAGATTGATTGTAAATTAGTAGATGTAGTTTTTGTTTCAAGAACAGTAGAATTATATAATGGTTATGTCTTTCTCATTTTTTGTAGTCAAGCCTAGCCCCTTAACATACAAGTTGCTAGATCTTTAGGGGTGGGAAAAGAACTGGCCAGTTAATGGATTGGTTCTCAGTTTTTTTTTTTTGGTTTTTATTTCTTAATGACTTTGTACATAAATAAATTGTTTTGGTTGATTGCTGCTTATTTTTAGTTAAAATTTATTTTTGATTTCAATAAAAGAGGCAAACTTTTGGTTGCATGGAAAGCATCAAAGTTTTGGATTAATGGAGATCTTTGGGTATAAGACTGTGTCCTATTGTTTGAATTTGATGGAATTTCTTCTAGTAAGTAGTTTTCCTAAATGGCTATGAATACATTGAGGTCCTGCTTGATCCCTGAAAGAAAACTCAGGATCAAGAGGTCTGGAATACTATTTCTAGGCCCCATCCACTTCACATCTAAAATATCATAGGGGGTGACAGCAAAAGACCCACGGAAAGAAAGCAAGGTAAACAGTATATTATATATAAATGATCCCATGCGAAGAATTGAAAGCCTAAAGGCTAGTAAGAGTCAAAACTCCTAAAAGCAGCAACATCTATTAAAGCAAAGTACCGAATCACATAAGCACAAAATTGCCAAAAGTTCTTCTCCGTCCATGAGCTGAAAATTAAATACATCTGTCACACAAAAGAACACTATGGATAGAGGAGCCTGAATAAAAATTCAGAAAGTAAGGCATGAGGAGGACTCAGAAGGACAAAAATTTCACAAGCACACAAAAGTGCAAAATGGCATGGGAATGAGGAACAAATGAATATCTCTGTTTACCATATGTGACATTCATGTGGTGTCCAAGCTGGAAGCTACCCAAAGACAGAGGTAAAATGAAACTCATCTACTTGGCCTCAAAAGAGTTATCTTGACTTTGAGATTTTGGGTTTCCATTTTCCTAAATTTGGACTATCATCAATGTTTAAAAGTACATATATTTGCCATTGGGGAAATCTAGAAATATAAAAGAATTCAACATGTTGGTTTTATTGCTAAAACAGTATGTTACCTAAGGAAGAGTTGATTCAGAGATCTGGGGTCACCAGTTAGTTGCCAATTGTTGCAGCTGCAACTATTTCCCAAATTTCTAAAAAATTGGGAACCTCCTTTTAAATATTGTCTTGCTTAGTTTGTTGGGATTGATTGAATATCTTTCTATGCTAGTGTTGACATTTGACTTGAGGTTTTGACTTACGGGTGATTTCTTATTTTGATGTCGAAAATTGTTTGAACTGTGAATCGGGGCCGTAGTCACCTACGCAGCCACCGTTGCGGAGGCTAAAGAGCAAATGACCCGATCCAAAACTGTGTCTTCAACCGATGCGCTTTGTTTTATTTTCAGCGTTTTTGTTTTGTCACCATCGGAGCACTAGTACCTTGTATTGCCACCGTTTCAAATGGAAATTTGAAAAGCATCCCGATGAAAGTTTTGACCTTTTTCGATCCCGCAATCTGATTTTGTACTTTTGTTCTTGTCGCTGTCAGTGTCGTTTTTTACATTTGAATTGAGGTTAAGTTTTTGTTTGACCGATCGCCGTCAGTCTCGTTTTCGCAAAAGCCTTAGTCTATTGGCGTTCTTCCATTGCGGCTCTGGAGCAGACTAAACTTCCACCTTATAATTTTTCTTTCGTTGATGTTCATGATCTGTTTTGCTGACGGTTCAGTTAACATTAGTTCTATTTTCTTCCGATTTTGACTGGTTTGCAGAACCTCTTGTCTTTGTGGCTTCTGCCGTTGCGGCGTTTTAACATGCTAATAGTCTGAGGCTATAATCATTTGGGCTCCGATGTTGAGGTTTAGTGTGTGTTTTACCGATGGTTTTTGTTGTACTGCGGAACTCATAGCATCTCCGTCACCCGCAGTTGCGGATTTGTAGCAGGATGATCATCGATGCCATAGTTGTCCCACCGCTCGATTTGCGATGTTTTCCCACCGTGTGTTTTTTACTGGGATATATATATACGCGGGATGGGCCATTATTCTATTATTATCCATGTGATTTCATGCCTGCACTATCCTTGTCAATCTGAACTGTGCTTTCATACCAGCTGTCAGGAGCTCATTCATGGGTGGTGTCGCCATGGAAGCTTTCAGATTCTCCTTGTCGACTGCACAACTCATTGCCAGGTAGGCCAACCATTATTTTGCCCTTTCTTTTGAGCTTTTCGAACTAGGGTCTCGTCCTTTGGTTAGGTTTGTCCCGCCGTGGCCGATGGGCATATGTGTATGGGTTTATCAACATAGATGGTGGTCCACTTTGATAGTTAGTGGTCGGAGGGGGCTTTTCTCATTTTTTATGGGTGATTATTGCAGAGCCGTTATGAGTTTTCGAACCTTATTCGACTATTTAGGAAACTGGTGCAGACGAGCGTTACGCTGTCTGCACCGGTTTTTTTGGGGTTGTGTATGGCCATCCGAGGGAAATTTTTTCTTTTATTTTTCAGTTTGTAGGTGTTTACCCTGGTTTTGTTTAGGACGCCAGAGGGTTTGAGTTTCAATTATTGGTTTCCTGCATGTTCTGGACAGGGTCACGTTTTCAAGAATAAGCCTCATTAAGGGGATTTATTTTTGAGCAAGCAATTAGAACACATTCTACTGAGGTTGATGCATTTGCTTTTAGGATTATTTTCGTTGAAGACGCCAAGGGTTTTAGTTTGATCAGACTGGTTTTACTTCAAATAGTGCCGTGTTTAGGATCGCTGGTAGAGGTTTACAATGTTAGTGAGGTTATGATGCATTTTGTTTATAGTGTTTGATTTTAGTCGCGAGCATGACTTAGGATTTTTCAGGACCTATCTTTTGTAGACGTATTTGCTAGTTAGTCCTGGCCGTGTATATACATAGATTTAGCTATGGAAAATACGGCCGAGGTGAATTCTTATACAATTTTTTCTTAGTTCTTTGAATACTAGTTAACAGCCCCAAATAGCCTAAAGGAATTTTGTTTTATGACAGGGAAACTTTTCCAAAGACGAGATGTCGAAAAGATAGAAAAAGAAAGCTCCTATTACTGAAGGGGATCCTGAGGTGGAAATTATTACAAAGGTTGAGTACATTTATGAAGATACTAGAGCCACCGCCAGTGTGGAACCTGACTACAAGTGGGGCGAGATTTACAAGATGATTTCAAAACAGGAGGTGCTTGATACCGGATTTGAAGAATTGAAAATATATGCCAATATTGAAAAATCTACCTTGAGGAAGATAGCTACCAAGCCTGAGCTTTTCCCATGCTCAGAAGTGATTGGATGGAATTTTCCTAGGGTAGACGTGACTACTATGATTCTGGCCAATACTGCCAAGTAGGGCTATGCTGCTTACAGTCCTAGCTATGTATCATTAGCTTATCACTTACCAGAAGCCCAGGTTTACCTAACTGAAGATTGGTTGAAGGACACCAACCTAGACCTAATTGAAACAGTAAAAAGAATGATGATACTTGGTAAGAATTTTTGAACCAGTCCATCAGGGGAATATGACATAGCTACTTTAAGAACCCCTTATAGGTTTATTGCGTTAATACTAAACATAATTTTTGGGAGAGCCCACAGCAAAAGTTTCAAGTTAGGATGTGTTCCTATTATTTTCTATCTAGCCACCCAAGCGACAGTATTCAACTACGAGAACATTGTGTCCAACAGTCTCTCAGCTTGCATTGCTTCAGCTCTGGGAGGGGTGTCTCAGAAAAAATCTGAGTTCTACATGAGCTCCATATTAATCGATTGTATACTATGCACCCAGCCATTTCCAAGCCTAAAATGCATATGGGATAGGGATAGAACCCCTGTGTACACAGCCTACAAGTTGTTATGGGCACACAAATATTACATTCATTATAAAGAAATTTGTGAACAATTTATTATGCCCTTGTATACGTTGATTTTCTTGAAAGAATGCAATTGTATGTCTGAAAAGGCATTGAAAGTCATTGAGGAGTATGATAATTATTATTTGACTGATGAGGGGATGTATATTAGAATGTATGGTTGATCCAGGGCACCTGCGTTGCTCCCCAGGTATGCCACGGACTTTGTGGTGCATAAAGAAGCAGTCAGGCAGGTTTTCTTGGATGGTATAGGGAGTTTTATGTTCGAGCACAAGAAGGAAACTTATCCTCCCATACCTTTCAAACTGGGAAGCTATAAGTTTTCAAAAGTTAAAAAAGTTGATGAGCTTGTACAGGAATTGGAGTATTTCCACTTTGGGGAAATGAACTTCCATAGAAATGATTCTCAGAACAAAGTTGTGGAACATTGAAAAGAAGCCAACATGCATTTTGAATATACAAACCATTGGGATAAGGATGAAGAAACTTTCAGAAATGCATAAATGACGACTACATTAAAAAGACGATTTAAAAAGAAGATCACCACTAAAGGTGATAAGGGCCAAGCTGAGCAGAAGAAAGATGATGAAGAGGAGGCCAAGAAAAGAGAAGAATATGCAAAGAGACTAGCACAGGAGGCCGAGAGTTGGCTTAAGAATGAAGAAGAAGAAAGGAAGAAAGATGAACAAGAAGCAACAAAGATTGTAGAGGAAGCTGTAAAAAAGACAGAAGAAGCTGCCAAGAAGGAAGAGGAAGGAAGGAAAAATAAAGAGGATTAAGAGCTAGAGAAGAAGGAGGCTAAAATTCTGAAACTGACAGGGTCCACAACAAATAAACAAACTTCTGACCCTACAGACACTCAAGAAGTGCAAGATCAGGATTGTCTTGATTCTCAAGAGCCTACTACAACTGCTGGCAGCAATGTAGGACAAGTAGTTGTTTCTGAATTAAGGCTGATACATTTTGAACAGAAGAAAGGGGAGGAAGTCCCATATTTCAGTACCATTTTTTATGATAGAGATAAAAAGAGAATTGTGAAAAGGACTGAAAAGAAAGTTGAAACAGGTGGACAATCAGGGATGATGGTCACTGATAAAACCTTGGTACATGGGATAGACAAGGACCCAAGACTAACAATCCGAGCTGGAGTAGCATTAATCCACACCACGGAAGATAATGTAGATCAGAAAATGACAGACCTTGAGAAATCAAGGAAAAATGCTGCTCAGTTAAGGGACACTCTGAGAAAGGAGAGGGATGAAGGAAAAAAATTGAAGAGAAAGTTTGAAAACATGCGAAATGAAGTAAAATATTCAAAAGCAGAGCTTCAATCCCTCCAAGCAGACAAGATGTCTTTGGAAGTTGCCATTGAAAAGATAGAGAGAGATGCTTAGGATAACCTAGCAATAGTGCAGCAGGATTATCAGGAGTTAAAGATAGAAAGGGATGGACTAAAAACAGCATGTGAAAACTTTAATGCAGAAAGAGACCAACTGCAAAGCAAATTTGGGGAGCTAGAAACACAAAGGGCTACCATGGAGGAGACAGAAAAACAATTTCAGGTACATGCAGCAGAGTTTAAGGGAAAAATTGTTTCACTAGCAGCATCTTTGAAAGAGGCTAAAGAACAGCAAACCAGTATTTAGCCTTTCAAAGAGCATGTCCTAACACAAAGAAGCAGAATGCACCAACTGCAGGTATCCATAGAAGAAGAAAGATGCAGAGTTTTGCAGGTGGATAACAGATTGCAAGAAATTTTGGAAACCACCTCGCATTTTGTAGATAGGTCTCAGGACATTGTGGAAGTCCTGATGGGAAGGATAGGAAGGATGGAGGCCAATGAAGAGATTCCTGCAGAATTATTGGCAAAAGATCAGCAAGGCTTGAAGCAGGATTATGACTTGTTGGAATTTGCAATAAATACAACAGAAGAGTTCAAGAAGGCTATAAAGAAAACGAGGGGAGCTTGCACCAAGTATTGCAGAAGGCTGCTGATCACTTACAACTGATGCCAGGTGGCTGCTGAGCAGAGATTAGATGCATTTCTAGAACATGAGCTGTTCATAAAAATGTTACAGAGCAGATATCAAGAGGATGAGCAGAGGATTCAACAAGTCAAGATCCTGGATGAACAGATCTTGAAAGATGAAGTGGTTCATTCAATGGTCAGTGTATAGTTGCTTGAGGATCAACTACGCCTAAGCTCAGCAAGAATTGAAGTGATTAAAAATCAAGCTGCAAAGTTTGAAATCAACATTCGTTTTCTCGAGCCTTCTGAATTTGAAAGCATAGCATCAGAAGCCCAAGCATGGAAAAAGTTCCTAAATAATCAAGTGGGGCCCTCTACTTAAAGTGCTTTATTAGTTTGTTTAAATGTAATATATTGTAAAATTGTATGAGCACTCAATATAAGACAATTTTGGGAGATGAAACATTGGGGAAGCCCAGAATTCATTTGGGGCAGCCCAAAAGGTTTTGCCTTTTGTATAAGTATAGGAGAGTTAGATAGAAAGGGGACTTTTTCCCAGTGAGACTGGTGAGAACACATTGTAAGAGGAACTATTTCGTTTTGCAATATACTATTACAGTTTTGCCTCTTGGAGAAAGCTTTCATGGAATGTTCAAATGTTGTTCAATGGATGTTGTTGAAGGGGAACTATTTCAATTTCAGCCTTTATTCATTAACTGTGAGATCGTTCTAACTTGTTGAACCTATGTTCTTTTATGAATGTTCTATGGTTTATTTTATGATAATTTCCACTATGAGTAATGAATGTTTTCACAGACAATGAGTAATGAATGTTTTCACAGACAATGAGCTATCTTGTTTTTCATCCATCTATTCATGTTTATGTGTTTTGAATCAAAGAACAGCTACCTGTGATTTTTCTTAATGCATGAACAGTAATACATTACTCATTAAATGATAATCTCACTCCCTAGGGACAACTTACTTAGTTTTATTTCCTGCTTTGTGTGGTTCAAACATGATAGAGTCTAAGACGAGAAGTAAGAACCCATGCATCACATTGTGGCCACTCCTCGTATTCTTTATCAATTTACATTTTAGATAGGCACTTGCATATCATACTTAAAGTTAAAAACACAAAAATATATACGGTGGAATGGGCCACAACCGATAAAACCTTTGAATTTTTGTTACTTGACCTATGGTAGCTGGACCGTAAACCGGACGGATTCCCCATACCAAACAGCCACGGGTGAGTTGGGAACGTTGACTGGGGAGAATCATTTGTTGTTGTTGCCTGTGATTCTCTAGGCCTAAACTGGTTCACAACTCCTTCTCAATCTGCTCATGCAACATTGTCCAAACAATTTAGATGTCTTCTCATTCAACAATGCCAAGCTCATTAAAAAATATCTCTACCAAAAGCACAATCATATCTGTGCTATGGATCTCAGTCAAGTTTAGTTAAATATCTTTCCAAGTCTCAAAGTCAATTATTCCCTTATTTTAATAATAGTTTCTATGTCACACTTATATATGTCATCAATCTATTCAGACAACTTCTTATCATTGTCTTACATCATATTTACTATCCATGCCACATTATTTCCAATGCCATAATGAATAACACTGCTTCAAAACATCAACTATAACATGCCAGGTTGCACGTAACTTGTTCTTAATCATACTTGGTTTATGTACTTATTATTCAACATTTATGTCTTTAAACTAGTCTAGGTAAAAGGTACTTCTAAAATTGAGACAAACTCTCCTTCAACTACTTTTAAATCCCTGCCATAAATTTCTATTTAGGATGTCCAAATTCTGCAATAATCTTCTTCAAATTCTACCAAAAATATTCAATTATTCCTACTAAGCATGTTTCATTTATGCATTATAAGGAATGCCAAAACATTCTTCTAAGTGGCCCATAAGCAATCCTTCAAATAGGTCTTCAAAACAATCCAAGAAATTTGCAAAGATAGACCTACACTCTTACCTTTGAATAGTCAAATCATACCTTAGGTAGCATGCCCAACAACCTTCAAATTTGATGCCCTTTGAAGGTCAGTCTTATTGTTCCTTTTAAAACATATATTGTGGTTGATTTCAGGTAGATGGCTTCTTTGACAAGCCTTAATATATTGTAGATAGGACTCAACTGCCTCACTCAAATATGTTGCTTCATTTATTTCTATGGTTACTAGTGCATAATGTTGCCTAAAAATTAGAGTTCAAAACCCAAAAATATCATATTTAATCATGCATGTGGCTTCCTCAGAATATTAGAGCATCATCAATTGCTAGCACTATCAATCATCTCAGTCTTGTATGCCCTAGATTCAGAGCAAGACATATTAAAACTTGAACATCACCTGCATGCATTCCTGAGAGATAAGACTCGATAAGAAGTAAAAAATCATAGTTTTAAAATCCTCAATCAACCTTCGTATCAATCCATTTATGCTTGATTGTTGTGATGCAAAACAAGGTTTATCCAAACATGAAGCATGGTACCCTGTGAGTTGTGCTATAGAAAAGCCAGAATAATTCTTTACTGTTGAGGTTACCTCAATCCTCTATCCACCCAAATTTCAGATCATTATATTCAGGCACTAAAGCATGCACATTTAATGTTGGACTTCAAGATTATTCATACACAATTTTGTGGACAAACTCCAAGCTGGCCGACATCACAAAGTATAGATTTAATTTTTATTTGTTAGTTTTTAATCATTAAACTTCAAAAATTTGAATCTCTTCAACCATGAGGAGTTAGGAGACACTCCACATATCACTGAAAAGGGATTGATGAGGACTGTCTCCCTATGATGGGCTTGCTTGCATTAACAAGTTGCTTCACTTTTATTTTCTTCAAAATGTGCAGGACATCGAAAATTGATGTGAAATTTTCTTGATGGATTCTTCAAGTATTTATGTGGCACCAAGAGCTACAAGGGTTTCTTCTATGCAATGAAAATGCTTCATCATCATTAACAAGAGATTATTTAATATTTAATGACATTTCAAGGTACAAGGACATCATAAGGACAACATATCCTATGCAAGTATAATGAATCCACCTTTGCATCATGGGTTTCATCATGGTATTAATTATTTTTTTCCTCTTGTTGTTAGATAGCTTCACAACCATCAAGCAAGGGCTTAACCATGTCATCTTCTTCAATTATATATGTATTAATTTTCTTTTCCACATCATCACCATGGGATTTTCATATCTTCAAACACTTATTTACATGTGTACTTATTCATCACCATACTGTTGATTAAAATTGACATTATTGGCAACATAGATCAACACATAATCGCAAAATTTGCAGTTGATTCGTTTAAACAGAGAATGATGGGGAACAAATACATGAATTAAAAGTGCATAGTAGATATAGGTCCGCAAATCCAAAGTATATGTTCCGTAAGGATCATAGATTGACGGACGAGAAGGAATCCGCAAGAGCTCAACCGCTCACATAGCAATCTGCAGAAGAAAGTGTCCAGAGTTCAATTTCCTGAACGAATGAGGAGTTAACAACAAAGGTTAAAGTTCACCGTAGATCGTGGATCTAACAACCAAAAGAGACTGCGGAAGGACCACTTGCAGATTTGACAATTGTAAGGAGTTATGTAAAAAAAAATTGAGACAATTTGTGGAAGCCTATTTTGAAAAAGTTGAAAGGCAACCTCGCAACCCGTAACGCACAATTGCGGAAGGAAAGAGTTCCCGCAGATCTAGGAAAGGACAATTCTAGAAAGGGTAAATGCAGAAGCTTGGTTCGAAAAAGTTGAAAGGAATCCCCGTAACCCACAACCTGCAATTGCAGAAGGAAGGAGTTCCCACATATTGCAGAAAGGGTGATTACGGAAAATATCATTGCAGAAGATTAATTGCGGAAGGAGGATGTTAGAGTGCACCTGCAATTGCGGAAATATAAATGCACAAAGGTCATTGCGGAAAGGTAGCTGTGGAAAGGTAATTGTGAAAGGATGTCTATTCGACGCTCCAAAATCGCACAATAAATTTTTGGAGAGTTACGATGAAGATACGTGACTGTTAGATGAAGAGGCAGGGCTGAGGGTATATAAGAAAATATTTAGACCTTCAGAAAAGTGTCTCTATACATTCAATTGGAAGATCTAAAGGTGTACAAAATTCGAAGATCAAATTATCATACGAGGGAGGTTGGGAAGCACAAGGATGGGATACAAGCTTGTAGGGGGTTGTAGCCTCCTTCCAGTTGTCGCTGGTAAACAGGGTGTTGGTGCATTCTTCAGTTGTAGCTGAAAAACTTAGGTGTTGGTGCATCCAGCAAGTTGGTGCTTGCAAACTAATTGTAAATATAATTTTGCAGTAATATAAAGTGTTGGTGGTTTTCCCAATTGGGATTCCATGATAATATTGTGTGTTCTATTTTTATTGTTGATTTTATCTTTAAGTGGAAAAAATTAACTAAGGTAGATCAATACTTATTCACCCCCCCCCCTCTTAGTATTTCTTGATATTCCAACAATTAGTATCAGAGCAGGTTCCTTCACTACATCTTAAGTCACTGGAAGAAAGATCCTATTAAAAACCACCATGGATCAACAAGAAGGGTTAGCTACCAACAAACCTCCATTATTTACAAGATACAATTATGCATTTTGGATTGTAAGAATGAGATGCCATCTAATGTCTCTTGGATCCAAGTTTTGGAGTTCTGTTGAAAAAGAGTACAAAATACCAAACAAACTACCTACATATAGAGATGGACTATATAATTATGAATCAAATGCAAAATCTTTGAATGAAATATGAAATGGATTGACAAATGCAATGTTTTTTAAGGTTGTGCAATGTAAGACAGCCAAACATGCTTTGTAGAAATTAAAAATTGTTTATGAAGGAGCTTCTAAAGTCAAACAGTCCAAAATTCAAACATACAAATGGCAGTTTGAAAGTCTAAAAATGAAAGAAGAAGAAAACATTGCAGAATATCTTATAAGAGTAGATGAAATTGTCAATGCTATTAGAAGTCTGGGAGGAGAAATAAAGGAGAAATAAGTTGTTGAAAAGGTACTAAGAACCCTACCACTGAGGTATGACTCAAAGGTGTCTACTTTAGAAGAACAAGATGATCTTGAACTTATGACAGTAGATGAACTGTTAACCCAAAAAATTACTCTGTCTAGCCTACACCATTTGCAGACATCCATCTCCTAACCCATTTGACCCTTGTTTCCCACCTATTTCGACTAGGTGGCAACTTCATGTACATTGCCGATATACATTATTGTGCATTTGTACCATGGAAAAATCTATGGATTTTTCACTCCTGCAGGGAAATTTGCCCCTTTGTACACAAAATGACCGCTCCCCTATGTGGGATAATTAATGTAACTTTATATGTCAGCATGGATCATTCTTCTAAGGATGTAACCATGGACATTATTATCAGGGAATTCCCCTTCACCGAGTATTTTTTTCCCCTTCCAGTTGATTTTGTCATTTAACAATTTTAATTGATTGGGTTTTTCACTCACCAATCCTCCAAAGTGGTGAACTGGCGTTTTGATAATCAAACCCATGAGGTGGATAAGGTTTCAAGTTGTTGTCCATGACCATGCTATCCATATCTTGTAGTCTTGCGAAATTTCGTTAGGATTTTAACTTTTATTTTGATTTTTCCTAATTAATTAAATTTACCATTTGGTGGTTAATTAATTAAATTTTGATGTAATAATGTAATATCTTGAACAATGGAATTTTGTAATAGGGGCTATGAATACAAATGAAAATGCTATATTGACACCCCCTAAACCATTGGTTCATGTCTCATGTCATTCTAACAAGAGGTTAGAAATTTAGACCAATTTTGGTTAAGACAAGATATTTTTTCCTAGGAAATTAATTTAATTTCCTAGGGTGAAAAATTAAATTATTTGATTTTGAAGGAAAAAATCAAATAAGGCCATGGAAATTAAGTTTGGGGACTGGCTAAGCATAGTCAAAATTTCATTTAAATAAACCTCCCCATGGTCAAAATAAATGTTTCAAGATCTCCTAAGTGGGGCGCCCCTCTTGTCTTAATAAAAGATAAAAAAAAAATAAAAAATAAAAGATTAGAAGATTAAAAAATAAAATAAAAATAAAAAAATAAAATAAAATAAAAGATTAAAAAATTAAAAGATAAAAATAAAAATGAAAAGATGAAAAGATTAAAAAATTAAAAAATTAAAAATTAAAACTAAAAGAATAAAAGATAAAAATCAAAAATCAAAATTTGAGTCAAAGGAGGCCCCAGATAAAAAAATAAAAATAAACAAAAAAATTAAAGATTAAAAAATTAAAGGTAAAAATTAAAAATAATAAAATCAAAATTTGAGTCAAGGGATACCCCACTTGAGTCATGGAAACCCTAGATCTAAGGGTCAAGCTTCATTGTGACATGGATCTATCTTTTTTACCATTGATTTGAAGAGCCTCCCTTGCTTATAATTGGTGGATGGCTTGCAAAGTCAACAAACCTAGATCTAACGATGGAGGAGAGCTAGAGTTTAGATCTATGTTTTAGATCATTGATTTAGGAGTGGGTTTGGGACCTATTCAACTATAAAAGGAGGGATCCTCTCCCTCACTTGACACAATTTCCTCATACTATTGTTATGCTATTGGATTCTCTCCTCTCCTCTCTTCTCCTATCTCTAGCTCTTGCTCATTTTGCTCAAGCTCTAAGAGGCTCTTTTGTATCAAGCTTTGCCCTCGTTGGACCATAATCAAGTGAAATATTTGGAGGAACTCTTGTCTCATGGTGTTGGCTTTCCATTTTAAAATCTAAGGTATAACATTTTCATTTGTGATTTTATTTTTCATTATGCATGCATAGATGTCCCTTGCAAAAGTCTTTGCAAAGGAGATTTAGTTGTGAATGGTTATTTACATCTATTTGTGACTAGTTTTAGCTAGATCTACAAAGGTCTTTGTAGATCTTTTTATTTTGCTCACCTCTTTTACTGTATTTTGTAGATTTCTCATAGTTATTTTGCAGATCCAAGGGTTTGGAAGAGGGGCTCCCAGGCCAAGCACCTATCTTGCATTTTATCTTCAAGATCCATTCATTTATTCAGGGTTTCATTTTGTATTTTGCATTTTCGCTCATATTTTTGTCACTGTTTTAAAACTAGGTTTTATTCACTATATAAAACCCTTGTTTTAGGGCTTTCATTCATAGTAGATTAGTTTGGTATGATAAATATGCAATTTACTTGTCATTTCAGGCCCTAAAAACCCATTTTTAGGCCACCAGAAGTTCAAGTTTTACAATGAATAAAACCCTTGTTTTAGGGCTTTCATTCATAGTAGATTAGTTTGGTATTATAAATATGCAATTTACTTGTCATTTCAGGCCTTAAAAACCCATTTTTAGGCCACCAGAAGTTCAAGTTTTACATAGTTTCAAGTTTAAATTTTTGCACTATTTTTTCTAAGCTTTTTGGGCTAACCTCTAACATACTTTCTGTAGTGTTTTATGCTGTAAATTCCAGAGAAGTAGGTCACTTTTTTTTGCAATTTTTTATACATAGAAGGAGGAGGTGCTGCCAAAATTTCATTAGAAAAAAGGCCCTACAAGATTTGGGCGCAAAAAGGGGTCCAAAACCCCATTTTTTCCTCTCTTTTTTATCATTTGTAAACCCCAAAGAGTAGTACTCTTGTGATATTCTTCAAAGCTCTTTAAAATCATTTGTAAATCTTGTATATGAAGTTAGAGTAGTGATAGGGTAGAACACTAGTTGTTAGATTTACTTTTCTGCTAGTAGATCTAATCTTTTTATTTCTGTTTATCCACCATCTCAGTTAGAGGAATTGATGTGTGGTTAGGTTAATTGTTTAGAGTAGTTCTTTCGTTTCTGTTCTTTTTATTTCCAAGCACTTAGTTAGATTTACTTTCTGTTGCAAAGAAGTCATTTTACAACTTGCATTTCGGTGTATCCTCTATCCCTATCGGTTATCTCCCTTTAGGGAACTCGGATCAGGGTATGAAAAGCATAAAGGCAGGGGCTTAGATTTAATTAGATAACACTGCCTTATTTGTTTACATATTTCTATACCAAACACATTTGCTTTACCAATCCAGGGTTTAATTACCAGCACCTCCCATAAGGGATACCGCTTGGTTGAGCCCTGTTGATAGTTTTAAAAATTTACTTGCATGCTTAACCACTACAAGATTTAAAATTTACCCCTAAAATTAACCAACACCGAATTTAGCCCCTATTCCTCTACTCTCTTATCACCCTTCGGGGTACTCACGAGATGCGACAGGGGGTAGAGGATTTTTAGTAATAAGCATCCATCACATTATTGCTTTAATCCAACTGAAAACTGGTGACCTTTGGAAGCCACGGGGAGTGAGAGACCGAGGGGGGTCTCACGACATTCGCGTCCTCTCTTGTTGGGCACCTGGCACTGGGGGTTTGATCTGTGAGCTACAGGTGGGCTTGTTCCCATTGTTTTGAGTGCAGAAGTACTCCACCTTTGGATTAAGGGGATACATGGTAGGGGTAGACACACCACTGTTTGAAAACCTAATACAAGAAGAAAAAATGTAATACAATTTACGAAAAAGAACAAGAAGCATTGCAAAACAGGCTCTACACTCCAGCAGGGATTTACAGCACGTTTTCACTCGAGCACTTTACTTTCAGTCTCATTTACTTTCAGTTTCATTTACTTTCAGTTCTACAATTGTTTATGTGGTGAATTCTTAATAACTCAATAACATTTGTTTAACTGCTTCAAGTAATTCAACTTAAAGTCTTTCCATTTTCATTTACTATTGGTTTAATAAATTCCGTTTAAGGCATTTTCGTTATGCTATCTCTTGTCTATAACTTGTAAAGTTGGTTCATATTTGTCTAAACTGTAACTATTTTACTTGTTCATTTGTTTATATTGATAAATTTATATCATCTGTAAATTGCTTAGATATCTTGATTCATTACTGTTTATAATTGTATCATCTATTTGTTTATTCATCTCATTTTTAGATAACATTTAACCTATGAGATAATTAACCTAGATTGCATCTCATTAAAGGTTGCATTCTCTGACTCCACTCTTTAGGCACTAGTTGTATTTGAATAAAGGCTTGATTGTCATTTGACAAAAATATTGCATTTGCATTGGCTGATTGTCATCCTTAGTAAATAGTAAAACCTAATCCTTTCACCTAATAATAAATATCCTTTTAACTCAACTGTTAATAAATTTAGGAATATAGTCTTCCGTAGGGACTACCCCCTTGGCTCCGTTAGGATCTGGCCTAAACGGAGGAGTTATCGACTGTGGTGACAATGGTCCCCAGCTCTCACTTGCCCCCAAGGACACACATAGCAAGTTGTGGACTTTCCTGTGCCCTAAAGTGTGTATTAGGTGGAAACATCTTTGGCGTCGTTGCCGGGGACAAGTCATTTGTCCTTGGTCTAGCTTAATTAATTAATTTCTTGTTTTGAATTCTTTAATTCTTTAAACAGTTAATAAAATTCTTTAATTAAATTTTAATAACTTATTTACCCATATTAGAGCTATCTTTTTCTCCATGTGGCGACTCCACTTCAAAATATAGTGAGTTATTCTACCCGAAGCCATTCAGGTGGTCTACTCAACTCCCTCACTAAGCCTGAAAGGGTATATAGGAGGAGGTTGAATAGAATTGCTCCCCGTAGACTCCTTGCAACTCTTGGAGAAGAGGCTATCTATGATATCCATTTATTGTTTGCCCAAAACAACCAGCCCTCACCAATGGATGATCTATGCAAGCCATGTGATTTATCTAACATCATTGGTTATCCTCATGATTTGCCAGATAAAGCTATAGAAAAGTTACCTTCCTTTCAAGGTAATAATGCCATCAGTTCCAAGTCTCCAATCACCAAGTTCAATCAGTGCATTGCCAAGTGGTGTAATGCTAGTAAATATGAGGATGTCAAGATGAGGGATGTTTGTTTTGTCTTTAGAGGATGATGCCATGGAATGGTTTGAAGAGTAGAATGACAATAAGTTCAAAACTCTCAAAGAAATCATTGAAGCCTTCAATGATAGATGGGGTGATAGAAGGGATAGACATTTCTTGTTGGCAGCCTTGCATACTAGCCACAAGCAAGAGAATGAGACCATGGAAGAATTTAATAAAAGTTTTAATGACTTAGTAAAAAGTCTCCCTGCAGACATCAAGCCCCAAGAAGCATCTCTCTTGATTTATTACATCCAAGCATTTGAAGGAGAAATGAAATATCAGATAAGGGATAAGGAACCTACAAATCTTAAGGATGCTTAGGAAAAAGCCATCAAGATAGATAAAAACATGCAAGCTACTGGTAAATCTAATATTCTTGGGTTTTCAAGGGATAGTTCTTCAAAGGCTAATGAAGTAAAACAAGTTAAGTTTGAAAACCAGGAACCTCAAGGTGACTCCATAGATAAGCTCACCCAATTGATTAAACAAATGGAAGTGAATCATGCTAATCAGCTGGCTGCCATGCAAGAAAACTAGACAGCATTACAAAACAAGGTAGTTTCTTTGGAAAGAAATAGAGGAAATAATTTCCATGAAAACAAGCCAAATGATAGGTGGAAAAAACAAAGAAGGCCCCCACCTCAAGATCAAAGGCCCCCAAATCCGTTAGAGTCTACCAACATGGTTGATCATCAAGCCATTCCGTATTGTAGGCCTTGTGGATACTTTCATGAAGAGAATACTTGTCAAGTTTTTCTGCAAATTCTAAGTGAGAAAATGGCTAAAAAAACAGAAAATGAACAAGTAAATATGTGTGGGAAGAAGTATAACATTGACATGTATGATTGGATGGATTTGGTAGAAAGTAGTCAAAGTGTTGAGTCAGTGAATGAAGTAGCAGAAGCAGGCTTTGGTCCTAAGCCTAGTGAGTAGCAAGTTTCAAATTTTTCTAGATATAGAGGCATGGCTTACCAAAGGAATGGTAAGAAAAGTTAGGATAGAGAAAGAGCTCCAGCAAATGTCCCCAAGGTATAACCTCCTCCCCCCCCCCTAATTCAATTGCTCCTAATGCAGAATTAAGCATTGATTTAGGAGGTTGGTTAAATAATGCTAAGATGTTGGTTCCTGTAGCAGAAATCATGAAGATCCCTTCTCAAAAGGAAAATTTACTCAAAGCCATAAAAGATCCTTCTCAGGGTAATGTTGATAAAGCCATAGCCTATCAGGATGCACCTGTCATTTTACAAAGTATGGATAAAGGAAATGAAAAGAATTAGCCATTCTTCCTTTCATTGTTAGTTAACAATCATCTTCTTCATAATTGCATTTTAGATTCAAGATCTAGCTCAAATGTCATGACTAAGAAAGTTATGGAACAGATAAATCTGAGGATTTCAAGACCTTACCATAACATTTGTGCTATGGATAGTAAGAAGATAGAAGTTTTTGGTTTGATTAAAGGTTTACAAGTGCACTTAGCAGCATTTCCAGATATTCAGATTGAAATGGACATAGTAGTGATAGATGTCCCTGATGCTTGGGGTATGTTACTCTCAAGAAAAATTGGAGCATATTTAGGGGGGAATATTCAAATGGACTTAACTTATGCCACCATCCCAACTCTTGAAGGAACTTACATAAGATTAAATAGAGAGTTGGAAATGAAGTACCATGTAGAAGACCCTGTTGGGCCTAGAAATGGCCCCTTTCTAACCACTCTTATCCACCTCTTTTTGCCTCATACTACCCTATTCTGCATGCTAAACAGATGTTTTTCCCTCACCTGAACCCTCAAGTCATAAAGGTATGATTAATTATTGTTTTATTTTATTAATGCTTAGGATTGTAGTAATCAGGACCTTACATCTTAAATTATGCTAATATATGATGGTTTTATAAAAATATTTAGAGATATAGAGGGTACAAGTGTAGCAGGCGAAACATGCCAAAGGAGGGATGGACATTCATTGCTAAAGCTGATCGCCATCCATTCCATCATTGCCCAAAGAACGTGGTCCCAGTGTATTAGTCCATGCGAGCTGTACAAGGGTAGCTGCAACAGATTGCGACAGATTTGGAGACAACAGTACAACGCTGCTCAAGAGTAGCTGTAATTCGCGGAATATCTTCTCAATCAATCAGGATCATTATTTCTGGCTCAAATAACAGCTTCCCTATATATGCTGCTTTGATCTTGCCACGACTGTGACAGCTTATTGTAATTAGGGCAGCCTGAAGATCATAGATCTTCATGGCTACCTGATAATAGGAGAAAGAGGTTATGATTGTAATGGCATAAATATGGGAAACCATTCTAATCTAGGGGTTGAACATTTAAGTAAATTATTGTATTAATTGTGATTAAGGTTGCGGGATTCATCTGCCCTTTTTAATACAAGGAGTTTACTTCAGATCTTGGCGTTTTAACATGTGTTATTTCCAACATCTCTGTGTGAAGGTTGGGCTAGAATTCCCACAGGGATTGCTGAGTTAATTAGGTATTTATTATGTTGTGTGATTTTGTGATAATTTCCTTTCTTCATAGTAAGCTACAACAGTTATTGATTTACAGTGTGTTATTGGATAAACAGTAATTGCATTTCTTGTAAGATTGCAGTGGTATGGTGTGTTAGTCGACTATATAGGTAATTGTCCCTTATGCAACTGTGTGATAGCTGTAATAGCCCTATTCATCCCTAGTTCTTTCAATTGCTATTTCCATAGATCTTTGCAGTTCGTTCCTTTGCTTTTATAGTTGGAGAATTTCATTCTTGTACTTTGAATTTCTAGAACAGTTGAATTCAATTCATGTCCTTTGGATTTCTAGAATAACTAAATTAGGATAATTTGGTGGATCATTAGATGGTTTAGCAATCAGAATTTCATTTTCTGCAAAAGTAATCTAGATATTATTTCCTGAATCTTTCAATTCTAGATTAAGAATCGTAAAAGGTACTTGTGGCTGTATTCTTGAGAAAGTAAACTAGATTAAGTGGATTATGGGACGAGTGTGGCTGAACAGGAAAGTAGGACAATTTACTTACAACAAATTAGTGTTCAAAGCATATATAGTGCATATTATCCTTGAAATAAAAGACTTCCCTGGGTTGACAATTTATATTGAACACTTTGTATGTTAGCTTTAATTAACTTGCATATAGGGTGCCCAACATTTTGGTGCCGTTGCCGGGGAGGATAAGTATTAGACACTATTGGAGGATCTAGTCGGTAAGCCGACTAGAACGATAAGCCAACTAAGTCGATCAATTGACTAATTAGAGATTAGGTCGGCCATAAAAGGTCGTGTCGGTTGACCGAACCGACAGGTAGTTATTTGTAACTATTTTGTCAATCATATATATTAGGCTGTTGAGCCAGATAAGAACTTGGTTTAGTTCTTTGTATTGTATGGACCCTTTCACTATAATATAATCTGTTATTCTACCTATGTTCTTGGCTCTTGTCTCTGTTGTATTTGTATGCTTTTAATGTGTATTATTAGTAACCCTATGTGATCTGTGAGATTACAACATTGGTTCTGTTGCTGATAGTACATATCTGAGATGAATACAAGCAAATGATATTAGAACAAGAGATTAAGGACTGGTGGGAGCGCAAGGTAGAAAATTATTTTCAAAATTACGCACGGAGAAACAGATTAACAACTGCTCAGGAAAAACAAAGGTTGTTTACTGAAACCCATGAGAAGTTTGTAGAATCGGTACCCCAACTCTTGAAAAAACTTCTGGATGAAAAAGCCGGAAGCGACTAAAGACCAACAGCTGCTAGAAAAACTGATTCGAGGGGGAAGGACAAACCTGTCAGAGTGGTTTGAAAATATCACCAGCGAATTCTGCGAGGAACAAGCTATAGAAGAAATAACTTTGGTGGAAAGCATTCAGAAGAAATTCTATACAGACCTTACCGAGCAATTCATTTGTTCCTTACCGACCTTGTTGTTCAAGTTCCTGATAGAAAAAGGAGTGGTTCATATTTTCGAATCTCGTCCATTACTACGCAAACTGCCACAAAATACTAACTGGGTGGAGAAACAAAAGAAGTGGGAGAAATTCATTGCCAAAAGGGTGTGGGAATATTTCCTAAGCAAGTAAACAAAATTATTCAAGCTTTCTAAAGCGTCGAGTAGGATATGGGGGGGTAGCTGGTCATATGTCGGGGTAAAGTGGAGAGGATTCTAGTCGACTAAAAAGAGATACCAGCACCAGCGATGAAAAATCGGCCTAAAAAGGAAATCAAATGGACAGTGTCACACAAAGGTACGGAGGATTTACAGAAAATAGAGAAAGAGAAGAGGCTGCAAAGAAGGGAAGAAAGAAGAGAAAGAGCTATAGCACTGCAAAGAGGAATGAATACTAGGGTGGCAGACCAAGAGAGAAATCTGCTAGAGTCAGGTCATGACCGACAAGAAGAAGGCGTGGAAGAAGAAGCATAACCTATGGAAGAAGATTTGTGGATAGAGCAGCAAGAATCTCTCCAAATAGAAGTCCCTCGAGAGATAAGACCTCTGTCGCCAATGAATCTAAGTACTAGAATACAAGCCATTGTCAAAGAGGACCTCAGACTAAGAGCTGGTGAGTTTGGTCTATGGAGCTGACTAGACAACAAGATAAACAATGATAATGATTTACTTATTCATCGACCAGAAGAAGGAAATTGGGTCACGCTTCAAGCATACCCCTCCAACTGAAGTATCCACTTACTTTACCCGACACATGAAGGAGCACCCCCCCTACCAAATATAGCATTGGAGAATACAAAAAAATCAGACCTGTAGACAAACAATTGCAGTTGGACATCAATAGGAGAAGTCAACCCAGACCGACTACTTATCGGAGAAGAAACGACAAATAAAACAACTGACGGAAATGAGAGTTCTATCGACAACAGATCTGCACAAAAAGATAAACAAAACATCCCATTACCCCCACCACCGCCACCCCATGAATAAGATAGCGCGCGATAGCGAATCCGACATGGGTCACGAGTTAGCACATATTCCTCTATATGAGGGTAATGAGGACCCTAGACAGACAGATGGCACAGTTCTCTGGCGCAATGAGGAAAAAAGCTCTAACTTGATATATGACCTTTTCTGAGAGAACCCCCAATGCATCCAAGGAAGAAATTAAAGCACAATTTCTATCATTTTTTAAAACTCCATATGCTAAACATCTGGAAGCTAAGAAATTGAAAACAACATCACAAAAACCATGAGAATCTATCCGCAACTACAACAAATGCTGGAAAGACCTCCTCAGCCAATTGGATTATGTAATTGATGAGCAACTATTAATCCAGTGGTTTCTTGCAGGTCTATCCCAGAAGATTCGTCGGCATATAAGCCTGGAGACATTCAAAACATACGAAGATGTGCTGACTAAAGCCTTGCAAGTAGAGATGGATGAATACTTTCCAGCATTCCCCATAGATAATAGACTAGAATAACAGCTCGAGATCATGCAGAAATATTTAAAAGAGATAAACCTTAAGAGTCAGGATATCTGGTGCATGAAATTCTCAACGACCGGACATTCAAAAGACAACTGTCGACAGGATATCATCTGACAGGACGTTCGATTTGTGCAATGTGAAATGAAGAATCATGCCATGGCCGACTGCCACCTAAACCTAAAAAACCGACAAAACTACCACGCAGTATACCAGACTAACGTAGTCGTGCAAAACAATGAGCAACAAAACAATGTGCAAAATGATCAGAATAATCAAAGGTACGAAGGTCGTCAATATGAGTGACAGTTCGACAACCGACGTGGAGGAAATGGAGGTCAAGGTCGATTCTCTGGGAATCGCGACACCTGACCATGTCGGCCCATCCAATGTTTCACATGTTACAAAGAAGAACACCAATATGCAGACTGTCCATACAAGGACAGAACTGACTTAAAATTATGTACTAGTTGTGGAGTAGGGGATCACTCATTAGAGGATTGCCCTACTATGCTTGATAAAATAAATAAGAAGAAAAATGTTAATGTCTTGTCGTGTGTGCAAAAACATGATATAATCAATACAAAGAACTTGCATATTGTAACCCAACAAAGGACAAAAATTGGGAATGATAACCCACGAATAAGAAAAATAAAAGAAAAGAATGATTATCTTGATCCAGTTAAACAAAAACAACTGTATAAAGATGCAACAAATGTATTTAGAGAATTTCCTCGACAGGAAGAAGAGGACGATAATCGACAAGAAACAGTAAAAGAATTAATACACTTAGTACAAAAGATAAAATAGTATCTCAATTCATCAACTTATTGTATAAAATAAAACACAACAATAACAACGAAAAACAAACAAAGAATATCTGCAACCTAAACCAAAAAGATAAAAGTGATGCCGACCCACTGGTCGACCTAGAAATTGAAGGATATAATGTCCGACAAGTTGTGCTCGACTTCGAGTCACAAGTAAATATTATGACTCGAGGCACCTGGGAACAATTGGGTAGACCTCGACTATAGGAGTCAGGAATATACCTGAAATTAACCGACCAAGGCCTAATTGAACCTATCGGAGTGTGGAGAAATGTTGACATGACAATAAAAGGAATATCGACCAAAGTCGAATTTAAAATTATTGACCCTAAAGAAGGATCCTGCTCCTTCCCGGCGTTAATAGGTCGACCTTGGGGAAGAAAAATGAAAGCATCGATATCCTTAGACAAAGAAAGAATAAAACTAAAAGGAAACGGACAAAAGTTCATTGTACCTATTCATCCATCCCAAGGAGAACCTTGGACATAACTGATTGATGAATAATTTGACCTCCGACAACTATATAAGATACATAATAATGAAGATTACATAGAACCTAATGTCTACGGTGAAATTTACTTAGGAAACTAAGATTCAGTAGGATACAATTCAGACGCAGAACTATATGATTGGAAAGTCGAGAACTATGAAATACAAGCAAGAGGCTGTTGGACTATTCAAAAAGTGCAAAAAAAACCAGTCCAAAGTGTTTCTTGGTGTCCACCATCCCAAAAATATTCGAAAAGAAAACTAGGGAATACCCTACCCTAAAACCAACAAATATAAATAGTACACAAATACCAAGGTACAAAGAAAGAGAATCATCAGTCACACATATAGAACAAGTATCCAGAAACATTGGTGAACATGGCCGACTACAAAGCTTAGTGGAAACTTTTACAGGACAAGCTGCTAGATGGTGGGATACCCATCAATCAAGACTGCAAATATGAACAACAGCTTCAACTTTCTTCATAGAAAGATTTGAAGGGAAAAAGTTAACCAATCAAGCCCAAATACCTATGTTCATCCAAGGGCAGGATCCAGAAAACCACATAAAAACATGTGAAAACGAATGGAAAAGACTTGGGTATAAGGATGAATGTACATGGCCACACCTATTTCCATCAACGCTCTCCGACTTCACTCTCCGACTTACCAAACAAATGGTACAAAATGGAAGAAGCTCAAGGTGAAAAATTCATATGGCATGACTTCAAAGAGAATTTTATCAAAGATTTCAACTTTATACCACAAGATGAGAATCTGGTCGAAACAATAAAACAGATCAAAGCATTTATACAACCGATAGAAAACAAAACCCTAAAATACAGTTGACCAACAATAAACTGTAATAATATACAAACTAGGACAATACTACAGTCAACAAGATTACATATGGAAAATGAAAATCCGAAAGGAAAAAGTTTTAGATGGAAATCAAACCATGCCAAAATAACAAAACCAATTCGCACAGTGCTCAATGTCGAGACAATTGACAAAGAAGATATCGACCGAATGACTGCAATAGATTTTTCTACAACATTTTCATAGTTTAAGGAAGGGAGCTGACCAATAAATGAAGCCAAAGCACCAGAATGGCTAGATGCTAAAGTTAAAACTAAAGAATTCGACATCTCAAGTGATGACCGACCAAAAATGGCTAAAATTGGAGACTACTAGAATGAAGAACAAACGACAGAAATAGTGAACTTATTAAAAGAGTTTCAGGATGTATTTTCCATAGATTACAAATATCTCAAAGGTTTAGTTCATGAAATGGGTGAAATGAAGAATCGACATTAAACCTGATATACGACCTATAAAGAAAAGACTATATAAACTAGCTCATAAATACAAAGAGATAGTCAAGAAGGAGATTGATAACATGCTCACAGCAGGTATTATCTACCATATTGACCAATCAGAATGGGCAAGTCCAATGGTTGTTCAACCAAAGAAACACGATCCAACCAAGCGAAGGATTTGTGTCGACTTCAGAGAGCTAATTAAAGTTACATTAACAAACCCATTTCCAACTCCTTATGTAGATGAAATATTAAATGAGGTTGCAGGACATGAATGCTACTCGTTTACAGATGTATTCTCAGGTTATAACCAAGTACCAATAGCCAAAGAAGATCAGAAAAAGACAACATTCGTCTGTGAATTTGGCTCATTTGTTTACAGGGTTATGCCTTTTGGACTCAAAAATGCACCTGTAGTATTTTCTAGAATTGTGGTCAAAAAATTTCAAGAATATATTTACAAAACAATGGCAGTATATTTTGACGATTGGACAATATACTTTACGCTGAAAGACCACTGCAAATGGCTAAGGCTTATGTTGGAACGATGCCTAAAAATCTAGCTATCTTTGAACATCAAGAAGTGCATATTTCTGACCCCTATAGGGATATTGTTAGGACACATTGTCTGCAAAGAAGGCATTAAGGTCGACTCCACAAAAATAAAAATTATCCTCGACTTAAAATCACCAGTGAACCCGAAACAAGTCAGGGTATTACTTGGTCATACAGGATATTACAAAAAATTCGTAAGATACTATTCAGACATGACTTACCCACTGGAAGAACTATTAAGAGAAGATAAGGAGTTCGATTGGATAGAGAAATGCAACATATCATTTGAAAAACGAAAAAGAAAACTAGTCGAAGCACCCATCCTAAGGTTTCCAAACTAGTTGACTAAATTCCATGTACACATCGATGCATCAGGCCTGGCAATAGGAAGAATCCTAACTCAACCAGGAGACAATGGAATGGACTACCCTATAGTTTACAGTAGAAAGAAATTAAATAAAGCAAAAAGAAACTATTCGACAACAGAAAGAGAAGCATTAGGAATGGTCTTCGCACTATAAAAATATCGACACTATCTACTAGCTAATCCATTTATCTTTTATACCGACCACCAAGCACTAAAATATCTCGTAAATAATCCTTTACACCATGGAAGAATCTGTTGATGGATACTTCTATTCCAAGAATTCTAATTTGTAGTTGTTGTCATACCAGGAAAGTTAAATGTCAGTCCCGACCACTTATCTCGAATCGACACAGGAGAGGAACCGACAAGAGTTGA
>LPNX010253019.1:212221-228259 GCA_001517045.1 Pseudotsuga menziesii | reverse complement strand
TGAAATAAATAATATTATGTATGAAGCACATTATGGACCTGTGGGAGGACATTTTCAAGTAGACACAACTGCTAAGAAAATCCAACAATCAGGGTTATGGTGGCCGACACTTCATAAAGACTGTAAAAAGTTTGTAAACCAATGTGACAGATGTCAACAACTGGGTTGACCTCTGCCTAGTACAGAAATGCCCTTGATATCAGTAAATCCAAGCTTAACATTTGAAATTTGGTCCATCGAATTCATAGGACCATTTCCCATACCAACAAAAAGAACATGTGCAAGGTACATAATAACTGCAGTTGAGTACATAACCAAATGGGCAGAGGCAAAACCAGTTGACACATGTTCCAGTGAGATAGCTGTCAATTTTATCTATGAAAATATCATTACCTAATTTGAATGTCCACTAACCCTAATCAGTGACCAGGAAACACACTTTATCAATAAAACTATTAAACACTAACAGATCAGTTCCAAATCGACCACCGTCGGAGTACAACTTACCACCCTCAGTCGAATGAAGCAATTAAAGCATTTAACAAAACATTAACAAAAGGATTAACAAAAATATGTAACACCGACAAATACGACTGGGACAAAAAGATACCTGCAGTACTATGGGCATACAGAACAATATACAAGCGTTCAATTGACCAAACACCGTTTCAACTAGTTTATGGACAAGAAGCAGTAGTTCCACTACACTTTCGACAATAGACACCTATTATCGCAGAGATTTTACATGTCGATGTCGAACAAGGAAGAAAGGACCAACTGATGCAATTAAGTAAACTAGAAGAACACCGACTAATCGCTCTACAACATCAAGAAATCCATAAACAACAACAAAAAGCATGGCACGATCGTAACATCAAAAACAAGAACCTGTCAGTAGGGGACCTTGCTTTACTATACAATAGTCAAGTAAAAGGGAAACCCAAAAAGCTACATACAGAGTGGATGGGACCCTATGTTGTCAAAGAAATTCATGCCAACGAATCAATCCGACTAAGGACGTTACAAGGCATAGTATTTCGGAAACTTGTTAATGGTGCCCGACTAAAGCAGTACAGAAATTAAACAAGTTTAAAAAAACAAAAACATATAACGACCATAACGGTTAAACAAAAGCTATAAAAATCTGAAAAAAAAAAATCCAAAAAGTAAAATAGAACCGATATCCATAAAAAAGTATGACAGGGAATCAACACTTCGAAAACCGACATCACGCCCATCGACATAACACCATCGACCACTCACATGATCGACATCGACCAATGACCTCAAAATTCACATCATGCCTTCATGACTACGAGCGCCAAAATCAAATCATCATTAATGCAAACTCAAGTGCTCACACTGAACCATCACATCTGCCATTAATACACCCCTCGACAGAAACGTTAAACGCATCAACTATAAATACTGGACTGCAAAAGGATCATTTATAGTATTTCAAACAGAGAGAACAACTTAGCAACCAAAAGACTGAAAACCAAGAATACCGAAGTGAAGTCGACCAGCAAACCGACAAAATGGCGCCAAAACAAACCAGAGCTGCAGCCAAGTTTAAAGAACTACAAACTGCAAAGACACCATTAATAAGGAGACTAAGAAACATTAAGAACGCTAAAGTTCAGTAGAGATCATGGGTGAAATTATGGGCTGATATCAAATAATGGGCCTATGTCAACAAAAAGCCTATCCCACCTGCAGAGAAAATAAATCACAGTACTATTGTGAACTACATAAACGCACCGTTCATGGCCAGTTTTGGAGGCACAAAGGAAACAATAGGGAAATTCATCATAAGCTGATACCATAACGACATATTTTACTTCGACAGACCAGTCGAGATCTCCGGTGAAGTAATCTATAAATTGATTGGTTTATCAAACCAAGGTGACCCTGTTATACCAAAATCATGTCACCATCATGTGATAAGACCTTTGACATACCTACTTGCCCTGAATCCCAGCTTCTGGAGTGAAGACTAAATGGTTTCTTATCAGTCTGTCATACAAATTCCCAGCACCGCTCATCCTCCCTTATCCAGGAGCGGTACCCTTGTTCGCACCGCTTTTCATCGGTTGTCCACAAGCGGTGCAGCCGCCTGTCACCCGTGGTCCACAGGCGGTTATTACCAGAGCAACTCTGTCATAGAAGGAGAAGCACGGTACCCTGGGTAAAAGGGGAAAAAGAGAAGCTTCTTGAGGCTTCTAGATGATAAGCCTCGAGATACCCCTTATCCCTACTACTATTGTGGGTTGGTTGAGCTCGAGATCTCTCATCCTAGGATCTTAGAGGCCACCTCACCCACTAATTTATCAACCATCTCTATCCATCAAAGCCCTATAAATATGAGCTCATAGCCATGGTTGAGGGGAGAACATTGAAGGTATTATTATGCTGTTGGACTATTTCTTGGCCCAAGATCATTTGAGGAGAGCATAGAGAGCTAGAGTCGGAGCTTTTGGGGATGAAGAGCTGGTTTCATGGAGATGCATGTCAACACTAAGGCTTGGTTGTAAACTTCTTCATATTTCTAATGCAAGTTGATTTTTTGTCCCATATATATTGTTGATGTTTGATTTCAGATATATATTGCTAGATTCCTTAGTCACTAGCATAGATTAGTAGATCATATTCTGGTTGCTTTGATCTATTTCGTGTTGAACTCTTTTGCAGGTACACAGGTGAACTATCAATGCCTTGTATTCCAGATATCTATAGCGTCTTGGGGGAGTTATCAACCTCTGTGATCTATTTGTTCTGGATCTGAACCATTCAAACCAGCAGAACACCTTGCTGTCCGCAGGAGGTGAAATATTCCGATCAACAAATCTGGTGACTCTACTGGGGAGTAGTTCTCTTCAGTCCTTCTGATCATCCTCAGTCTGCAACTCTTGTTCAAATCCAGGCTCCGTTTTCTTTAACTCTTTACAATCAAATCTACTTTCTGATTTGTATTATTTGGGTTTGAAATTTCTAGATCTGTTCAGATCTGAGTCATTTCAGTTTTTTATGCTCTGTTCCCATATTCAATTCGATAGTATTCACCTTGATCTAGTCTGTTTTTGATCTGATCCATTGTTCTCTTTTTGTTTTGGCCATCTACAGGGAACCACACCAATGCTTTGTGCGAGGAGCGGTGCCACCACCTGAACACAGTGGATAGTAAGCAGTGCCACTACCTATATCTGGTTAGCGAGGAGCGGTGCTACTTTGGAAATTCTCTTACAACACCTACGAAGCGCGGTACCAGGTAGGAATTAGTCCAAAACTCTTTTTTCTCATTTTTCTTTGTAAAAAATTGGATTTTTGATTGCTTTCAGTTTTGTTATCAGGCTTGTGTTATTGAATCTGATGTGTGTGGCTTGGTACTTTGATGGTTTAAGATTGATTTTGAGTTGAATTTCAAAAATTTGTTTAGTCTTTTTAATTGTTCATCCGATTCTTGCTTGTTGGTTGTGTCCAAGGAAGGATTTCTTGTTTTTTGAAAGTTAGGGTGCTCATTGAACTCTCTTTTCGTCACATATACTGAAAGAAGAACATTAGATTAGCTTCTAGATTTCATTTCTTGCTTGCATAGTAAACTTCTTTTTCTTCCCTTCAAAAAAGAAAAGTTTTGCTTGAGATTAGGACATCATATTTGAGCGTTGGATTTGGGTTTTCTGATTGGCTTCATAAGCTTTCAGGACCTTTACGATCTTTCGTCTCTCATGCATATAGGACTATCTCAATCAAAATAAAAAAAACGGTAGTTTTAAGTTAGATTTTCGTATGTTTTTAAGAAATTTGAAAAGTTAAGAGTGCATTGGGATATAGGTGTGCTTGGTGTTGTTCTTTTAGGAAAAGAGATTCTCACCCTTCCCATTTGCTTTCAGAAGGAAGAATTTGGTTTGTAGAAGTATTTGCTTGTCTTTGATTTGATGTTCATGACTGTTGATTGGAATGATTTTTTGGTTTTGAAACAAAAATAAAAACACTCTCTTCCCTCTCGTAAGTAGGCATATTGAACAGTAAAGTGAACATTTGCACAAGAATACTGCATGGTTTTACTTTTCTGTCAGAACATCATGCATTCACCTAACCGTACAAGTTAAAATCAATGGTAGTTGTAAGTTAAAATTTACATAGTAACTTGAGTGATAGGTTAGAGATGTGTTCGGGCGTCGTAAAACGTAGGAGCTGTCATTATTTGTCAGAATTACATTCCGGGACTCGGTTCTTCCACGTACCATCGGTATATCGAATGTCCTTTCACGTACCCTTGAGGTATATAGAAAGGTACTTCACGTACTCGATTGTATATCGGAAGGCCGCTTGTGTACGGTTATGCATTAGACAAAACTGCTACCGATTCGAGCTCCCACGTACCTTGAGTATATCGAAAGACCCCACTAGGGTACCTTATCTATCTGAGAAAAGCCCTTTGGTCGTCTTGTTTGGATCCATACACCGAAAACAGCATTCGGGGAGATTACTACGCACGTACCCTCAAGGTATATCGCGAGTGGCACTGGCTTGACAATCCTAGTGAGAGAACTGACTTTTGAACTCCTCCTATCATTTTAAGTCTTCTTGTTTTGACCTATAGTTTGAGTAGGGAGGTCTTTTGGTGTGTTTTTTCTAGATTTTCAAAACCTAGGTTAGATAGGAACTATACACACTAGCCGAGTTAAGACAGTCTAGGAGAGTGCTGGGCTTACCACCCGATTTTACTTATGTTTCAGAAGGAAATCCAATGGAATATATTGACCAAGGAGTTGCTACCACCTCCCAAGTGGGAGATCATGTGGTGGCAGAAAGTGGAGTACCATATTCTTCACACTCACCTCCCTTGGTCCAACAGCCTTCCTGTGAGGATTCATCGCTCCATCCTCCCGCAAAAGATCATGTTGATGATACCCATCCGGACTTTGGTCCTAATGCTCCTTTTTGGGAGACACCTATCAGACAGGCCATTACCTCATTTGGCACCCATGTAAGTTCTCCTGAAAGTGAAGAAGAATGCAGGAAATACCATACTGCTATCCTCCATGTACAGGAGGTAGAAAAGTAGATTGACAACCTATTAGTCCCTTCACCAGTTCGTTCCACATTCCTTCTTGTGGGATATCATTCACTAGCCGATTCTATGAGACCCATTAAGCCGATTATAGATCATCCATTACCAACCCATAGCCTAGGTCAAATCTCCACCCCTCTCACCTCTTATGTTATGTCTGATCCAAATCTGCCTAGATCTTTTGCATATGGGGCCCAACCCTCAATTCATGTGTCTTCAGTACCTTTGAATGTCGGGGGGCAACCCCCGGCATGACCTACGTTATCTAATCCCGGAGTTGTACCTAGTCAAGAGCAGATCTCTAACATAGAAACATCTACATTTTTTGTCCCTCCCACCCACACTAATGTGGTAAATCCCCCATCTAGTTCAGGTCAGCCCTTGGGGGCACAACCTGTTGCCATTCAGTCTTTTAGTGGTTATGGTTATCAAATACCTGTAGGAAATCATCCATCTAACCCTACTGTAATTCCATTTCCTAGAAACACTTTTACGCCATGGGGGCAAACCAACTGGTCTTACATGCCAGCCATGGGAGGGATACCCATACATACTGCGGGAGGTGTGGGAGGACCGCCTTATGGAGGTCCTCCCCTTGGGGGACATAATGGTCCTGGAGGGCCTGGCGGTCCTCCTCATGGTCCTGGTGGTCCTAGTGGTCCTGGCGGACCTGGTGGCTTTCCTCCTTATGGCTCTGGAGGGTCTAATGTCTCTCCACCTAGTGGTTCTAGTGGCTCCGAAGGTTTTCCACCTCCTGGAGGTTCTGGAGGGTCTAGTGGTCTTCCTCTCGGTGGTCCTGGTGGTCCCGGTGGTCCTAGCGGTCTCGGTGGCTCTAGCGGTCCTCCTCCTGGAGGTCTTGGTGGTCCTAGTGGTCCTAATTCCAGAAATAAACCCCCCATGGGTGGATTTCTTGGTAGTTCCTCCTCATAGCAACCTATTTATCAGTCAACCTATGGCCTTACTGGTAATTTCATGCCATATCAATATTACCAGTATGTGCAAGCCAATAGACAGTTACCTTTCCTTGCAACTTTGGACTTGCCTAATTTTTCCAAGTTGATTAATGATCCCATTTGACACAATCCTTCATGGCCTCCCATTCCGGTAAGGTTACCATCGGACATTCCAAAATTCGATGGGAAGCAGGGTGAAGATCCGCAGAACCATGTTATGACTTTTCATTTGTGGTGTTCCTCGAAATCCCTCATGGATGATTTCGTCCGGTTACGACTCTTTCAGTGAACTTTGACCAATACGGCCACGAAGTGGTATATTGAACTCCCACAACATTCGTTTGTGGATTTTGGCTCGTTGGAAACCGTATTTCTTACGCACTTTCAGCTCCCTATTCGTTATGAAATGGGCACTGATTTTTTAACATCTCTGTGACAGAACACCTCCACCCACATTTCTGATCATATTCATGAGTGGATAAGGCGGAGAAGGATTATTAAGTCCCCTATTCCGAATCAGTTGTTAGCTGATTGGTTCACTAAGTCCTTGTTGCCTCCTATTTCCTGAGATGTGTCCATGGGTAGTTTTGTTACCGAAGAGCAGGCTATTAGTCGGGCTCGGTACCTAGACTTGGTTTATTCCCAGTCCGCGACTCTATATGACCTGATTCCTCAAGCTCCTCACCCCAGCACTGATCCTGCCAAGCCATCAGCAAAAGTACCTGTTGACAGGATTGTTGGTTCAATACAGTCCCCATCCACAACGAAACCTTCCAAGCAAACCCAACCTGCTACTCCTTCGACTCCCAAGGTTTCTGCTGGGGTCAATTCTATTCAAAGTACTCAAACCTCGGGTAATAAAAAGAAAGGTAAAAATCGAAATAAAAAACCTAGAAACTAGCAGGAGGCCCCACAATCAACCCATAATGAAAACAACACAAGGAAAAGGAAGGCTAAATACCCTTGTCTGTTATGTGGTGGTGACCACTTCTCCAAGGAGTGTCCCCGTCGGGATGAAATCTCCCAGTTTTTGAAGTCTAATCCCGCACCTACAGTACTTATGGATCCTTTCCCCTCTCAACAACAGCTGGTAGACCACATGTCGAACCAGGGTAACTCTAGTTCATCAGAGGAAATTCGTATGATGTCCTCAAATACCATCCATCTGCAAACTCGAAGCCAGAATTATGATACACCCGTAGATAAGCAAGAAGATCAATATTCTTCAGGGAAAGCTCCCTCCACTAGTTCTCTGGAATCCTCGTCTATTGTTCCCTTGTCTATTGAGAAGCCTACTCTCGACATGATTTTGCTCGCACCAAAGAGTACTCTTCGGAAGGTTGTCTTTAATCCCAATGCCCGAGCTGCTCAATTTTATAATGTGGTTGAAGATCTCACTCAGGCACCTTGTGCGATGTCTACCCTAGAAGTACTCCAATGTTTCCCTACACAGCACAAGAACTTGTTGACTGCATTAGGAGCTGTAGACCCGGATAACACTAACTTGATTCACTTCAATGTTGAGAACTATAAACCTATATTACCACATAAACTTGCTTTTCAAATCATTACGAAAGTAGTGGGAAATAAAGTCTTTTGAACGGTACTAGATGAAGGAATCTTTGACCTCAGTGTTATCTCTAACTTTGGAAATCTCTTGGCTCTCCCGAGCTTGTTACATCACCTACGACCCTTAAAGCCTTTGGTGGACGGGGTTTCCAACCCCATGGCCTCATATCAACCCTCGCGGTTGAGTTGGGGGGCAAAACCATTTCCATCCAAGTAGAAGTGGTAGATTCCCTTTTAGATTATAACCTCTTTTTAGGAAGGAATTGGTTCTATGCCATGAATGTTGTTGCTTCAACAGTATTTTGAACGGTCCAATTCCTGCATCTCGGGAGAATTGTTACTATTGACCAGCTTGATTTCTATACACCAGATGTTACTACCTCCACGGTCAATAACATCCCCATGTTAGTTCAGTCCCCTCCTCATTACCAATTGATTGGGATAGGTATGCTGAAGGATTCATCCCTTATTGGGATTTTTCCCTCTACTCCTCCTATCATGGATACCACAACAGTACATATGATCGCCTCATTTGATATTGAGCCCCAATGCAAAAATGTTGTTGAGTCCACCTCATTGAGTCCGCACGAAGCTATGTATGACACCATTCAAACTTACTCCGATGATCACACTAATGACATTCATTTAGTGGCTTTAGATCCTTACCATTTACCATACTAGTTAGAACCTTCTCTTCCAGTTCTAGACTATCTCTCTGAGAATTTTCCTTCCGACGAGTCCATTATAGAGATCATGAAGACGGATGAGCCCATTTGAGAGGATCACCATCATAGATCCCTGTTCCTCCCCAATACCAGTTCAGGCAGCTATGATTTTGCATCCCTGTTTCCTACTGATATTGTCAACATTTCGCAAAGTCCTATATTGTTGCAAGATACAGATTCTGAAGGAAACCTTTGCAACATTACTCAGATGAACCCAATTGACATATCAGCCAAGCCTGATGCTATTGAACATGTTAATGTTGGGCAGAATTGCTCCATAGATGAATCTGAAGCATATAAGGCATTTTTTAAGGAATTCCGCGATATTTTTGCCTAGTCCTATGAAGAGATGTCGGGGATCGACCCTTCCATTGTGGTCCACAAGATTAAAACTTGTCCCACGGCCAAACCTGTCAGCAAGAAAATTAGGCAAGTCCATCCTAGGAAGGCCACAACTATTAAAGCTGAGATTGAGAAGCTTCTGAAAGCTGGTTTTATTTATCCTGTACCTCTGACAAAATGGGTATCGAACATTGTCCCTGTCAATAAAAAACAGGGCACCATTAGAGTCCGTATCGACTTTAGGGATTTAAATAAATCTTGTCCCAAAGAAAACTTTTCTACCCCGCACATCGATCAGATTATCGACAACTGTGTTGGAAGTGTTTTCTTTTCATTCATGGATGGCTTCTCTAGCTATAATCAGATGGAGATATTGCCCGTCGATCAACATAAGATGACATTCATTTTCCCATGGGGAACCTTTGCATATAAGAAGTTAACTTTCAGCTTGAAAAAAACTGGCACCACGTTCCAACGTGCGATGTCCTATGTGTTTCACGACATTAAACATATTGTTGAACCGTACCTTGACAACCTCCCTGCTCATTCACAGTGATGGGAGGACCATCCCGGTCATCTTAGAGACATATTCCTGAGATGTCATCATTATAATATACGGCTCAATCCACATAAATGTTTTTTTTACGTTGAGATGGGACGTCTGCTTGGATTTGTGGTATCCAAAGATGGCATCCAAATCGATCATTTGAAGATTGCCGCCATCATTAATCTACCAGTCCCAACCACCATCCTTGAACTCCAAAGTTTGCAGGGGAAGGAAAACTTTCTCTGCCGTTTTGTGTGCAATTTCACTGAGAAAACGCACGGTTATATGCATCTCCTCAAGAAGAACACTCCATTCTTTTGGGATGACCAGGCCCAATGCGCCTTTGATAGTCTTAAGCACACTCTGACTCATTCACCCATGATACACCCCCTGGACTATTCAAAGGATTTTCTCTTGTATATTGCTGCCTTCGCTACTACCATCGCCATGGTTTTAGTGCAGGACAATATCCACAGTCAGGAGCATGTGATTTATTACACCAGTAAGAATATTATTGATTCCAAAACTTGTTATTCACATGTGGAGAAGCTAGCTTTGGCCACGGTCATTGTTGTGCAAACATTTCATCACTACATTCTGCTTCGCACTACCACTGTATTGGCAGACCAGAACCCGATGTACTACATTCTAACTCGTCAGGTACTCGGGGGCAAGTACTCCCATTGGATCGTCATCCTTCAGGAGTTTGATCTTGAGTTTGCCAAGGCTACATCAAAGAAATCCTTGGTTTTTTCCGAGCTCATATGTGACCTTCCCTGTGCTACCATGAAATATGAGCCCAGCGATTCATTTCCAGATGAATTCCTGTTCCTAATTAGCACTACTGATCCTTGCTATGGAGATTTGTTGATTTATCTCCAGACCCATCATTTTCAGCCGCATCTATCTCTTGATGATCGTCACAGCATTCGTCACCATGCAAAATACAACCTTATCTTGCATGATACCTTGTATAGACGTGGGATTGACTCCATTCTCCGGCGATGCCTCACTCATGAGGAGGCTGAACACGTGCTAAATGATTGCCACTCTAGAGCATGTGGCGGTCATTTATCTGGGATGGCTACAACCCAGAAAATCCTTCGCACTAGCTATTTCTGGCCTTCTGTCTTCAAAGACTATCATGAGGCTGTTAAGAAATTCCCACCATGCCAACATTTTTATCCCAAAAAGCAGACCCATCCTGCTCCGCTTCACCTCGTCATTGTCGTTGGCCCTTTTTCCAAATGGGGGATTGACTTCATGCATTGTAAACCTACCTTAGCCAGAGGGGCATGGTTACATCATCGTAGTCATGGATTATTTTACAAAATGGGTTAAGGCCATGTCTACATATGCAGAAGATGGTAAGACTGCCACTCTCTTCTTATTCAATCATGTCATAGCTAGATTTGGAGTTCTGTAGTCCATCGCCAATGATCACGGATCCCATTTCCGTAATCAAATGATGGAGGAATTGAGTGCCAAGCTAGGTTTTCACCATGAAAACTCTACGCCGTATTATCCGCAAGCTAATGGTCAGGTAGAGGCCATTAATAAGGTTTTGAAACATATGCTTCGTCGGATGGTTGGAGATCATAAATCCAATTGGCATCTCATTCTTTTTTCTGCTCTTTGGGCTTACCGGACTTCCATGAAAATAGCTACGGGTTTCACACCATTCCAGCTTGTCTATGGACTTGAAGTTGTCTTGCCTATCCAATGTCAGATTCCATCTTTACAACTTGCCATCAAACTTCTCCCAGACACTTCTGCAGAGGAAGCGATATTTTTGTACTTGAATAACCTTGATGAGACTCGTAGAGATGCTACCTTGGCTAATGAGACACATAAGAAACGCGTCAAGGTGCAGTATGATAAATCCATCCAGCCTCATGTTTTCAATGAGGGTGACCTAGTTTTGACTTATGACCAAAGATATGACAAGCTAGGAAAGGGTAAGTTCGAGTCTATGTGGTATGGACCTTTCGTCATTTCCAAGGTGTTAGAGAAAGGAGCCTATGAGTTGGTAGATTATGATGGAATCCCTTTGGGGAAACCTCGCAATGGGTTGTACCTGAAAAGGTACTATGCCTAGGTCTTCTTGGATGGTATCTTGTATATATGTATATTGATTGACTTTCAGTGTGTTTTCAGTATTTTCAAGATGGTTTTGAGTTTTTGTGACCGCATCTGTTTATACCATGTTTTGGTCATGCAGATGGATTTCTATGGCTTTGTTGATGGTTATTGCCGCCACACCTTGAATCTAGCCTCGACTGCTTGGGTTCTCTATTCCCCAACTGAATATTTGGTCAGTTCAGGAGCGGTTTGCTTAGGTCCTACTAATAATAACATCGCCGAGTATGAAGCAGTCATCGATCTTCTGACTGAAGCTTCCTCCCAGGATGTCCGTGATCTAGTAGTCTTGATGGACCCTCAGCTCATGGTTTGTCATTTAAACCATGTTTACACTATTAGGAACCCGGTGCTCCTCCGTGTCTTTCGGAGGGTACGTTTGTTAGAAAGATCATTTGGAACCATTACATATAGGCATATCCCTAGGGAACATAATGTAGTTGCTGATTCATTGTCTAATTACATCCTAGATTGGCATATTGCCCATTCATGACGTTAATCAAACATGGTACATTGTAAATAAACATTTAAAGACACATAGAACTCATAGAAAATGAATTCATCCATTTGAAACATAGAAACATCATGTAAAAGTCTGTATATATATATACGAAAAATGTTACAAAAAATAGGTCCCGAGACCTCATCTGAAGCATGTAGGATTTCAGGCAAAACCATCATGCAAAATCCTGAAGCTATCAGCTTTTAGTATACATGTCTCATCCACTAGTGGTGCTCATGATAGCACATCACTGCTTGAGCCACCCTGTGAAGTAGCCTGCTAAATTAGCCTGGTACTCCCACCGTAGATCTCTGATATCTAGTCGGCAGGTCATCTATGTTAGCATCTGTGATGTCCAGAGTCAACCTCTCAAGGTTCTCCTCCAGCTCCCCAGTGATATCATCACCCTGTGGCACAAAGTGAGCTCCAACTCGCCTGTCTAATGGAGATGCTCCTCCAGGACTCACTGCTCCAACATCTGCATGAAGAAAAATGGGTCTCGTCACTTATCATAAAAAATATAAAACATAAAAACATTTTTTCATATTTAGGGTTTCTTGTTTCTTACCAATGTCTCCCCACTGCCCTCTAAGCGGGAGTGGTAGGTTAGGATCACCTGTAAAATCTGTGCCCGCATAGGCATAGTCCTTGACCATGAGCATCTAATCCCACAACCATCTGAAGAATGCGTCACTGAACTTCACTCTGCCCCTACCCGCTCCTGTGCGAGCCATGATCTGGACCCACCTCAGCATGCAGGGGTCCCGTGCTCTCAGACTCCGAAAAGTCACCTGGGGCCTCATATGGGGGACCCACTTAAATAAGCTAAGATGGAACCAAAGCCGAATTGCTTCAGCTCCCCCTGCCGACATTTAGTTAGCTAATCCTTGAAGGTTGGAAGCAATGCTTCCACCCAGTTGAACACCGTAGGTGCCATTGCCTCTAGGGAATACAACATATGTGCCTTGGAAGCCTGATGTACACCCTGGATCCCTGCCACCCTCTGCATGGTGAACAGAACAATCCACAGAGCCCTGTCTGTCATTGCCCTGAAGGGGATTTTCTTCCCCAATGTGCCTGTACTTGGTACACAGTGTCGATCTATGATCTCTCTAGTGGTAATGTCCCCGCCACGGGAACCTGTCAGTGAGATGGGGGCACCCCATATCGATAAGCTAGTTAGGAAGTAGATGTCCTCTACCTCCACTGTAAGTATATGTGCCCCCACCTCGAAATACTGTTGTTCTAGATTCCACATTCTCGATATGTGTTCCAGTAGTCTCTCGTGGGACACTATGCTTAGTGTCCGGAAGAACTTTAGAAGTCCATAGTTCCGGACTGCAGCAATACAAACCAGATTCCTTTCAGCGGTAGCATCCTCGTCATCATGTGTTCTTTCCTTCCATATCACCATATTTTGGAAGCCTAGACCTGCCAAAACAACAATGGTATACATCAATATCATCCTTAAATCATTACAAATCAAAAGAATGAGTTCATTTTGTATATATGATTGGTTTAATTTCTTCACGGTCGGCACCGCCTGTGCCTTGTTGGAGACAGGCGGTGGCACCGCCTATCCACCTTGTTCTCGGCGCGGTTCTCAAGTGTAACCGCCTATCATGCAAGGGATAGCCGTAGTGCCCGCAAATAGGATTTTAGGGCTTGCCAAATAGGCCTAAAACCCCATCAAATCCCAAAATAAAAGCTATGAAATGAAAGAAGAAGGTCTTAGCTCTTACTTGCAACTGACGAGACTGAAAATGGACGGTGGAAACTTCCGGTATCAGCTGTGGAAGATCTGGCTAAAAAATGCTCCAAGTGCTCTCTGCTAGAGGTAAATAGTGAAATGTTTGATTTTTTACTATTTACTTGACTTATATAGACATTTTTTGGGTCTGACTTAGTATAGTTTTGATATGACATCATGTTCTTGTCAAAATCTATTTGTCGTAATCACATAATGTTGATTATGGATGCATTTAACACTTGTTTATGAGTTGTCTGCAAGTTGACTTTAGTAAAATCTTTGGAAAGTTTTTTTATGGATTTTTCATACTTTCACAAAACAAAAAAGGTCATTGAGCATTTATTATGACACTTTGTCACGCTTGTTAAAATCTAGTATCAAAGTTTCGAGTCTAGTTCAAGTTTCTTTCCAGGCTCGTAAAATACAACATTGTGTAAAGAAACATTATGGAGTCTTCTTTTCACATCTTCTTTCAGACTCCTTAAACATGAAAAGATAGTCGAGTCTATTTCTGAATATTTCCAGGCTCGTAAAAAGTGACATTGCGTAAAGAAAATTCATGGAGTTCTCTTTAAACCCTTTTCAGACTCCCTAAATATGAAAAGATTGTCCAGCGATCTTGTCTTCTTCACGCTCATTAAAGTATTTGAAGAGTCGTCCATTCGACGGTAGGTTATCTCTTTCTTAGTTTGGATAGGACTATTTACGAGAAAGGAACACTCCAGCCGATCATGACTGGAAGAGTTCTCTAAGGTATGATTTTATACTTTTTTGGGCCTTAGAGACTAAATCATACGAAAAAGGACCCCCATGGAGTCTTCTTCCGTATTTGTTCAAACTCTCTAAACGTGAACAACACCGAGTTTTCTTTCAGTGGACTCATTAAATTAAACATTGAGAGACCCATTTTGGGAATGAACCCATCCTCTCTTAGGTTTCGAAAACATATGAGACTGGACTTGTCTCCTAACAAGCTATATCGAGTGTTTGTTACCCTCTTTGAACTCGTAAAACCGAAAAGAGGCACTCATTGATCATGATGGGGAAAATGGGAAAGGGAATCATTTTGCAAATAATGGCAGTTGTTTGTCATTACCTTTGAACATGGCACTTGTCTGCACAATCATGTCAGTCAATTGGGTATTCAGCTGATCTCTGTGACGATCCACTTTCATGAGTCATGCCAATCCTTTGAGTCTTTCAAAAGAATGCATTGTCCACTGTCGTATTATGTATCTGCAATGTCTAGTCATGCTGCCAAGTCATTTTGTCGTGCCGCCTGATGTTCAAAGGGAATCTGAAGAAGTCTTACCTCTGCAGTATACACAGTCTTTGTGTCAGTATATTTGAGTCAGTCATGTGGTTACTACATTCACATCATTCCAGAACTATGTTCCAATTTTCATGTCGTTGATGTGGGACTCATCATGGCCCTCCTTCGACGAGACTATTCTCGTTGTCATCAGCTCATCATCCGGGAACTAGTATTAGAAACAATATTTAGTACCTTGAGATCTGTATGCCTTAATGACAAATTCTCTCGCTCTTGACATAGGTTCACATCATTGACCTTTGATCAATAGAATCGACTGGGTGTTCAACATCAGGACATCTATTTGCACTTAGTAGATTGTACTAGAGTACCTTGGGAATCATTGACATTAATGGTGGTCTCCCTCGCACTTGTTAATGGTTCACATCATTGGTCGGTAATCAAGTGGTTTCTATCATGTTTGACTTCAGATCATTGTAATCACATGGATAGAATCGTACTTTGTGGAAGACGAGACGAAGACCCTGGGTATTTGTTTAAAAGCGCTTATTGCTTTTTCCCCAGGTTGCGATGGAGTTTTATATATCTAGCATGGATCCACATTTGTATGGTCGTGGCTATGCTCAAATTTGCATCTGTATGACATAGATCTATGTTGTATGTCTGGTAGCTATGTCCAAGTTTGAGTCCTCTATCACATGGATCTACGTTGTATTCTAGTAGCCATGCTTGTTTATTCCACTCATGGATATACCTTGTATTAGTCTGCAGCTATGAGTTTGGTTACTTGTGTCTATGAGTCAACATATTGATGTACTACAGATGCCTACTTGACTGCATACTCCAATCGAGCCAACATTTTTATCTCCTAGAAATGACTTGTTCTCAAAGCTCTCATTTATTGTGTCACTCTAAGACTCATGCTTTGGGGGGCATCCTATTATACCAAAATCCTATCACCATCATGTGATAAGACCTTTGACATACCTACTTTCCCTAAATCCCAGCTTCTGGAGTGAAGAATAAATGGTTTCTTATCAGTATGTCATACAAATTCTCATCATTGTTGTCACGTCCCCATGCCTTCGACCGGCGTAGAGGACATGATCTACAAGCTTTATCAGGCCGGCGACTAAGTGCCCATGAACATGTATAGGCTTAAAA
>LPNX010253019.1:190461-211850 GCA_001517045.1 Pseudotsuga menziesii | reverse complement strand
AGCCCTCTAGTTTTGTCTGTGTGGTTTCTAGCACCAGGTTTATCAAGCAACCAAGCCAAATTCCTTACTCCTCACACAGTCCAAAGACCAATCGTTGCACTCAAGCAATCAATTTAGCTAACACAGCTTGAACAATAAAAACGAATCACACAGCCCCATACGTAACAGCAAAAACGGCTCACAACATGAGGGAAAACACACAGTCCTGAAGTTTATCAGGGAGACCAACTCACAGCAGGGGAAAAACGCCCCAAATAGCCTGTGCGTGAGGCCAATAGTCGCTGAGACAGTAAAAAACGTGAATGGCCCTTCACAGCCATGGTAAAAACACATGAAATCACAAAAACGTGAATGGAAAAATGCATCGGCAGCTCCAAAAACGTGAGAAAGACAACCCAATCCCTGGCACTACAAAAACGACCTCCAATCCATGGGAAAAATGAAACTAACAGCCAAAATCATGGAAAGAAAGACATAGGAAAATCTCCAGCTGCTCCCAAAACGTGAGGAAACTGAAAAACGTGAATGCATAGCAAAATGGCATACGTTTTTGGGCATTTTCCTTGCCAAGGGAGTCAGAACACGTTTTTCAAAAATGGGTCTCTGCCCAATTCGAATTTGGTTGCCCACACTCTTCCCATCCATGCAATAACTAACTCAACCACATTCTGGCAGAAATAAATGATTGGAGAAAAAGACAAGAAAGGTAGTTGACAGCTTGGTGGGTTTTCTCATAGACATTGGCTTTTCCCCATTGGCCCATAGGTTAAATATTTCACCCCCCCCTTATCCTGAGAAAATCATGCCCCATTCGATTTGGTTTCCACGACCGTAGCTGGTTGTGTCCATTAATTAATTATGATGCATGTTTACATGATGGCCAACATAATATATGCCGCATGCCCCGATATACTCTCGGCGACAATTTAAATCCAAAACATAGCATTGCCGATCAATGGTGGGGCCTTGGCCTTTAGCTCCACACCATGATCATTACAATATATATACATCATATACATCTAATGTAACGGGGTCAAAACCGGGCATTACAATTGCTCATCCTCTCTTATCCAGGAGCGGTACCCCTGTTCGCACCGCTTTTCATCGGTTGTCCACAAGCAGTGCCACCACCTGTCACCCTTGGTACATAGGAAGTTATTACGAGAACCGCTCTGTCATAGAAGGAGAAGCACGGTACCTTGGGTAAAAGAGAAAAAAGAGAAGCTTCTCGAGGGTTCTAGATGATAAGCCTCGAGATATTCCTTATCCCTACGACTGTTGTGGGTTGGTTGAGCTTGATATCCCTCATCCTAGGATTTTAGAGGCCACCTCACCCACTAATTTCTCAACCATCTCTATCCATAAAAGCCCTATAAATATGAGCTCATAGCCATGGTTGAGGGGAGAACATTGAAGGTATTGTTATGCCGTTGGACTAATTCTTGGCCCAAGATCATTTGAGGAGAGAATAGAGAGCTAGAGTCAGAGCTTTTGGGGATGAAGAGTTGGTTTCATGGAGATGCATGTCAACACTAAGGCTTGGTTGTAAACTTCTTCATATTTCTAATGCAAGTTTATTTTCTATCCCATATATATTATTGATGTTTGATTTCAGATATATATTGCTAGATTCCTTAGTCACTAGCATAGATTAGTAGATCATATTCTGGTTGATTTGATCTGTTTTGTGTTGAACTCTTTTGCAGGTACACAGGTGAACTATCAAAGCCTTGTATTCGAGATATCTATAGTGTCTAGGGGGAGTTATCAACCTCTGTAATCTATTTGTTCTGAATCTGAACCATTCAGACCAGCGAAACACCTTACTGTCCGCAAGAGGTGAAATATTATGATCAACAGACCCAGTACCAGTCGGCATAAAAGAAGGGCTGGTAGAGGAACTAACTGGATCATCATCAGGAAAAAACTCCAAAGGGCTAATGATTAGCCAAATACAATCCCGAACACCACAAATTGTGGCTAAAATCATAGCCATTGGGCTTACACCGACAGGTCGAGGAAGCGACCTAAAACTAGATATGTTGGAGGCAGTGGATACCATTGCCGACACAGGAAAAATCTATAGATGGGATGAGTACATTGCTGACATGCTCAAAGGAATCTGTGAAAAATGCCAGGATTCGATAGGGATTATAAGGTTCTGTTGGAGCAGGGCCCCGCAGCTACAGGAAAAGCTGCTATATCGGAACAAGGAAGTCAAAGGAAAGAGTACCTGAAGCAGCTGAGAAGAGAGCTCAACCACTGCATTTAAGGCAGCGGCGACGATAGGAGGGCTCAGCTACCCTCATAAATAGAAAAGGAGAAATGGGCCAAGGTATTAAAGACAAAGGACAGAAGGGGAGCAACCGAGGAAGCAGCGCCCAAACCCATGATCAGTGCCAAAAATCGTGGAAGACTGCAGAAAGCTGCGGCGTGACCAGTAAGCGGCAGTCCAAAGTACAGATAGACCAACTGTCACAGTTAGGGTTTTTGGGTTACTGTTGGGAGGTACTTCTTCAAAGGATATCGCGGTAAGTACTTGAACTCTTTAAATTTGTCCCTTAAGATGTTATTATATGAAAAAGGATTACTGGATATATTCTCAGATGAATAAGTTAAGTAAGTGTAATGTCACAAGAGTTTGAGAGTGATTTTGAAGAAATTGGATGTACACGTAGCGGTAAGAAATATAAAGTAGATTTCAGATCTTCCTTCTTTGAAGACAGTTTAGACAGTACTAAAGAACATAGTCAAAGTAATAGAGGAAGAACAGCAGGGGTATCCCTTACCACCCTTATACTCCACAGAAAGCAACCGGGACTCGGAACAATCCCGCAGGAACTCCATCTAGTAGTTCACACACAGTACATACTACCTCTACACCACCTACATTTACACCACCAAGTGGTAGTAATACAGCAAATCAGAATCCACCTTGTAGAAACAGAATGGGGGATGACATGAAATTACCTACCTTTAGGGGTACAGGGGCAGAAGACCCAGAAAAGCATTGGTTCCTATGTGAAGCTGTCTGGACCATTAAACAGATCCAGGATGACAATACTAAGCTTTTCCAGTTGGCCACTACACTTAGAGAAAGAGCTTTAACATGGTATATGAAGTATACATCAGCGTAGATCAGAACACTCGTAGAGGTCAGGACCGCAATGATTAAGGAATTTGAGAAACCTAAGTCTGAGTCACAATGTATTACAGAACTTAAAGACATTAAACAGTTACCCACAGAGTCAGTATGGGATTTTGATCATAAATTTAAAGCTCTTATAGACCAAGTTAGTTTTGAGTTTGCGCCAGAGCAGCATAAGGAATGGTTCATCGCAGCACTGCTCCCTCATATCAGACTTCCACTAATGCAACAGAAACTCCATACGCAGGATGAAGCATTGGAGATGGCAATGAAACTAGAGGCTTCACCTCTAGCTGAGACTAGTGTAGGTATGACAAACTTACAGAATCAGTTAGCCAATCTCACTTTATAGCTACATGAGATTAAGAAAGGAAAAGAGGTTGAACAAGAATTACGGTGTACAAAATCTAAAGGACATGGCCATACCAAAGATAATTGTCCAGTATTTGTTGAGTATCTAGCAAGTGGGGCTCCTAACCCCTTAGTACAGACTCAAGGGCCATGGTGTGAAATCTATAGAACAAGAGGACATAGACCACAGGAATGCCCTTTAATTTAGAAGTATGTACAAACTCCTAATAATTTATACTGTAACTTTTGCAAGTTAGTAGGACATGATGAAAATAATTGCAGAGCTTATGATCTCATTATAGAGAGAAAACATGACTTCTATAGAGTCCAGTTAGAGACATCAGGACCAGCAGCAAGACCACAACATGAATTGGCTCATGATGGCCGTGGTGGAGGATTCAGAGGACGAGGCCGTGGTGGAGGCTTTGGCTGTGGCCGTGGACCGATTGTTTGCTACAACTGTGGAGCCATGGGACATTATGCTCGGGATTGTCAGAACAACATGTAAGTATTGCAAGTCCTATGATCATACTATAGAAGAATGTCCTATCTTGATAGCCAAGATTAAGGATTCTAAGCCAGCAGTAAACTAGAATATTCAGCTTATTGCTGCTGAGCAGAAAGAACCAGAACCAAGTGTCAATGTTCTGACTCGCAGTGGTGCTTCTACTAGTAGGACATCGCAGGATGCCGAAAAGAATACAGGTCCGAAGTGGGTGTGTAAAGCCACTGATAAACCTACACCACTTGACCTGCAGAAGAACAAAGAAACATTTCAGCAAGCTAAAACTTTCTTTACTGACCCTGCACCATCAGGATCGCAGGTATTTCCTTGTAGGGGCGTACCGCAGCAGAAACCTTGTGGCGTTAGTCCTGTGCAGACATCGCAGACTACCACATTTGGAAGGTGCAAAGTGGATGAATTGATAGGAAGTGTACAATCCTTTCTGCGGAGCTACTTGAAACTTGTAAGAAATGAGAAAGCCATAGGAGAGCTTCAACGCATCATAGATAAGTATCAACAGTCTTCTTCCATGAGCAGTACGCAGCGTGCTGTTCATAATATTATGGGCCATACAAGAACAGGAAGAGAAATGAGACTCACAACACAAATTGGAGAGTTTGAAATGGATGAGGTAATCCTAGATTTAGGATTAGAAGTAAATGTTTTTACTAAGAAGAAATGGGAATAGATGGGTAGCCCTAAGTTATCCAGATCACCTATCCATCTACGATTAGCCAATCAGCAGAGGGTATTTCCACTGGGTCGATTACCGCAAGTACCAGTTGATATTGATGAAGTTCGCAGCTTTGCAGATTTTGAATTCATAGAAATTATTGGCGATAGTAGACCGTATCCAGCTTTACTAGGTATTGATTGGGCAATTGATAACATGGTTGTTATCAATTTGAAGAAAAGACAAATGACCTTTGAGGATAAACAGATTCGAGTAATCGCACCATTGGATCCTTTTCAGGGTCCTCGATACATTGAACCTATCAGAGCAGAGGAAGAGGTACGTAATATGGAGACCCTCTATCAAATCACTGCTAACCAGAGTGATTATATCAATCCCACCATAGAAGGAAATATTAGTTGGCAATGCGATAACTCATGCACATCAGATTCGAATGTTGGTTTAGAAAATTGGCAAAATAGACTTTACGAAGTCTCATCTCGCAGATGTGCATTTATGGCTAAGTCACTGCGATGGATTGGCACAGAGGTTAAGGATATTCCATCATTTGATGACTTAGCGGATGTCAATGACTTTTTACAGCAGTTTGAGCAGGAAATCCCTCATGAGCAGAGGATGGCAGCTATTGACCTTGCAGTAAGAGCCACACCTGCAAGATGGTGGCATGCACATAAAGAACATATCGCATCATAGGATGATTTAAAGATATTGATGATGATCAGATTCTCTAATGACAAGGAGTGTTTATAGCAGAAATATACAGGATAAAGTGACCCCAGGTCACATATTAAGATTTGTGAACAGAATTGGTCGGACATTCCAGAGGATGAATGGGTTCACCTATTCATTCACACTTTAGACACAGTCCCAAGGAACTGGTACACTGAGACAGAGTTGCGCAGAGGAACGATTACATGGCCAGTTATGATAAAAAGCTTTGTACTCACTTTCACTTTTGAATCTAAGTATCCAAGCATTGATCAGGATTTAGAGATTATAGAGACCAAGATATTTGATGACTGTACCCTACCAGTGTATGCTCAGCCTGATTGGGCCATCCAGTTAGAACATGCATTAGAGTGTTACAACTTCACAAAAGAGCCAGGTGATGAGGATGAAAATACTTGCAGTATCAACATTCCAGAGTCAGAAGGGACTCACGAAGTTGATGGACCAAAGCTATAGATTCCAGCTGTCACAGAGCCTATTAAGATTAAAAAGATCAATATTGGCACAAAAATAGAACCAAAGTTTGCCTCTATTGGAGACTATTGGGAAGATGAAATGGTAGGACACATCACAGATTTGTTACATGACTATCAAGACTTATTTCCCACTAAGTTTATAGAGATGAAGGGAATAGTAGGAGATTTGGGAGTCATGCAGATACCTTTGAAAGAGGATTCTAGGCCAGCTAAGCAGCGTCCATACAGATTAAATCCTCGTTATAAAGAAAAAGTTAAGGATGAGATTGATAAAATGCTAACAACAGGCATCATTGAGCCCGTAGAAGAGAGCGAATGGGTTAGTCCCATGGTTGTGCAGGAAAAGAAAAATAAAGGAGAAATCAGAATTTGTGTCGATTTGCGCAAACTCAACGATGCATCAATTCATGACCCATTTCCGACACCTTTTACTGATGAAGTGTTAGACAATGTGGGAGGACAGGAGATCTACTCATTCACTGATGGCTTTTCAGGCTATCACCAGATAAGAATCCATCCAGAGGATCGACATAAGACCACCTTTACGACAGAATGGGGCTCATTCCAGTATACGGTAATGCCCTTTGGTCTTAAAAATGCACCAGCTATTTTTTCTAGAGTAGTAGTTGCTATCTTTAAGGAATACATCCATAAATTCTTAGAAGTCTATTTCGATGATTGGACTGTATTTGGATTAATCAAAGAGAATATAGGAGATTTAAGGCTCATGTTAGAGAAATGTAGGCAATATCAGATTTCTCTTAACTTGAAGAAATGTATATTCTGTGCACCATTTGGTATTTTGTTGGGTCATATTGTTTGCAGACAAGGCTTGATGGTAGATCCTGCAAAGATTGCCATCATTGTAAATCTTCCAGCACCCAACTCAGTCAAGCAATTGAGGACAATGCTTGGTCATACAGGGTATTATAGAAAATTCATTAAAGGCTATGCAAAGATCACAGCACCTATGGAAAAGCTGTTAAAGAAAGACGTGAAATTCCTATGGAGTGAGGAATGCCAACAAAGTTTAGACACTCTTAAAGAGAACATGGTCACAGCACCCATCTTAGTATTTCCAGATTGGAACAAACCATTTCATGTACATGTGGATGCATCTGGCATCGCATTGGGGATTGTCTTAACACATCCAGGAGAAGGGGGTATCGATCACCCTATCGCGTACTTAAGCAGAAAGTTATCTACCGCAGAAAAGAACTACACCACTATAGAAAGAGAAACATTAGCTATGGTGTATGCTCTATAGAAGTTCAGGCACTACCTGTTGGGTGCCCCATTCAAGATGTTCACTGACCATTCCGCTTTAAAGTACTTGGTCAATAATCCAGTGTTAGGGGGAAGGATCTGCAGATGGTTACTCCTATTTCAGGAGTATGATTTTGAAATTATTGTAAAACTAGGGAGATTAAATGTCAGACCTGATCATCTGTCGCGGATAGATTCAGGGGAAGAACCAAGTAATCTAAAGGATAATTTTCCAGATGCACAATTGTTTTCTATCCAGATCGTAGATGAGTATTACGCAGATATTATTCACTTTCTCACTACATGGTGGGCACCAGTTGAGTTTACTAAGCAGCAAAAGAAATAGTTAGTTGTTAAAGCAGCAGATTTCACTTTGATCGCAGGACATTTATACAAGCTAGGTCCAAATGAAGTCCTGCGCAGATGCGTTATGCCACATGAGAAAGAGGCCATTATTAGAGAAGCACATTCAGGTACCGCAGGAGGTCATTTCGCAGGAAAGCCGACTGCTCAGAAAATTCTAGCTGCAGGATTATGGTGGCCTACTTTGCATAAAGACACTAAGGAGTTTTGCAGATGCTACGATATCTGCCAAAGGGTAGGAAAACCTTTACGGAGAGATGAAATGCCACTGCGACCACAGATTACGCTGTGGGCATTTGACAAGGGGGCTATAGATTTCGTGGGTCCTATCAACCCACTAGGGAAACGAACTGGTGCGAGATACATCATCACAGAAATAGAATACCTCACCAGGTGGGAAGAGGCCAAAGCAGTAAGGAATTGTGATGCTGCTACAGCTGCACAGTTCATTTTTGAAAACATCATAAGTAGATTTGGATGTCCAGCAATTTTGATGAGTGATCAAGGCACACATTTTATGAATCGCACTATTGAGGCCTTGACAAAGGAATTTCAGATACAACACCTTAAGAGCACTCCCTACCACCCACAAGCTAATGGTACGGTGGAGGCTTTTAACAAGATTTTAGAAAATGCTCTTACTAAGATATGTAACAGCCAAAGAGATGATTGGGACCTCAGGGTTAATGCTGTATTATGGGCTTATAGGACTACATGCAAGAAACTCATAGGACACACACCTTTCAGCTTGGTGTATGGACAAGAGGTTGTTATGCCTATGGAATATATTATTCCCAATTTAAGAATTGCTCAAATTACCGAGATGGATGATACAAATATGATGAATGAAAGATTAGCATAGCTGCTTTCCTTAAAAGAAGAAATATTCATCGCAGGATTTCATCAAAAAGTGCAGAAGGCATGAGAAAAAGCTTGGCATGATAGGCACATCAAGAGCAAGATTTTTCAGATAGGAGACCTAGTGCTCCTTTATGACAGCAAGTTTGTTAAGTTTCCAGGGAAGTTCAAGACACATTGGTTGGGGCCATATCAGATTCAGCAAGTGACAGATGGAGGTGTCGTTCAGCTCAGTAAACTAAACGGGGAACTTGTTCCTACTTTGACTAATGGCAGTAGGCTTAATCTTTATAGTGATAGCCACTCCACGTCCAAACCCTAACTCAAAGAACTAAGTGGTGCAAATGTCCAGTGTAGTTGAAAGGAGGCATCGCACCCATAACTAGTCTACAACAGCTGAAAGTGTTCTAAGTAGGAGGAATCGCAGCAAGAAAGTTTATTTTGCGCAAGTCATAGGATGCTTGCGGAGTTTTTGAACGTTGTGGAGTCTCACGCCAACGTTTTGGTCCAGGACGATGCGGTGTGACATCGCAGCGAGGCGATGTTCCTCGTGCCACGAAGACGATTTTGAAAAGGGAATGAGGACCAGTCACTTCACCTTCTGACAAGCAATTAATCTAGATATGACAAGTATACGTTGCCCTAGATTTGGAAACAATACAGTGATTGTCCTAGATTTGGTAAATCTTGGTTGAGACCGCCGCCGGCACACAATTTTTGAGGAAGATTTTGATTGGATTTTCAGCACTTAATGAGGATCGAGATGACAGGTGTTGTCTTATCCATGCAATAAATGCCGCCAATGGGTCCAGCATAAATGACCATTGCTTCAGAGATTATCGCCTTCAGTACAAATGCACAGATCATTCAAATAGAAGGGTTACTTTTGCGATTTCTGAGAGTTATAGAGTAATTTGTAAGAGTTTTCCTTGTATAGAGATACTCCAGTTACAGAGTGCTAGTTTCCCCATTTTTGCAGCCATTACCAGTCTAGAGTATCGCACCAGACGGTTTATGTCCGAGAAGGAACCTTTAGAAGACGTTGTGTGATGATTCCAGCGTCACGGCCTCGAGTCTGCTATGACAACGCCACCTAGGGTTGTGAAATTAGGTGTACCACACGTCAGGAAGACGCCAAGAATGAAGAGCCAAGCTCAGATAGTAGAAGAGTCCAGCCCAGAGCACAAAGAAGAAGTTCATATGGCAATAGTATACATTGTGCCACGAGTTGAGGATGCACCAGAGGTAACCATTCCCAAGGGCGCTAAGTTTTCTATTCCACTACCGCTGATTGATCCTCGTGTAAAGGAAGATGGAGAACTGTTAGGATATGTCCCTTCTCTCAAATTTATAGACTATAATCTTGGAGACAGTAAGACATATCCTCAGTTTCGGCCGAATCAGTATCTTACGGTTCAGAGGAACCCGAGGACCGATGCAGATGAGTTTGTTCCTATGGAACATGTCCAGATTCTTGAGTAGTCAGGCTTGCTCAATTTGTTGAGAATACAACACTTCGGACGAGGTGCAGAGGTTAATGTCGTGGTGTGAGTGCTAATTTCCTATGTACATGGAGGTTACCTCTGGTTGGGTAACAAGGTTGATCTGAACGTTGATTTAATACACCACATCACTGGGCTTTCCAAGATCGGTAAGGACCCTCAAACGCATATATCAGGGAAAAGCAAGGATTCTAAGCTACCAGCGCTTTTAGTTAACAAGTATAAGCTACAGAGAAGAGGTCGGGCTTATGACCTCGCAGCCCTGGCAGATGATACACTCATATTTACAACCAGTATTCGTGCAGGCAGACTGTTAACCAAAGTTCGCCCGAAAGAAGTCACAAGATCAGTAATTCACCTTGCCGTGCAGGTCGCAGAAGGTGAACAATTTAATTGGTGTTTTTTTTTATTAAATATTTTTCTTTTAGATTGTTTGGCAGCGCAGGACGAGCCAAACCACCCCTTCCACTTCTCGTGGCTGCTTATATTATGTGCATTCGTCGAGTGGAGAGAGCCGCCCCATACCTAGTTTCTACAACTACGAGGCAGAGAGTGCAGAGGCGCGCGCTATGCAAACTTATGGGAAAGCAACAGCCCAGCCAAGAAAAAGATCAATATGGTAGTATTCTATGAATACTATAAGATGTTGAAGCGAGTCATCCATGAGACACCACAGATCAACACAGAGGTTGTTGACATGTATCACAGTCGACTTGATTTCATTGTGGACAGCCATACAATCTATCTGAGGCCAAAAGGGTTTAGAACAGATAACTGTGCTATTGGTTCGTTCAGAATGACAGCGCAGGATGTAGAAGATGTCATCAAATACTTTGATGAAGAGTGGAAGAAGGCATTAGAAGATGCCATAGCAGGAACTGTACCAACAGATACCGCACCATTACATCCATTAGACAAAGGAAAGGATAAGGTGGGTTCCAAGAGGAAAGATGCAGTAGAAGTGCCACCAGTGGCACAAAAGCGGAAAGTTCCAGTTGAAGTTCCACCAGTGGTACAATAGAGGAAAAAATTCAAAGCCTCAAAGCCAAATACAGAGACCGCACTAAAAGAGGATGACTATGATCTCATCGCATCGAGATTAAAGGAGGAGATGCGAGACTCATTTCAGGCAATGCAGACATCGCAGGACAAGCTACAGAGCACGATAGATAAGCAACTTCTGGAGTTGAAAGAACTAAATGAGAATACTTCCATGATGCAGACTTAGCTAGTCAAGGTGACAGTAGGAGAAAGCTCAACACAATCGATTTCCCGTGAGGAAGTCTTTGCAAAGGATTGCATCAATACAGTGCTGATACCGCCAGGGAGCATCTGATTCCCTACTTCAATGATTAATGTGCAGATACAGGTTAGACAACCTATCGAGGTTAATCTGGCATAGTTCCTTGTTTATCAACTACAGATGATCTAGCAGCAAATAGCCGCAGAGCTCAAGGATAGAGAGCTTGCGACTTATAAGCAGAACACTCAGCTGAGACAACAGAATGTAGATCTCACTGCAGGCTTTCAGACAAATGTGGAGGAGCAAAGAAAATATGAAGAAAGAGAATAAGATCTCAGTCAAGTCCTGCAGAACATTGCATTGGAGTTACCCTAGTGTAACATCGAGTTTGCCTTGCCTCTAACGCAGAAAGTAAGAAGAATTGCAGATAGAGCAAAGGCTCTGGAAGAGACAGTGGGAAATATGGAAGAAGACCACAAGGCACAGATTGCTGAGCTTGAGGCTCGAGCACCAGGCACACCTGAGGCAGACAAGGAAGCAAGGGCACAGGCCTTTAGACTCACTTCAATGCAGATGAAGTGTCACATAGATGATGCAGAGTCATTACTAGTTGATGCGACGAAGACATGGTTGGAGCTAGAAGAGCTCCCAAATAGACTGGAATTGTAGCAAAGCATCCAGAACATAGAGAATGCAACAACAACAATGAAGGAAAAGTTCAAGAGCTTAGGAGCTCTTACAAAAATGAAGAAGACGACAAAGATGAACCGTTTGCAACAGGAAGTGCAACGGTTGCGAGAAAAAGAGATACATTTCAATAACCTGCTTCAACCGTATCAGGAACAAATCTCGGAGCTAGTCGATGCGGTTGAGCAAAAGGTCAAGGAGTTCACTGCAAGAAAAAGTGAAATTGATAGCACAGAAGACCCCCTCATTAGTCAAGTTATGCTTGAAGCGGCACAAGACTGTGTTGAAGCTATGGACAAAGATGTCGCAGGACTCAGGGAGAGATTTGCAAGGACTTCGCAGGAAGCCAAGGAGAAGCTACAGCAAGAGAAGCCATCTATTAGTGGCTCGGGGATGAGCCACAAGTGTTAGGAGAGTGTTGGAGCAAGGCCCCACAGCTACAGGAAAAGCTGCTATATCGAAACAAGAAAGTCAAAGGAAAGAGTACCTGAAGCGGCTGAGAAGAGAGCTCAACCACTGCATTTAAGGCAGCGGCGATGACAGGAGGGCTTAGCTACCCTCATAAATAGAAAAGGAGAAATGGGTCGAGGTATTAAAGACAAAGGACAGAAGGGGAGAAACCAAGGAAGCGGCGCCCATACCCATGATCAACGCCAGAAATCGTGGAAGACTGCAGAAAGCTGCGGCGTGACCAGTAACCGGCAGTCCAAAGTACAGATAGACCGACTGTCACAGTTAGGGTTTTTGGGTTACTGTTGGGATAGGCCCACAGTGTTGTATCACGGTGAGACCTTTGGGCCACCTATTTAAGCATGTATTTTGTATTATGTAAGGTTAGCTAGTTGGTCAGTTAGACAATTAGTCAGTTAGATAGTGGGTCAGTTAGCTAGTTCTCATCAGTATTGTAAGACATTAAGAAAGATTCGAGCTCTGGTTCTGGTCTTAAGTTTGTAGTTATCTTACTGTAACCAGTAGCCGGCTCCTTGAGCATGAATGTAACAATCCGCAAGGATTGAGAGAGAGAGAGAGAGAGAGAGAGAGAGAAAGGATATATTGTAAGAAGAAAGCAATATAGGAAGAGAAGAGATCTAAGAGAGAAGGGATCCCAGCTGTGTGCGTGGAGTTTTTCAGAAGATCTCAAGTTGCATAAGAGGTTGCAGTGGAACTATGTCACTCTCTCAAGATATAATATAAACACAGTTCCTGTGGACGTAGCTTCCTCCCTGGAAGTGAACCACGTAAAACCCGTGTGTTGTGTGACTGTTTCATGTGATTGTGCTTACTTATTAGCTATCTGTTATCTACTACATGAACTTTGCTTATCAGTTAATGAATGGATGTATGCTATCCTTCAGTTTGCAGTAACATGGAAGGTTAAATGTGAGTTGAATGTATCAATTATTTTGTATATGAGTTTATCAGTGCTTGATTCACGATAGTTAATAGTTGTTGTGTTAAGTGACTTCTGTATATTGAGTTCAGCGAGTTGAGCGTGATTGATGTTAATCGTGTTAGACTGTAGAAGCTTAAGTGAAGTTGTTTAACACCTTAGTGAAGGTTAACTAGGCTACTATACCCAGGGAGAAAGCCTCTGGACCTTGAGAGTTGATGAACATATTAAGTCTTACTGTAGGAAATATCGCGGCGTAGAAAGGCGATATCGCACTGTCGAAGGAGCTGCGGTATGAGATATCGCAGGTTAAGAGTTGAGTAGAAGAGTAAGTTTGGACATCTTCCTAGAAGCTGCGATGCGATAAGAGTCAGTACCATAGCAGAGTCAGCTAGGAAGAGAGAAGCAGCCCTTGCTGAGATATTCCACTGGTTAATTAGAGTCAAGAGGACCTAGGATGCTATAGAACCTAGTTGAGGAAATGTGATTCTTCAGCCACCCCATCTAGGATCACTTCGGGTGAAACTTCAGGCCGTTCTTTGGTCTGTCGCCGAAAGGGCCAGTGAGCTAGGGGTTTTGTTGGTATAATATAGTAAACCTGGGTCTGCCAAGAATAGCCAATAGGTTCCCATCCCTTATGATATGGATATTTTTGTATTACTTGTGTCCTGTCGGGGACAAGCAATTTCAAGAACCCATGAAATTCCATATGTGGAGATTCAAACCGTTTGCCCAAATTGGAACAATGAAGGAACTAGCAAAAGGAAAAGTGTTGTTTGAAAATTAGTTTCAACAGCTTAAAATCCAAATGACCAGATGGAGGGTGCCCCAGAACATCCGACAAATTCTACCCAAAACTTCCCACATACAGTTGGAACTTGACCATACCGCGGTGTGGTATATGCATGGCACCAAGGAAAAAGAAAAGACTCTCAAATACTACCCAACAGTCGAAGAGATATTTCAGGAGTTAGCTCGACAGTCAGGTACAAAACTATCGATACCACCAAAGACCAAAGAGACATACCTATCAATAGAGGAGCCCCTAACAGACCATGAAAAAGAAGAATATTATGAGCTTCAACTATACATCAGCACATTTGTGTCGGAGGAGACACTAGCAGAAGGCACTGGTCGACTGCAAATCACAATCAAACCATTGACAACCCAAAGAGAAGAGACATAGATAGAATAGTAGGAAATCAATCCAGCTGAAGAAAGCATCGTCTCGACTCAACAACAAGGGGGAGAGATAGAAACTGAAAACCTCGAGTATGCTTTAACCAAATAAAACTTCCGCAAACTGTCGAAGGAGATAGTAGCCTCGAGGAAAAGGACAAGAAGCCAAGAGCAGGAGCAGGGGAAAGGAAATCACAAGCTTATTATCGCAGAATCATCGGAAGATGAAGATGAATTAGCATCCACGGCGCTCGACATCATCAAAGACGTCGTTGTGAATAAAATCCCTGTGGAAACACAGTTCCAAAAATTTGTCGAAGCGCAAGCACATCAAGGTCGACCGTAAAAGTAAAAAAGCACAAATACCTCAACGACCGAGAATGTTGTTGATCTTGTGTCTACACCCCCACCCCCATCTTTGACCAAAATAACCCAAGAAACAATTCTAGAGCCTCCTTTTATAAGCCCAATCAACATATGCAAGAATGTTATGCCAGAAACCTTGAAGGAAAGGTTCGACCGATACAGAGACTTCCAGGCGTACATCGAAAAATTTCCTGAGTTACTCACCTCGGTACAGAAGATCACCACCAAGTGCCCTTTGTTCGAAGCTGGTGGATCTAGACTACCCATTCCTCAACCTGGCCAAGTACCCCAGAGGCCGAGGACTATTGCAATTTTGAGTTCAACATTTCAAAGAAATCCCGACAAGCAAGCTGAATTTGTCGCAAGTCTAACTACATCCCTCATTCCAACCGACCCTGAACCCCCCCCATCATCCAGTGAACCGACAAGAAATGAAGAAGAAGAGAACATGGAAGAAATAAATCGAGAAATCGACGAATTGTTCTCCAACCTTCAGGAAGGTTCACCTCCACAAATTCATGACCCGACATCCGACCACATCCCCACCACTCCAATCACACCCGACCATTCACCATCACCATCACCACCACCATCCCCCAACCCAAAACCTACACCCGAACTAGCTGCATCAGAGCCACCTCGGCCACAACCATCAGTACTAGCAACCTCTGTATCTGGACCCTCTGTACAAAATCAACCAGATACACACCCAGCTGCAGCACTTGTTCCACAGACCCAACCAGAAATGCCCCCGACCACTGCAGGCTGACAACCAGACAACCCATTGCCTTAAAATATGACTCTCATAGGTACACAAGTACAAAAGCAAGCAGAACAATAGAAGCACAAAAAGAAGAGAGACAGAAAGAAGAAGGACCATCCAGCCCAAACGACAAAGGTCCACATCAATCAACTTGGGTCGACCATTGCAGTCGATGCAACCAAGCTAAAAGATGGAGAGCTGGGACAAATTTTTGAAACCCTGGCCATTGAATCAAAGACAAGGATCAAGGGTAGATGCAAGGAGCTTGACAACAATGAAAGAGAACAATTCGATTTCCTAAATAAATTCATAAACCTTGTGCAGTCTGTGATACCAGGACCAACAGAGGTCGACACCAACAAGCTGCTGGAGAAAGCCTACCAGCTGTTTGAGAGCGTGGTGTCAGCTCTACAGACACAAATGCAGAACACAAAAGAGGAGCAAAAAGAAGAAATAGCCCAACTGCTGATGCAACAGCACACAACTTTCTCTGAAGCATACAGAGTACTACAAGGTCACATGGAGGAGTCGGTCATTACAAAAGGAGTACTCCGGGACTGGCCTGCTTATTATGGGCAAATATTCCAGCAGACTCGATAGACCCGACAAGACATCCAAGCACTCGAGAAGAGGAAGAGCATGGAAGAAGCACTCAGAAGCACTATTGAATATCAAATCGTGCTTGAAACAAACAAAATGCAGAAGCTCGAGCGACAAGCACACCAGTGGGTGCAGTAGGCAATTTCGAGCTTAGACAAACTAGACATCATCTGCCTATAGATGAAAAGACTTTTTGAGAAAGCAGAAGAAAAGTACCAGTTTATGGCTCCTGAAATGGAAAGGATAGCAAACCTCTCCATTCAAGAGAAGATGTTGACACTATCAAGTCTCATAGCATTAACCATCGACATCCAAAAAGTACTGTGAAGTTGGACAGAATTCCAACATCAGCTGGCAGTGACAGGTAAAGCAATTGTCAAAGTCTGTGTACAAAAAAGACCAACTATCAGACTTCACATCCCATGAAGGTCGAAACATAGCAATAACTACTTAAAGACAGGTAATGCATTTTTGGTACCTCCCTGTTCTTCGGGACGAAGAACAATTTTGTTCGTGGGGAAGATGTTGGAGGAGCTAGTCAGTAATCCGACTAGAATGAGAAGCCGACTAGAACGATAACCTGACTAGGTCAATCAGTCGACTAATTAGAAATTAGGTCAGCCACATAAGGTCATGTCGATTGACCGAACCGATAGGTAGTTATTTGTAATTGTTTTTTCAATCATATATATTAGGTTGTTGAGCCAGATAAGAACTTGGTTCAGTTCTTTCTATTGTATGGACTCTTTCACTATAATATAATCTGTTATTCTACCTATGTTCTTGTCTCTTGTCTCTGTTGTATTTGTATGCTTTTAATGTGTATTATTGGTAACAGTATGTGATCTATGAGATTACAACAAACACTATTGTAGTTGCATCCAGTAATTGTCTTTATTCAGTCTTCCTTAGTTTTTTTTCGTTTACATGTTTTGGGTTGCATGAATACAAGAAGGGTACATCGTGGCCATCTTATAAATCCTAGAACTCCACAGAACACTAATGTTGCAGGTGGTCGAGGCCGTGGATGAGGTCCAACAATAGGAAGAAGAACATTCATTAACGATCTAGTTGATAGAACCAATTCTTCCACCAGGGCTCGCTATCAAGAAACACCCATCAGAAGAAGCCCTGCCAACCCTAGAGTGGTGGCATCATGCTCTATAGTGGAGAACACATGAGGAGCTGCAACACCCTCAAATACCCTTGTAGAGAAAGACAGATTTAGTACTGCAGGATCGGCTGATCAAGATATAATCTATCACATTAATAGGAAGGTTGCGACTGAAGAAGAGTGGACACAGTTCCATCATAAATTCATCGACTAGTGGAAGAACGAAGAGGATAAAATAGAAGAAAATATGAGTAATAGACACAATTCCGAAGAAGAAGAGGCAATGGGAGAAAAACATCATCATGAAGGTAATTCCCTTCCTAAAGGGACGGTGGCTACACTTCAGCAATTCAACAACTAGAAGGGATAGCCCCCATGAAAAATATATCGCCATCGGTGTTGTCTCACTTTTATGGAAAAGCAGCAGAGGATCCAGATGAATTTATTTTTGAATTTGATATTCTCTGTCACAGCTATGACTACACCACCAATGCACAAAAGCTGAAACTCTTCCCTGTCACTCTGAAGGACAATGCATTACACTAGTTTATGAGCCTAGGAGGTGGAACTGTCACTAATTGGGACAGGATGAAATAAGTGTTCCTAAAGAAATATCAGGAGTATTGCAATACCAAGGATAAGAGAGAAGAACTGTTTAAAATGGTACAGAAGGACGATGAAAGTCTGGAAGATTTTGTTGAAAGGATTTTATATAATGTGTAGAGAATTAGGCAGAGTAATATGGGGTTAGATGTGCTCAAAATAATCCTACTTCGCAGGATCAGGGATGATTTCATAGATATGTTAAACCTGTTAGGAAAGGGGGATATCTCCAATGAGTCCTTTGAGAAAATCGTGGAACTGTCCAAAAGGTACTTCAGGGGATCTTCCAGGAATAACAGGTGGGACAAACGGAACAAATTAGAACGTGATGTCTTCGACAGAACTCAAAAGTCATCTAATGGAGGATCCACCCATGCAGAGATAGGAAATCTCCTTGAAAATTTCAAAACAGAAATGATGACCTCCATCTCCTCGGAAATAGATGTCCTGAGGAAAAAGTAGAAACAAGCAGTAGAGGATCTCATGCTAGGTGTATTCTGCCCTAGATGTAGAAATAACCACCCTATGAAGGAGTGCCCACTCGACAAGATAGAAGTGTGTCAGTTGTGTGAGCTGAACCATGACACAAAAGAATGCCTGTCACTACCTCAAGTGAAGGTTGTTCTGCAGGCATCAACTCTAGAGTTGGAACTAGCTTACTTTATTGCACAAAAGAATCCCTGGCAGCCTCGAAATCAAGGTATGACTCTAGACTCATTTTCATTTTCGAATAACATGAATAATTGGAATAATATGTAGCACATGAATATACAATTCCCTTCATCTTATTCTAATCCTCAATGGTACCCCTCTCAACCTTTAATGCAAAATTTTAACTCCTGGAACCCTTGGGTTCAGCCACCACAACCACCACACCAACCAAATTCTTGGTCTCCTAGATGGAGGAATTTCCATCCAGGGAACCAGTTTCCTCAACAACTTCCACATCAACCATTTTCTCAACATCCTTAGCCTTATTCGCAGTCATAGATGCAACTCCAAAACAATGTTGCCTCCAATATGTCGATACGACCTCAGTTGCCTGCTCAACCTAATCCTAACCCAAATAATAAAACAGTGCATCAATTTAAGACTGTCGACATGCCTTCTTACTCCCTTACTCATGTACCCTGCAACGATATTCGCTTATGATTAGGAAAGGTAGTGGATCCTTTGATCATTGAGGATGTTCCATCCCCTATGCATGAAGAAGGGATGAACCCATAGTATTTATCCAATGCGACCCCCGTCATTGAAGATGCTGAACATCCTACTAATATGCCGGCTAAAACACAGAACGATGCATATATTGACACATAGCCTACCCAAATGATTAGAGAACCACCGTACCCTGAAAGATTAATGTTACCAAAGGTAGTGGGACACCTCAGTTTAAACTCTTAGGAGAGATAAAAAATCTTTATGTTAAAATTCCCCTCCTTCAGGCCCTCCAAGATGTACCCATCTATGCTAGAACTGTTCGGGACCTATGTACAAGGAAACCAGGAAGGAAACCCATGGATCCCCCCACTGTTCATGTCATAGGGAAGCTATCTGCATTAATAATGGGAAAAACCCTCTTAGCCAAATACGATGACCCTGGGAATCACACTGTCACTGTGCAGATTGGGCATACACAGATACCCAACATACTAGTAGACTTAGGAGCAACAATTAATGTTATGGCAATTAAAACTGTAAGAAAAATTGGGCTTACTAATCTCAAGCCAACTCCCACCGTTTTAGAACTAGCAGATAGGTCCACTATTAAACCTGAAGGAATTTTGGATGATCTCGTTATCTCGGTTGATTCTTGGGAGTACCCTATTGACTTTTCAGTTTTACAACCTAAGTCACAGCTAGGAGGACACCCATTGATCCTGGGAATACCTTGATTAGCTACAGTTGATGCTTGCATCAGCTGTCGATCTGGGTCTATGACCATATCAAATGGCGCTGAGATAAAGAACCTCACTCTCTATCCTCCAGCTCGACCGAGCTTAGAAGCTGAAACCCCGTTGTTAACACCCAAAAATGGTTAACCACATCATCTACCTCACTACGTGGCTCATCTGTCCATTTACCTACCATATTCCCTGAAAATCCCACTAAAAAGCCTCCAAAAGGCCTAAAATGCCTCTAAAAGGCCATAAAATCATATAAAAAGGCTCCAGAAGGCCTAAAATGCCTCCAAAAGGTCAAAAAACCCCTTTTTCCTCCAAAAATAACCAAAATTCCTCTAAAAATAGCAAAAATCCCCAAAAGGGAAGAAAAGGAATAAAAATAATGAGGAAAAAGGAGGAAAACCCTAAAAACAGCAAAAACCCTAAACAAGCTGCCCTAAACCACATGGTTTCCAAAACCATGGGCCAGCACTCCACCACTAAAAAACTATAAATAAGTGGTGGAGACCCCTCATTTCACATCCACAGTCAAAAGCATCCGACCTCTGCCGAAATCATTCTCGAAACCCTAGCTTACCATCAAGCTATTTCCATCATCGAGAACCCTTTTTTGGCCCATTTCCACCACCGGAGAAGGAAAGGAAGCAGCTCGGAGCTCGGAGCCACCGACATCGGACCAGCGCAACGGACTCCACCAACCTCCTCATCGGAGGTAACATAAATATAAAATACCATTACACATTTTCTTATTGTTTTTGTTTTCCGTTATTTACTTTTTCTGCTTTAGTTTAGTTTATTTCTATTTACATTATTGAACTGCTACTAAGGAATCCAGATTCCTTAGTAGGTGCTCATTAGCACAAGCTAGGGTGAAAACCCTAGCTACAGTTTTGGCGACTCCGCTGTCTCTTGTTAATTTTAGTTTTATTTTTTTGTACTGTACTTTCGTTTGCCGTTTTCGGCCGCCAGAAACCGCGCCGTTTTCTTTCGCAGCCGCGGCCCAACCGCGCCTTTCAGGCCTTAACCCGCGACCAGCCCGCCGCTGTCAGCTTTTTGCCCTGCGCCCCGACCGCGTTTTTTCCGACCACAGTCGCGATCCGACCGCGCCTGTTCATTACACAGGCGCGCTCCGATCGCCGCTGCCAGCCCGAAACCCGCGGCCTCGACCGCGCCTGTTCGCCCCGAACCCACGGCCTCGACCGCGCCTGTTCACCCAGAACCCGCGGTTTCGACCGCCGCTGCCATCTACCCACCCGCGGCCTCGACCGCGCCTGTTCGCCTCGAACCCGCGGCCTCGACCGCGCCTGTTCGCCCAGAACCCGCGGTTTCGACCGCCGCTGCCATCTACCCACCCGCGGCCTCGACCGCGCCTGTTTGTCCCTAACCCGCGGTTTCGACCGCCGCTGCCATTTAGAAACCTGCGGTCCGCGCTCAGTTTTTTGCATTTGTTGCCGCAGAAACCTAGTCGATTTGCCTCCGTTTTTCCTGCACTTGCACAGCCACCTGTTCCATTTGCAGCCCTACAGCCACTCCTGCTTCTTGTTTTACAGCATTGTTTTAAAATTTTTCTTTTCAGCATTATTTATTTCAGCAAAAAGTTTGCATGGTTAAAGTTTCTTACAGTTTTTCATACATTCTTGTTATTAAG
>LPNX010253019.1:149532-182467 GCA_001517045.1 Pseudotsuga menziesii | reverse complement strand
GAGCCACCGACATCGGACCAGCGCAACGGACTCCACCAACCTCCTCATCGGAGGTAACATAAATATAAAATACCATTACACATTTTCTTATTGTTTTTGTTTTTCGTTATTTACTTTTTCTGCTTTAGTTTAGTTTATTTCTATTTATATTATTGAATTGCTACTAAGGAATCCAAATTCCTTAGTAGGTGCTCATTAGCACAAGCTAGGGTGAAAACCCTAGCTACACCCGTTATGGATGGAGCCAGAGGAAGAAGAGGGCGTTCGACCATTATTGACAATAGGGAAGGCCTTAACTTTTAAAGATGAAACTGAGGATGATGCCATTAATAATTTCATCACTGAACCCACTTCTGTCAATAAGAAAATTTATCAGATCCTAAATACTACTGTAGGTGAAGAGGAACAAGAAAATCTCACAGAAGAGGCATTAGTCAGTGACACTCATATAGTTCCAGTATTGAAAAATTCGAAAAGTGTTCATATCGAGGTAGAGTCTGGAAAAACCCTAAATATTAATCCCAGCATTTCCCTAGATAAACAGAAGCGCCTGATCAGTCTCCTAAAAAAACACAAGGGGTCATTTTCTTGGGAGTACACAGACATGAGGGGTATCCCCTCTAATCAATGTACTCATCATATTTATATCAAAAGTGACTCCCGGCCTATGTGCCAGCCTCAACAATGAATGAACCCCAATCTTAGGGACATAGTGAAGGAAGAAATTCAGAAACTCTTTGGAAGTAGGATTTATATATCCCATTTTAGAGAGCGAGTGGGTGTCTCCGCTTGTAATAGTACCCAAGAAAAATTGTAAATGGAGAGTCTGTGTGGACTATAGAGAGCTGAACAAAGCAACACAGAAAGATCATTTTCCTCTTCCTTTCATCGATCAAGTACTTAACACCTTATCCGGTAAGAAGTTCTTCTCCTTCCTGGATGGGTTTAGTGGGTACAATCAAATCCAGATTGCTCCTGAAGACCAGGATAAAACTACCTTCACCTGTCCCTAGGGAAATTTTTCATACAAAGTGCTCCCCTTTGGCTTATGCAATGCACGAACAACATTTCAAAGAGCTGTGATTGAAATATTTTTAGAATTAGTTAATGATAGCATGGAAATTTTTATGGATGATTTCACTCCTTATGGCAGAGATTTTGAAGAAGCATTGAAAAATTTGGAAAAGATTTTAACTCGCTGCAAACAGACCCAGCTCTCTTTAAGCATTGAAAAGTGCCATATGATGATGGGTGAAGGAGTGGTGTTGAGGCATTTCATCTTTGCTGATGGAATCCAGGTGGACCCCTCAAAAATCAAGGTAATAAAAAATATACCTACTCTTGTAACTCAAAAAGAAGTGCGAAGTTTCTTGGGGCATGCTGGATATTACCGAATATTTATAGAAAACTTTTCCAAACTTGTCTCTCCTTTGTTTTCACTGTTAATGAAAGATATGCAATTTCTTTGGAATGAGGCATGACAGACAATGTTTTTTAATATTAAGGAGAAGCTGTCCACAACTCCTATCCTAAGAGGACCCAATTGGACCCTGCCTTTTCACATTTCTTCATATGCTTCTGATACTGCCATTGGAGCAGTTTTAGGACAGCAGGATGGTCAAGCACCTTATGTGGTTTACTATATTAGTAAAAAATTAGCCCCTGCTGAACTTAATTATACTATTACCGAGAATGATTTTTTAGCTATTGTTTACTCCATTAACAAATTTCGACATTATATCACTGGATATCCTACATTTGTGCACACTGACCACTCAGCCATCAAATATTTAATGAATAAACCGGTTACCAATGCCAGGGTAACTAGGTGGCTATTATTATTGCAGGAATTTGATATTACCATTATAGACATGCTTGGAAGAGAAAATGTTGTCACTGATTTCTTATCCCATTTTACTAACAGTGATGATAATTTGCTTGTTGAGGACTCTTTTCCAAATGAACACTTATTTGCAATTTCAGCTCACTCCCCTTGGTATGCAGATGTCGCTAACTACTTGGCTGCATGAAAGCTTCCAGCACATTTGTCCAAAAGAGAAAAGAGAAAAATTATTCAACAAAGTGCCAGGTATAGTTGGATAGACGGTCATCTATTCTACACGGGCCCTGATCTTGAGATCAGAAGGTATGTAAGAGAAGATGAAATATTCCATATTTTGAAGGCCTGCCATGATGATCCTTGTGGGGGGCATTTTGTAGACAGGAGGACATGACACAAAGCACTGAGAATGGGCTACTATTGGCCGACCCTTTTTAGGGATGCAAAAAGATATGTCCAGTGTTGTGATAGCTTCCAGAGGATGGGCCAACCCAATAGATTAGATCAAATGCATATTCAACCGCAATTGGTGGTTGAACCCTTTGATAGGTGGGCCTTAGATTTTGTTGGTCCTATCAACCCTCATTCCAAGCAAAAAGCCTACATCTTGGTCTGTACTGACTACATGATGAAATGGGTAGAAGTTGTGGCTCTGGTGAAAGCCAATTATTAGGTTGTGATCGATTTTCTATATGGTGAAATCTTCACCCGTTTCAGGGTACCCAAGGAAGTGGTTACCGACGGAGGACCGCAGTTTGTGTCACATCAATTCGAAGCTCTACTATGAAATTACCATATTCAACACTAGATAGCTTCACCATACCATCCCCAAGCCAATGTCCAGGTGGAAAGCACTAACAAATTTATTGAAGCTATCCTTACCAAGACAGTCAAGAGCCATCGTAGAGATTGGGTTGATAGACTTTCGGAAGCATTGTGGACATATCGTACTACTTGGCACAACACTACAGGTTTTTCTCCTTATGACTTGGTATATCGGAAAAGTGCTATCTTCCTGATTGAATTTGAAATTAAGACTTTGAAGACAGCTATGGAGGTGAACTTGGATGTAACCGAAGCTCAGAAGAGAAGATTGAATCAATTGAATGAACTTGACGAGAACCATTTAGCTACTGTGGATCAGACAATATTAATCCAGCAACACAGATCCAATTTGCACGACCAATTCATCAAAAAGAAAGTCTTCTGTGAGGGAGATTGGGCATTATTATACGATTCAAGATTCAAAAGGGACTTAGGGTAAATTACGCACAAGGTGGTTGGGCCCATACCTGGTAGATAGAGTATTTGATAATGGTACGGTCCGCCTGGTAGCCATTGAGGAGAATCGTGCACCATTATTTTCTAATGGTCACAGGATGTGACTGTACCATAAGCCCATTTCAAAGGATGCATTCACTTCACAGATTGCAGCTGATCTAGACTATCAGTTAAAACAAGGGTAGGAATTTTTCTCTGCCCCTATCAATCCTTAGTTATCGCTGTAAATCTTACATGAATTTTTGTACATAAATATATCAATCATGATTTCTTTTTTTACTGTTATTGTTATCTTTTTTGTTTGCACTTGATCCATTTTTTTTTTTAAATAAAATGTGCAAGGAAGCGCCTAAGGAGCAGTGGTCATCATCGGACCTATTGACCAGGGTCATCCTTCTATAACTTCCTGCACCGAAAGAAAATTCTTTGAATAAATCTGTTGCAGCTGCAACACCATAAAAATTCTTCCTTTAGCCCATTTCATGCAGCTGCAACACCGTAGCTTTCCGCTTTTATCCCGTTCCGTGCAGCTACAACACCATAAAATTTTCGCCTTTAGCTCGTTCCGCGTAGCTGCAACACCATAAAACTTTTCGCCTTTATCTCGTTTCGCGCAGCTGCAACACTATAAAACTTCCACCTTTATCCTGTTCCACGCAGCTGCAATACTGTTATTTTCCATCGTTATCTCGTTCCGCACAGCTGCAACACCGTCAGCTTAAAGCCTTTTTCCGATTTTGGCAACTACGACACCATTTTATTTTTGTCCATTTTCACCTTTTCTGGTAGCTACAACTCCACCACAATTGGCTGATTTTTCTATAATCCAAGGCCACGACTTTGCTAAACTGTTTGATTTCTCTATGATCTGCAGCTGTGACTCCTCCATTATTGGCAGAAATATTTGCAATCGTGGTTAGCGACTCCTCCAGATCTGGCTCCAATTCCTGACGTCAGCGATTCTGATTTATACTCCAGCATTCATCATGTTTCTGACCAATTTGACACAATGGTTTTGGTTCACCGACAGAAAAGGTCATTACAACATACCTGCAATAATGATTACACTTAAATGGTTGCACTTCACACTCTCTACTATTCTCCAAAGGTCACCATCCATCATGTATTTTCGAAGGTATGGTTTTGATTATCTACTTGATTAAGTATTAACTAGATCTGACAATATTAATCATACCTTCCTTTTTATGCTCATTATTACACCTCCATATCGTTAAGCATCCACTCATGCGACTTAACGACCATTGATGTTACTTGATAACTGCCACCTTTCTTAATTTAGGATAAATTTTAAATAATCCAATGCTCTAAACTTTCCTAATTTACCCAACTCCACTCTCAGTTGTTCATGCATACTCTGTGCTTTAACCTCCATTGTTCGGATTTGTAATCTGTCAGACTGCAACACACTTCTGAAGGTAAACAACATGGGGATTCCAGCTCGGCATGAACCTCCAAACATGCGAGAACTCAAAAGAAATGTCGAAGTTTTCACTATTTTTCAAGCTGCGGGCTGGACTGAATTCTTCCAACATCTGAATGGGTTTCATTGTGAGGCGGCTCTACAATTCTCCTTGAACCTTACAGAAACCCACTCAGAGGTTTGGGGGTTACGTATTGAAGTCTCTGAAGCAATAGTAGCTAAGGTCACTAGCCTTCCTCGGGTGGGCAGAGCTTGGTTTGGACAAAGAACCTCCATTCTTGTAGTAGTACAGGATTTTCTCAAGGAAGGGGAGCACATTCAACCGTCACGGAAGGGGATAGCGTTGCAATCACTGCCTTGGCCATGGAATCAAGTAACAATTTTCCTCAAGAAGTATATCACCTGTGAAGGTAGGTATCAAACGGTCTATCACTTTGAATTTCATTTATTATCTCATCTCCGTCACAAGGCCTTGCTAAACATTCCATTTTATTTATTCAATGATTTACATCATATGGCGGGGTTTGTCTAAACCGCCAAGCATCCAATCTCTTCCCTTACCCACCATGGCCTTATTAAATTAATAATTTTACGGGCCCTTGCTCAACAAAACCAAACCTAGGATCAATTTATAGGCCAAGTTCAGGAACCTGTTCTTTTTCCCGGTGTTCCAATAGAAGAGGAAATATAAGTACCTATACTCATGGGGCCTGTTCAAAACCAAGAAGAGCNAGTTGGGGGGAAATGTAGAGCAACAGGAGGTTCGAAGTCCCTCCAATTTAGTTGGGGGAGGGGGGGGGCGGGGGTGGGAATGAATCTGGATCGAAGGATCAGTCAGAAGATCAAGTAGAACAACTAGGAGAGAATGTACAAGAAAACCCTGTGGAAAGACTAGATAATAGGGCAGCTTTGACAACAGAGGCTGAAACTAGAGCAACATTAGATGATGCAACAGTTGAAACCAAAGATGTTAGAGCTATGATAACAGAAGAAAACATGGAGGTGTTGACCATTGAATCTTCCCCTGAATGGGGAGGAACCCTGATTGAGGAAGAACAAGAAAATGTTGAAATAGAGGATATCCCTTCTACATCAGCCGCAAATCTGGAAGTTGTAGCACCACAGAGAAAAAGGAGATCAAAAGATGAAATGCGGGCATCACCACCAATAAGACGAAAAAGAACCAGGTTAGTTACAGTAGCAGAAGTAGCACGGGAAAGATGGGCGACCCTAGAAGCACAAATCGAGTTCCCCATTTTGAGACCCAAAGCAAATGATGCCCCACAGGAACCGGCTACAGAAGAACCTCAAATTGAAGGACTTATGTATGAAAATGGGCTATTAAAGGAGGAAGTACAATCACTCCAGAAGGAATTAGAAAACTGGAAGGAAGCGTGCAGGAAATAGAGTGAAAGGAAGCTACACGCATTGGTTGAAGCTGCAGACCAATTAGAGGGATCAGCTCCTACTAAGGTTGGTGATGAGAAAGAAAGAGTAGTTTGTCCTGTGTGTGGAGAAATCTTTAACGAGTCAGGTTACAAGGTCATAGTTCATGCCTTTGTAACACAACAGCCCGCACCTACAACTGTGGAAGAACAGGGACAACCTGATTGGAAATATGGGGAGGCTCCCTAAGAGAGCCTTCAGCAAAAGGAAGTAGTGGATGAATAGGATGTTGATACACAAGAACCAGCATATTTTAATATTCCTGTTGAAATTGCCACCCAGATCGGGACATATGAACCAAAGGATGAGGTTATTCCTGATTTTGTTGAAGAAGTCTGCACTGTGACCCTTGAACCTTCTCAGGACACAGAATTAATAGGAATGGAACCCTAGCAGCAAAATGATGATGAGTTTGAACAGGACACTGATACACAAGAACCAACATCCTTGAATATTCTTGTTCAAATTGCCACCCAAACAGGGGAAGAAGAACCAAGGATTGAAAGCATTCTAGAATTTAACGAAGAAATTTGCACCATGACTCCTGAACCGTCTCGTGACAAAGAGATAATGGAAATGGAACCCCAACAATAGGAATATGAGGAAGTAAACCAGGATGTTGCTACACAAGAACCAACATCCCTGGATATTTTTGTGGAGACTCTCAAGATGCAACAGGAAGCCAACCCTGGAATGGATATCATTCCTGATATGGATTTATGAGAGGATGAGCAACTACAATCACAATCATCGGGGGACACTGAAATCCTTGAGGAATGGATCCATATTGAAAAAGACACGAGAGCAACTCTACAATCCCAAAAGCATGAAGAAGGAGAAGGGCAGGGCTCTTTTACACAAGAACCAGTAGCCTTGCATCCCCCTGTTGAAGTTGTTCAAATTGCCACCCAAACAGGGGAAGAAGAACCAAGGATTGAAAGCATTCTAGAATTTAACGAAGAAATTTGCACCATGACTCCTGAACCATCTCGTGACAAAGAGATAATGGAAATGGAACCCCAACAGCAGGAATATGAGGAAGTAAACCAGGATGTTGCTACACAAGAACCAACATCTCTGGATATTTTTGTGGAGACTCTCAAGATGCAGTAGGAAGCCAACCCTGGAATGGATATCATTCCTGATATGGATTTATGAGAGGATGAGCAACTACAATCACAATCATCGGGGGACACTAAAATCCTTGAGGAATGGATCCATATTGAAAAAGACACGAGAGAAACTCTACAATCCCAAAAGCATGAAGAAGGAGAAGGGCAGGGCTCTTTTACATAAGAACCAGCAGCCTTGCATCCCCCTGTTGAAGTTGTAGCTGATAATTGGGTAGATAAGGAGATTGAAATTCAAGAGGATGTTGCTACACAAGAACCAACATCCTCACAAACATCTACTGAAGTTGCTATAGGAGAACTCTACAAAGAGGATGTTGTTACATAAGAACCAACATCTCCAGAAGTTGTTTCAGGACTACCTATGGTTGAAGTTGTTGTAGAAGAAATTCCAGGCAGGGATGATGTTACACAAGAACCAACACCCCCAGCAGTGATCTCAGAAGCGCAGGATGTTCAATGTGGCACATCAGGTGATAAGGTATGGGCCGAACTTCCTCAAAATGTTATCAATTTGGATTTTGATCAGGAAGAACATCCAAGAGAAGAAGAAATCATGAAACCAACAGAAGAGCTCTCGATCCTAAGGATAGAAGTAAGGAAGTGGAGAAGTCAGGTGGAGAGATATCAGGAAGGGATGGTTTCCCTCACTGAACATAGAAATATCATCAGGGAACTAAGGGAAAAATGGGCAGAAGAGCTCATGACCCAAAAACTCCATGGGGAAGAACTACAGAAGGAGCTAAAGGAGCTGAAAAAGTTCAAGCCCATGCAGGTGGAAAAAGACCAGCTATATTCTCTTTCTCAGGAATTATTGGGTACCAGAGTACCATCCTCTTCTTAACCTGTGTTCTTATTCGAGCAATTTATTTGGTTTAAACTAAGGGCTGTGAAAGAAGGGAGATCATATAAAATAGCAACCTCGGTGAAATTCTTGGAAACATTTCTAGGAAGTGATTTTGGGGACCAGAATTTGCTATGTAATCTTTATTTGCATGAGATGACCTGTCCTTTGGACCACCATTCGAATCCTATTCCTTTCTACAGCAATGTTCAGCTGAGGGATTTTGCCTCTTTTGTGAGAAATCATGTTCAGTGGGAAAGGTATTTCCAAACTTTCTCTCACAATGAGGCCCACTCAAGTATTTGGATCCGAAGCGAACCTCGGAATCCTCGTCTTTTCCTTGCTCGATACCAGAGTCTACTCTCGTGTCCCATCCAGATTCGGCATATACTGGAACTTCAGGAAGGGGTCATTTCTACTTGTACCAGCCAAATTTCCATGCATCAACGAATGGATTTGGAAGGTAGTCAGCACAGATGGCAGGTTGCCTCTCCAACCCTTAAAAATACGGACCCTTACTGTTATAGGAATTTTGAGCAAGCACTTTCCAGGATTGAGGGTTATGTTGGATGCATGAGGGAATGTGGGGTTAATTGGCTGGGAATAAAATTTAAACTTCCTCTCATCTGGTGGCCAGCAAAACCGTACAGGGGAGATTTCTCATTAACCAGGGCAGAAGAGCAGAGGTGCGGAAATATTGGGTTGTCCATAGGGGATTTGTAGGAAAAAAAGGAACATCTAAATTCTCATACAACTTTTCTTCTCTCCATGAACGAAGCATAATGTCAGATTTAGATTCAGAATAATGGAGGTTCTTGCATGAGGACATGCAACAGGACAGTTGGGGGGAGATGTTGGGCCCATAAATGACCCCTTTTTGACCACTCTTATCCACCTATTTTTGCCTCATCCTACCCTATTCTGCATGCCAAACAGATGTTTTTCTCTCACTTGAACCCTCAAGTCATAAAGGTATGGTTAATTATTGTCTTATTTTATTAATGCTTAGGATTGTAGTAATCAGGACCTTACATCTTAAATTATGCTAATATATGATGGTTTTATAATGATATTTTGAGATATAGAGGGTATAGGTGTAGCAGCCCGAACATGCCAAAGGAGGGATAGACATTCATTACTAAATTTGATCACCATCCATTCCATCGTTGCCCAAAGAACGTGGTCCCAATGTATTAGTCCATGTGAGTTGTACAAGGGTAGCTGCAACAGATTGAGACAGATTTGGAGGAAACAGTACAGTGCTGCTCAAGAGTAGCTGTAATCCACGGAATATCTTCTCAATCAAACAGGATCATTATTTCTAGCTCAAATAACAACTTCCCTATATATGTTGCTTTCATCTTTCCATGACTGTGACAGCTTATTGTAATTAGGGAAGCCTAAAGATCAGAGATCTTCATGGCTTCCCGATAATAGGAGAAAGAGGTTATGATTGTAACGGCATAAATATGGGAAACCATTCTGAGCTAGGGGTTGAACATTTAACTAAATTATTGTATCAGTTGTGATTAAGGTTGCGGGATTCATCCGCCCTTTTTAATACAAGGAGTTTACTTCAGATCTTGGCATTTTAACATGTGTTATTTCCAACATCTCTGTGTGAAGGTTGGGCTCGCCATCCCACAGGGATTGCTAAGTTGATTAGGTATTTATTCTGTTATGTGATTTTGTGATAATTTCCTTTCTTCATAGTAAGCTGCAACAGTTATTGATTTACAGTGTGTGTTGTTGGATAAACAGTAATTGCATTTCTTTTAAGATTGCAGTGGTATGGTGTGTCAGTTGACTGTATAGGTAAGTGTCCCTTATGCAACTATGTAATAGTTGTAACAGCCCTGTTCATCCCTAGTTCTTCCAATTGTTGTTTTTTGTATATCTTTGCAGTTCGTTCCCTTGCTTTAATAGTTGCAAAATTTCATTCATGTACTTTGAATTTCTAGAATAGTTGAATTCAATTCGTGTCCTTTGGATTTCTAGAATAACTAAATCAGGATAATTGGGTGGATCATTATATGGTTTGGAAATCAGGATTTCATTTTCTGCAAAAGTAATCTAGATATTATTTCCTAAATATTTCAATTCTAGATTAAGAATCATAAAAAGTACTTGTGGTTGTATTCTTGAGAAAGGAAACTAGATTAAGTGGATTATGGGATGAGTGGCTGAACAGGAAAGTAGGACCATTTACTTACATCAAATTAGTGTTTAAAGCATATATAGTGCATATTATCCTTGAAATAAAATACTTCACTGGGTTGATAATTTATATTGAACACTTTGTATGTTAGCTTTAATTAACTTGCATATAGGGTGCCCAACAAACCCAAGAAACCCAAGTAATGAATTAAAGTATAAAACTGATGATTTTGGAAATTATGCAATTTTGGATAACTCTTTGGAACCCATAGAAGAATCATTTGAAGAAGAGAGAGTTAAGAAAGTTTTGCATATGCATTTTGATGGGGATTTTTCTAGATCTGGTAAAAGTGCCAGCATAGTCATTGAATCTCCTTCTCAGAAGGAACTCAATTTTTCATATAGGCTGGAATTTAACGCCACTAATAACATGGCTGAGTATGAAGCTTTACTCCTGGGTTTAGAGGTGTGCAAAGACAAAGGTATAAAGAGGTTAGAGGTCAAAGGTGATTCCGATTTGGTCATTTCACAGGTCAACAAACAGTTTGCATGTAAATCAGAAATGTTAAAAAGGTATAGGGATGCAATTTTGGACATGATGCCATGTTTTGATCACATAGAATTTACTGCAATCCTAGGAGAATTAGCTAAGGCGGATAGACTTCCAGTTGCTACTTCTACCCTTCAAAGGTCACCAGAATCAATTGATAAAGAAGTAAAAATGGAAGTTATTTTCAGGCCTTCAATTCTAGATAATGTAGATAATTGGCAAGTCTTTGATGATCATAAACAAGTAATTAAGTTTCTAAGTAATCTAGGAGAATTTTCTGGTTTCCACATCAGTGAAGAAGAAGAGGGATGTTATTATGCTGAAGATAATCAGAACTTTAATCCCATTCCTAGAAAAATCATGTCTTTGGAGAAGGAATTTGATAGAGAAGATGGTCATAAGCCTAAAGAGGAATCAGGCACAAAACCTTGTGACTACGTTGAGGTCAACATAGGAACTAATGAAAAACCTATAATGGTTAAGACTGCCAAAAAGAAACCTAGAGAAGAAAGAGAACAAATCATTAATTTACTAAGGGAATTTAGAGATGTTTTGGCCTTCACATATGATGAACTTAAAGTCTATAGGGAAGATGTAATTCAGCATACCATTCCTCTCAAGGAGGAAGCTAAACCCTTTAGACAAAAACTTAGGCAAATAAATCCTAAGTTGGCTCCCTTAGTACAACAAGAATTACAAAATATGTTGAAAGTTGGAATAATAGCTCACACTAGGCATTCTTCTTGGTGCTCAAATTTGGTAGTGGTTAGGAAGAAGACTAGTCAGATAAGATTGTGTGTGGATTTCAAAAATCTAAATATTGTGTGCAAGAAAGATAATTATCCCCTCCCTAAAATGGAAACTTTGCTACAAAGAGTAACAGGATCTAGTATGATTTCAATGCTTGATGGTTTCTCTGGTTCTAACCAAGTCAAAGTTAAAGAAAAAGATAGGCATAAAACAACATTTACTACTTCGTGGGGAGAATTTGAATATATCAGGATGCCTTTTGGTTTTGTTGGAATATAATAAACCTACTCATAAAATAATTAATCATTTTTTGATTAATTTCCTACCCACTAGCTTAGATAGTTGGCATCCACTTGCACCTTAGAGTCAACACTTGCTATCTATATCCTAGGAATGATATATTTCTGATTCTGGGTTGATCTTGACCACTTTATGGCCATCCAGAATTGGAAACTGCGCTTTACAATAGAATCTACTTTATTCTGCTTTTTCTGCTTTATCCTGCTTTTCTATGGATAAGGTAAAGCTAGTCAACTAGGAAACTGGCAGCTTTTGTTGCCAACCCATCCTCCATTATTTGCTCTCCATATTCTAGGATTAGTGAGTCTTTCCTTCACTCATCATCACTCACTCATGCTATTTATAATTCGTGAGGTGCTTGGTAGATTGGGAAAGTGCTTTAGTCAACTATGGGGTTTATCATAATTAGTAAGCCTGCTTTATGAGCTAGCTTGAGTTGTCTTCATGCAACTCCCTTTTCCTTTATAAGGATGTATTACCTATGTAACAATATCAATTATCATTTATTGATCATTCATTAATGTGTGTTCATTAATTCTTCTTCTTCTCTCCTTATGCTAATTCTCTACAATTTTATGTGAGGTTAATTGTGTGCCTAGATCCTTAGCCTATTTATGAAATTCCTTATGCCATCAAGGCTTTAGAATTTCTACATGGTATCAAAGCTAAGGTTCTCAAAGTTCAAGTTCTACATGGTATCAGAGATGAGGATATCAAAGCTCTACATGATATGATATCTTTGAGAGTTCATTAATTAATCCTCCTTTTTCAGATTTGCAGGTTTATTTTGTAGGCTCAACTTTGAATGGATTCAAGAGTATCAGTTCCTCTTCTTTCTCCATTCACAAGCTATTCAAAGTGGAAATTGAAGATGATTTCATATCTAAAGAGAAAAGGTCTCTATGAGATATCTATTGGAGCTGGTGAAGAGTCTTATGAAGAGCCAAGTAACTGGTTGAATGACTCTGATAGAGCAATTGGAGCTATTTGTCTAGCTATCTCTCCATGCATGCGCTACCTTATTGATTCTGTTGAATAGCCAAAGGATCTCTGGACAACATTGGACAGATTTTTGGGAAAGGACAATGAGGATCCTTTTAGCTATGTGGAGAGTGCCTCTAGCTCCTCAATGATTTCTCTCTCTCAAGATGTCTCGACCTCTATAGTCTTTGATGAAGTTGATCATGAAGAAGAATTTTCTCATATAGTTCCTATTGCTACTACTCTCTTTGATTTGAATGCTTCCTCTTTCAATCAAGAAGCAAATATTGAAGAGCCATCTTTTTCTGTGTCTCTTGAATTAAAAGATGTTGATTCATCTTCTTATGATGATGTTGATGAAAAAGAAGTGACTAATGGAGCTGCTATTGCTATTGATGATTCACTCACACATTCAATGTTCTCTATGTCTTCTATCATGGATTCTGAGATCCATATGCTAGACCTCTCACACTTTGTGCATGCCTCTCTTCTTGATGGTGCGCAACCCAGTGACTTCCAGGATGTTTGCTTAGCCAAATCAAGTCCTTCTAGTGTTTTGCCACTTACCATACTTGATCCCATGTGCTTTTGCAGCTCCTCCTTTGTTCTTGGCACTCATTCTCAGAGCCTCCTTGAAGATTTTGAACATCACTATCTTTCCTCCTCTCATACTTCTACCAAAGAGGATTCTTTACTAGTATATTCCCATGAGTCTATTGTTGTGCTTATATGTGATCTCTTGGATTATTTCGAAGCTAGATCAACCCATGGATCCCATGCATTTGCACTCTTTGATACCATGCCTTCTCTATGTTCCTACATGATCACTTGCACACATCCTCTCTGTGTAAATGAAGATGGAGACATGATACAATCGCTTGGACAGTTATTTCACCTATCTGGAGCTCATTTCATCTCTACTAGTTCGAAGTTCAAGTCATCTCATCATCTTGGAGCTGATTACAAGTCTCAAGATCCTTCAGTATTTCCTTCACATCATTGGATCTCAGTTGTTCTACATGTTCCTACAGTTGTCCTTGATCTAGGTGAGCAGATTTATCTTCTTCCCAAGAAGAAGATTCCTCCAAACATCAGCGTTTAGTTTGGAGTAGCAACAACACTAGCAGTTCAACATTTTTGGTATTGCTTTTCATGTCCTTTCTCGAGGGAGGATTTTCCCCTTGAGGTTTTGCCTCTTTCCTCATTTCTTTGGACAACATAAATTGTAAAAGGGTGACCATAGCTTTATTGTTGGGCCCTATAGGCATATATGTTTCTGATTAGTTCAGGGATATCATCATAAAGTCAGGCTTAAAGGGGGGTGTTGAAATATAATAAACCCACTCATAAAATAATCAATCATTATTTGATTAATTTCCTACCCACTAGCTTAGATAGTTGGCATCCACTTGCACCTTAGAGTCAACATTTGCCATCTATATCCTAGGAATGATTTATTTCTGATTCTGGGTTGATCTTGACCACTTTATGGCCATCCAAAATTGGTAACTGCGCTTTACAATAGAATCTACTTTATTCTGCTTTTTCTGCTTTATCTTGCTTTTCTATGGATAAGGTAAAGCTAGTCAACTAGGAAACTGGCATCTTTTGTTGCCAACCCATCCTCCATTATTTTCTCTCCATATTCTAGGATTAACAAGTCTTTCCTTCACTCATCATCACTCATAGATGCTATTGCTAATTCATGAGGTGCTTGGTAGATTGGGAAAGCGCTTTAGTCAACTATGGGGTTTATCATAATTAGTAAGCCTGCTTTATGAGCTAGCTTGAGTTGTCTTCATGCAACTCTCTTTTCCTTTATAAAGATGTATTACCTATATAATAATATCAATTATCATTTATTGATCATTTATTAATGTGTGTTCATTAATTTTTGTTCTTCTCTCCTTATGCTAATTCTCTACAATTCTATGTGAGGTTAATTGTGTGCCTAGATTGATCCTTAGCCTGTTTATGAAATTCCTTATGCCATCAAGGCTTTATAATTTCTATAGGTTTATCTAATGCTGGAGCTACATTTCGAAGAGCTATGGATTATGCTTTAAGGGGTTTGATTGGAAAAATTATTGAAATTTATCAGGATGATCTAACAATTTTTTCTAAGGATGGGAAAAGTCACATAGGCCATTTAAAACAAGTTTTTGAAAGATGCAGAGAGTTTGGAATTTCTTAAATCCAGCTAAGTCAGTTTTTGGGGTAACTCAAAAGAAATTGTTGGGTCATATAATCTTTAAGGAGGGTGTCAAAATAGATCCAGAAAGAATTGAAGCAATTTCAAAGATTCCCTTTACAAACACAAAGAAGGGCCTCCAATCCTTCTTTGGTACAATTAATTTTCTTAGGAGATTTATTCCTAATATTGCAGAAGTAACTAAGCCTTTAAATAAGTTTCTTAGGAATAATGTTAAGTTTCAATGGGATGAAATAGGAAAAAGGGCTTTCCAACAAATAAAGGATGCATGTGTCCAAGCTCCTATGTTAATCAGTCCAAACTATACTAAAGAATTCTATCTGTTCTCCTTTGCATCTAAGGACACCATTGCTGGTGTTTTATTACAGAAAAATGACCAAGGCCAAGAGCATCCCATAGCATACATGAGTAAAATTTTAAGAGATTCAAAATTAAAGTACCATATGATAGAAAAATAGGCTTATGCCTTAGTAAAATCTCTTAAGCATTTTAGGATTTTCATAGGGTATGCCAAAGTAATTGGATATGTTCCTAGTACAACAATTAAAGATGTGTTAATGTAATATCCCAAACTGATATTTTCTTGTTTATGTGTATATTGTAGATGGCTAATAGACTTACTCCTTAATCAAATAGGAAAGCAAACCCCAAACTTTGCATGCATGCAGTTGCATGAAAATATGTGCCCTAGAAAAATACCGAGATGCTATAAAATAGGAGAAATCAATGCATGTATATACCAGTATATAGATCAGCTGATGGTGAAGAGACCAGTCCCAGCATGCAAGGATTTTTCCAGAGGAATAAGGAGATACACCAAATCGTCATCCATAGGTGAATGCGCCCTCCTCTCAAACTATATAAGCTCCAAAATAATAAATAAGTTGCTGCTGGAAACCCTGATGATGTGCACTAGGGTTATAATACCCCTCAAATGATGATGGAAGCAACATGCGGAAGTTCTGAACCCTGTAGGTAGGAAAAGGAATTGCTTTGTCACGGTGACACGGTGTGACGGTGAAACCCTTAGGCTGGATGAATAATCAACCTCCCGGAATAACTGTTGAATGTAACCTGATGATGAACTAGTGCTGAACCTGGATGATCCAACCTGATGATGAACTAGGGCAAATAGATTTCGCTATCGAAATACACCAGTTAGCTGAGCATGCACTCAACCCCAACTTAGCTCGCCGAGCTTTCCAATTCGACTCCACAAATCAATTATCACATAAGTGACTTATCCATTCACTTTATCTTTGTTTTATAACTCTCAACTACGAAAACCCTAACTTTTGGCCTAATTAGGTCACTTTATCTTTTAATTTGCAGTTGACTTGCATGCATGTGCATGAAGACTTAATTGGGTGCATGCATCATTAAATAATGCTCGAATGTCATGCATGTAGGTGGCCTTTGGCTCTAATGTCCCTCCTCGACCCAATGGTGATATAATATTGATGCCCTAGATCTTCTATATATGGCATCAGTCTTTAGCTAATTCCTTGACTGTCAATACCCGCTCGAACCTATAGGAATCACATAGGTTAGTGGGTTGGTCCTCAATTCCTAAGCAGAAGAGGACACTACAGTCCTCCCCGCTCGAATTTTCTTGTCTTCAAGCAACTGTAAAGTTGGGTGCTGTAATACCTGTTCTGCCTCCCAAGTAGCCTCCTCTATAGGCAGATCTTTCCATGGATCCAGTTAATCTCTGATGATTATGTTCCTCAATTTCTGCTCTTGCACCTCTAGGATGCACTTCGGAATCAGAACCAATTTCCCCTCATCATCAAGGGGAGGAAACTCGGAAGATGTAATAATCTGTTGACCAACCACCTTCTTGAGATTGGAGAAATGAAATACGTTGTGAATCTTTCTCTCTAGCTCATATGCTACCTCTCCGACCTTCTGAATTATCTTGTATGGACCATAGAAATGAGGTTGGAGTTTTTCTGCTCCTTTCTTTTTAAGAGATCGCTGTCGATAAGGCTGGAGGTGTAAATAAACGAAGTCTCCCACCTTAAAATTGCGCTCAACTTTGTGCCTGTCTGTATATATCTTCTGTTGATTCTGAGCAGCCTGTATGTTCTCCCTGAGTATCTTGAGGATATCTTGACCCTCCTGAATCCAATCCTTGGCCTCGGGGGCCTTGGTATTGCCGAATATCCGGTCTGCAAAAGTGGAAGCATCATACCCATACAAGGCTCGAAAACGGGTCGTCCTAATGGTCATATGGTAGGTGGTGTTGTAACAATTTTAACCCAAGTGTAACCATTTGATCCATGTCCTCTGCTGACCTTATACGTAATTTCTCAAGTATCCCTCAATCCATTTATTAACAATCTCTGTATGCCCGTCATTCTGCGGATGATAACTTGTGCTCATGGCTAACTCGGTCCCCACTAACTGGAAAAGCTCTTTCCAAAAGGCTCCTGTGAATTTGTTGTCCATGTCACTGAAAATGGTCTTGGGTAACCCATGGAGTCTAAATACCTCTCTGAAAAATAGTTCTACTACCTGTGCTGCTGAATAATCTGATGATATGGAAAAAGTGAGCAAACTTAGTCAATCTGTCCACTACTACATACAAGCAGTCTTTCCCTTGGACCTTGGGCAGCCCAATAATGAAGTCCATAGAAATGCTCTCCCATTTTTGCTCAGGAATCGGTAAGGGATGTAGTAAACCAGCCAGGTGGATGTGCTCTATTTTGTTTTGTTGGCACAAGATGCACTCCCTCACATGTTGTATCAAATCTTTCTTGAGGCCCTTCCATGAGAACCTTTCTCTAATCTGTCTGTAGGTCTTGAGAAACCCCTGATGCCCTGCCAATGGTGAATCATGCGATGTGTGTAAGATTTCCTTCTTGAGGGGAGACTCTGGAACCAAGAAGATTCTATTTTTGTAGTATATGATATCATCAATGACCCTGTACCTATCATCCTGAATCTGTCCATCCAATAGCTCACAAGCAAACTTATTTTTGGAGTACTCAACCAAAAGATGAGACCTCCAATATAATGACATGCTCATAAGGGATAGAGTAGTTGGTCGTCTAGAAAATGCATCGGCCACTACATTGCTCTTCCCCTTTACGTACTCAATCTCGAAGTCATAAGCCTGAATTTTACTTACCCATTTCTGTTGTCTCTCGTTTAGCTCTTTCTTCTCTAGGAAGTATTTCAAGCTGTTGTGATCTGTCTTAACCTTGAACCTGACACCTACTATGTACTTCCTGAACTTGGTTAGCGCATGGAGGATAGCTAACATCTCTTTGTCATATATCAAATAGTGGTGCTCATAGTCTTTGAGCTTCCTGCTCTCAAATGCAATGAGGTGGTTGTTCTGCATCAAAACTGCCCCAATTCCCTCTCCGAAAGCATCACATTCTAACAAAAAGGATTGAGAAAAGTCTGGTAAAGCTAATATTGGGAATTAACTCATTACCTCCTTCATTTTCTCGAATGTTTGTTGTGTTGCCTCCGACCAACTAAATGCTCCCTTCTTGGTAAGATCTGTGAGGGGTGCGGTCATCTGTAAGAATCCGCTGACATACCTCCTGTAGTAGGTGCAAAGGCCCAAAAAACCCCTCAGTTCTATCACATTTTTAGGTGTAGGCCAATCCAAAATTTCCCGAATCTTCTCTAAGTGTGCCTGGACCCTGTTGGCCCCTATCACATTTCCTAAGTACAACATCTCCTGCATGCCGAACTCACACTTGAACATTTTAGCATATAGTGACTGCTCCTATAGAATACTAAGTACTTCACCATGATGTCTCAAATGTTCTTCCTAAGTCCGACTGTATATCAGTATGTCATCGAAGAATACCAGAATATATTTACACAACTGTGTCCTGAAGGTATGGCTCATGCATGATTAGAAAGTAGCTGGTGCATTAGTGAGCCCAAATGGCATCACTAGAAACTCATAATGTCTGTAGTGGCAACGAAAAGCGGTCTTTGGAACATCCTGTTTGCTGACCCGAATCTGATGGTACCCTGAGCGGAGATCAATTTTGGAAAAGTACTTTGCCCCCTGTAGTTCATCCATTAACTCATCAATCCTAGGGATGGGATACCTGTTCTTTATGGTCTTCTTATTGAGTGCCCTGTAATCAATGCACATGCATAAGGTTCCATCCTTTTTCTTCACTAGCACTACTGAAGATACAAAGGGACTGGAGCTAGGTTTGATGTATCCCAGCTTGAGTAGTTCCTTGATTGTACTCTCAATCTCATCTTTATACCTCTTGGGATGTCTATAAGGAGTGGTGATAACTGCTTGGGTCCCCTCCTCTAACTCAATAATGTGCTCAAATCCCCTATCTAGAGGTCGACCTGCTGGAAGGTCTCCGAATACTACCTTGTGCTTCTCTAGTAAGGCCTCTATATCTGCTGGATGTTGTGTGGCCTTATCTGGTGGTTTCCTGAAGGTAACCATACACTCTGCAACCCACTCAATATCTCCATGTCAGAGTACTGTCTCCATCCTGTGTGATGTCACTGGTGTGGGAGGATATGTATTCATCCCTCTCAATACCACCTTCTGTCCTTCTGCTCCTGTAAACTCCATCTCCATGGTCTGGTAATTTGTGGAATACTTCCCTATGGAATACAGCCACTAAACTCCTAGTACCACATTCATGTCAAGTACATCTACCACATAGAATTTCTCTATCACTGTATAATTCCCAAGTGTTACCTTTAATTTACGAATCCTCTGACCACACTCCATGGTGTGACCTACTGCTGCTACTGAAAACCCATCAAAGCTCTCAGTTTGAATGTCTCTCTTTTTAACCCATGCAGCATCAATGAAGTTATGGGATGCCCCACCATCTATCAGTACTCCCACTCTGTGGCCCTGTACGGTACCTCTGATCCGAAGAGTGTGGAATCTAGGAACCCCTGTCATGGTAGCAATGGTACCTCCTAAGGCCTATCCCTCAGCAACTATCTTTGTTGTCTCTCTCTGCTCCTGATCCTGGTAATCCTCATCCTGCTCACTGTTGGAATAAGCCTCTATGTAGTAGGACTTTCCTTTTCTTGAACATCTGTGACCTGGTATCCATGGTTCCTGGCAAGTGAAACATAACTTTTTTCTTCTAAGGTCATGTCAGGTATCATTGTCCATCCATTCTTTCTTGGGCCATGGTTTCCTTTCTTTATCTTTAATAGGAACATTGGTCCTAGGAGGAAACCTATTTTTGGTCACTGCATCCTACAACTCTCTAGTCCGTCTAATGGCATCTGCTAGGGTGGTGGGCCTATAAGACTTGACCCATCCTCGTAAGGGTTCAGTGAGAGACTCAGTGAACAATATAATCAAACTGCTCTCTGGTATATCTGTGACCATGACTGCTATCCTCTGAAACTTAGAAATAAAAGCATCTACACTCCCTGTCTGCTTGAGTTGTGCTAGCTCCCTAAAGTGTACCTCTGGATCCTTTTGATCAAACCGCTTAATGAGCCTCTATGTAAAATCTGTGTATGAGGTGATGGTGTTGTGACCTAGTGTCACTAACCCATGGTACCGCCACTCATGTGCTTCTCCATCCAAATGCAAAGTAGCCAATTTAATGGCATCTGTCTCAATCATGGGGATGATCTAGAAGTATGTATCCAACTTCTGCACCCAATTCCTAGCTGGGCCACCCCAGGTGCCCTCAAAGGTAGGGATAGTCAGTTTCCCTACGGTGCATTGTAACTCATAGTTCTGGGTGAATGGCCTATTGTAAGCTTTGGGTTTGTTCTTACTTTTAAAGTGGCATAAGTTAGTGAAGGTCATGGTTGAATGGAAGTCCTCTCCTAAAGCCCTATATTCTCTCAGATAGGCACTCATGGGTTCTTCTAGTTCTGCTTGTGCTAGAGGCACTACAGCTGGACTATCTAAGGATTGAGGCATGGTAGGTCGAAAAGGCTTGTATATATGGGGATGGATCTGCATGTTGGTATGTAAGTGCTCCCTACTACTACTGGTGGATACCCTATCACTGTTGGGAAATAAGGTACTATGTGGGGTGGGCCCATTCTTCTCAGTCATTTGCCTGAAGGTGCTCATCATTTATTTTTGCCCAGTGGTGAGTTCTTTTATGGATGATATGAGACTATTGAAAGCTATTTTATCATCATTGGCCATTGTTTCTTTGCCTTTTTCAAACTGATACTCTTTGTTCCCCAAATCTATGTCCTCTAACTCCTCTTCTCTGTCTCTATACCTCTATCTCCTGTGAGTAATGTTGTAAGGGTCTCCTGAATTCATTTATAATTTTTGCATGCCCACAGCTGGCAAGGAAAATAGCTTTGATACCACTGTAATATCCCAAACTGATATTTTTATGTTTATGTGTATACTGTAGATGGCTAATAGACTTACTCCTTAATCGAATAGGAAAGCAAACCCTGAAATTTGCATACATGCAATTGCATGCAAATATGTGCCCTAGAAAAATACTGAGATGCTATAAAATAGGAGAAATCAATGCATGTACATACCAGTATATAGATCAGCTGATGGTGAAGAGACTGGTCCCAGCATGCAAGGATTCTTTCAGAGGAATAAGGAGATACACCAAATCGTCCTCCACAAGTGAATGCGCCCTCCTCTCAAACTATATAAGCTCCATAATAATAAATAAGTTGTTGCTGGAAGCCTGGATGATGTGCACTAGGGTTATAATACCCCTCAGATGATGATGGAAGCAGCATGCAGAAGTTCTGAACCCTGTAGGTAGGAAAACGAATTGCTTTGTCACGGTGACACGGTGTGACAGTGAAACCCTCTGGCTAGATGAATAATCAACCTCCTGGAATAACTGTTGAATGTAACATGATGATGAACTAGTGTTGAACCTAGATGATCCAACCTGATGATGAACTAGAGCAGATATATTTCACTGCCAAAATACACCAGTTAGCTAAGCATGCACTCAACCCCAACTTAGCTTGCCGAGCTCTCCAATTCGACTCCACAAATCAATTATCACATAAGTGACTTCTCCATTCACTTTATCTTAATTTTATAACTCTCAACTGCGAAAACCCTAACTTTTGACCTAATTAGGTCACTTTATCTTCTAATTTGTAGTTGACTTGCATGCATGCGCATGGAGACTTAATCGGGTGCATGCATCATTAAATAATGCCCGGATGTCATGCATGCAGGTGGCCTTTGGCTCTAGTGGCCCTCTTCGACCCAATGGTGATATAATATTGATGCCCTAAATCTTTTATATATGGCATCAGTCTTTGGCTGATTCCTTGACTGTCAATACATGCTCGAACCTATAAGAATCACATAGGTTAGCGGGCTAGTCTTCAATGCCTAAGTAGAAGAAGGCCTAGGTCCAAGAGGTAGATGGGTTACTAAAATTCAGGAATATGATTTAGAAATCAGGCCCACTAAATTAATCAAAGGACAAGGATTAACTAAGATGTTAGCAGAAAGTAATGAGAAGGCTTTAGGTTTGGTTGAACAAAATATGGTTTGTGAGATTGGTGTTCCAGAGTCATCCCTATATTTGTTAAAGCTTGAGCAGGTTGAATGGTATTCTGATATTATTTTTTTATCTTAAAAACTTGACCTGCACAAGTCACCTTGTTGGTCATAAGAGAAGAGCCTTAAGGCTCAAAGCATCCAAGTATATCTTAATTAAATATGGTTTAGGATGGAGGAATCCATATGAGATTATCCTTAGAAGTGTGGATGAGAATGAAGATAAAAAAATAATGGATGATTTTCATGGTGGTTTTTGTGGTGGTCACTTTGCTGTTAGAACCACTACCCATAAGATTCTTAGAGCTGGATATTATTGGCCCACCATCTTTTCAGATGTACATCAGTTTGTGAGGAAGTGTGAACCTTGTCAATTGTTCACTGGAAAACAGAAGTTAGTTGCCCTTCCCCTTCAACTAGTTGTTGTTGATGCACCTTTTCAGCAGTGGGGTTTAGACTTCATAGGGAAGTTTAAAGATAACTCAAGTAATGGTTTTTCATGGATTATAACATTTATAAATTACTTCACTAAATGGGCAGAGGCCATTCCCACTAAATCAACAACTGAAAAGGTAGTCATGGATTTTCTTGAAGATAGGATAATAACTAGATTTGGAGTGCCTTCAAAGATAGTAACAGATAATGCCAAATCTTTTTGTTCAGACAAAATGTTTGCATTTTGTTTAAAGTATGGCATTGTCTTATCTCATGCATCGGATTATTATCCTCAAGGAAATGGTCAAGCAGAATCTAGTAATAAAAATTTGATGACCATAGTCAAGAAAATAGTGGGGGAAAACAAAAGGTCTTGGGATAGTAGAATAAAGTATGCTTTATGGGCTGATAGAATAACCAATAAAGCATCTACAGGAAAGAGTCCTTTTGAGTTAGTCTATGGATTAGAGGTGCAACTACCAGTTCACCTTACTCTTCCAGTGTACCAGTTTCTCTAGGGGGTTGAATTAGAGGAAAGTGCACTTCAAAACAGAATTAATCAGATTGTAGAATTGGATGAAATAAGAAGAAAAGCTTATGACCAAAAATTTAGAACTCAGGAAAAGACAAAGAAAACCTTTGACAAATTATCTAGACAAAGAGACTTCAAAGTGGGGGATACATTTGTGTTACGGGACAAAGGCAGAGAAAAACCAGGTAAACATGGGAAGTTTGACATCTTATGGTTAGGCCCTTATGTGATCAGATCAGTAGCAGGACCAAACTCCTTCCACCTTGATCACTTGAATGGTGAGCCATTGAACATCCCAAGGAATGGTCAACAACTCAAGTTTTTCTACACATAGAATCAACATGGTGTCCAAAGAGACACCCTTTGTAACGTATTCCTAACCCTTTTCCCTTGTATTTTTGAACGTTTTGTATTATTTCATTCGTTTATTGTATATGCATATATGTATATTTATTTGTATAGCAATTTAATTTATTTATTTTGTTGATTTTACTGGAGGTCATATGTTGGTTATTGGTGAGAAATTTGTGGTTGCAGGATTCTGGAGTTCTCATGTGCTCTCCCATGATCAAACACATGTCCCCTAATTGGAGCCAGATGTTTCCCACCTATTTCGATTAGGTGGCAACTTAATGTACATTACCGATGTACATTATTGTGCATTTGCACCATGAAAAAATCTATGGATTTTTCACTCTTGCAGGGCAATTTGCCCCTTTGTACACAAAATGACCGCTTCCCTACGTCGGATAACTAATGTAACTTTATATGTCAGCATGGTTCGTTCCTCTAAGGATGTCACCATGGACTTTATTATCAGGGAAGTCCCCTTCACCAAGTGTTTTTGTCACATCCCCGGTTTTGACCCCGTTTGCATGATGTATATATTGTAATTAATCGTGGTGAGGAGCTCAAGGCAAAAGCCCCACCATCAATTTGGTTGTGTATGTTCGGCAATGGGGTTAATTGCCGATGGTATGTTGTGCTATCCGGCACATTTTAATTCGGCATCATGTAAACCCGCACATCAATTAAAATAAACCACAACCAGCTACGGCAGTGCAACGTTGAATGAAAAGGGCATGGTTCCAAAGGATAAGGGGTGGGGGATGTCAAACCTTGGTTATGGGAAAGACCCATGTTTTATTGCCTTGTTGTTTTGCCACCTTTGTTGTTGTCAACCTCTTTAATGCTTCAGCTGGTGGTTGGGGGAGTTATTGCTGAAGTGGTGGTGGTTGTGGCAGGCTGTCAGCCTTACCCACTTGCTCACTCCACCCATGTCTGTCCATTCTTCTCCCTCACGCACTCATCCCTGGTCAGTTCTCACTCTCACCACGATTTTGGTTTTGTTTTCTCCTCACGCACAGGTTTTGGGGCGTTTTTGGTCTCACGCAGGTTTTCTTCCTCTCCCCCACAAGTTGCTGAGCACCCACGAACTGCAAATTCGCGTCCTTCCTCTTAGTGGTGCATCCACGGGAAAAAATGGATTCGTTTTTCCTCACGCAGGGCCTCCATTGTCTGCTCTTTTCCTTGCTGGGTTGGATTGTTTACCCACGCACAAGCATTCGTCTGTTTGGGGCGCACATAGTGAGCTGAGAGCCGTGCTCTTGCATCCATGACTGACTGTGAAGGGCCATTCACGTTTTTGGCTGTCTCACAGATTAATTGGGTCATTTTCCCTGCTGTAGGTTATGCTCACTGGTAGATTTCGGGGCTGTAGTCTTCCCCATGTTGTGAATGTATTTGCTGTTACGTTTGGGGGCCATTGTAAATTCGAGTGAGAGTCATTTTGGCCACGATAGGGCCAAGAATGACTCAGGAATTCGTTTTCCCTGTCTAAGCTGTGGTCATCCATTGTTTGGGGCTGTCCCTGGTTGTCTTGCCTTCTTCACAGAGCTGTGACGGGTTGATATGGCTGCTGGTATGCAGTGGTTGTCCATTGGAATGTGCTGGCTTGGCTTGTCTGTGGAAAGCCTGTGAAACCCAGCAGTGTTGGTTTGGCTGTTATGTGTCCCCTTGTCTATGTGTAAGCCTGCAATTGACCCTTAGTCCGGAGGAATCATGCCCAGCTCGGGGGTGGCAGCGTTGCTGAGAGATTGATGAGCAAGCTGGCCTATGGTTGGGTGGAACGTTGCAGCGACGTAGCTGGTTGCGGGTGAAATTCTTCATCAATAGATAAGTGCCGCTGTTTACTGCATCTCTGTAATTTATATTGGTGTTAAATGAACTATAATGAACTTGATGAATGCTGGGTGATGGACTGAGTGTGTGTGCTTCCACTGTATGATTAAAGATAAATGCATCTTGTAATGTTTAATTCCAGCATTTGATTTTCTGTTTATGTTCATGAGGCTGTTGCCCGGTTGTATTTGATGTGCTCGTCACGTCCTCTTCGCCGGTTGAGGGACGGGGACGTGACAGTTTTTTTCCCCTTCCAGTTGATTTTGTCATTTAACAATTTTAATTGGTTGGGTTTTTCACTCACCAATCCTCCAAAGTGGTGAATTGGCGTTCTGATAATCAAGCCCATGAGGTGGCTAAGGTTTCAAGTTGTTGTCCATGACCATACTAGCCATTTCTTGTAGTCTTGTGGAATTTCGTTAGGATTTTAACTTTTATTTTGATTTTTCCTAATTAATTAACTTTACCAATTGGTGGTTAATTAATTAAGTTTTGATGTAATAATGTAATCTCTTGAACCTTGGAATTTTGTAATAGGGGATATGAATGCAAATGAAAATTCTATGACACCCCTTAAACCATTGGTTCAAGTCTCATGCCATTCTGACAAGGGGTTAGAAAGTTAGACCAATTTTGGTTAAGACAAGGTATTTTTTCCTAGGAAATTAATTTAATTTCCTAGGGTGAAAAATTAAATTATTTGATTTTGAAGGAAAAAATCAAATAAGGCCATGGCAATTAAGTTTGGGGACTGGCTAAGCATAGTCAAAATTTCATTTAAATAAACCCCCCCATGGTCAAAATAAATGTTTGAAGATCTCCTAAGTAGGGCGCCCCTCTTGTCTTAATAAAAGATAAAAAATAAAAAATAAAAGATTAGAAGATTAAAAATTAAAAGATAAAATTAAAAATTAAAAAATTAAAAGATAAAAATTAAAACTAAAAGAATAAAAGATAAAAATCAAAAATCAAAATTTGAGTCAAAGGAGGCCTAGATTAAAAAATAAAAAATAAAAATAAATGAAAAAGTAAAAGATAAAAATAAAAGATTAAATATAAAAGATTAAAAAATAAAAGATAAAATTAAAGCTAAAAATAACAAAATAACAAAATCAAAATTTGAGTCAGAGGAGGCCCCACTTGAGTCATGGAAACCCTTGATCTAAGGGTTAAGCTTCATTGTGACATGGATCTATCTTTTTGACCATTGATTTGAAGAGGCCCCCTTACTTATGATTGGTGGATGGCTTGCAAAGTCAACAAACCTAGATCTAAGGATGGAGGAGAGCTAGAGTTTAGATCTATGTTTTGGATCATTGATTTAGCAGTGAGTTTGGGACCTCTTCAACTATAAAAGGAGGGCTTATCTCCCTCACTTGACACAATTTCCTCATACTACTGTTATGCTATTGGAATCTCTCATCTCCTCTCTTCTCCTATCTCTAGCTCTTGCTCATTTTGCTCAAGCCCTAAGAGGCTCTTTTGTATCAAGCTTTGCCCTCGTTGGGCCATAATCAAGTGAAATCTTTGGAGGAACTCTTGTCTCATGGTGTTGGCTTTCCATTTTCAAATATGAGGTATAACATATTCATTTGTCATTTTATTTTTCATTATACATGCATAGATGCCCATTGCAAAGGTCTTTGCAAAGGAGATTTAGTTGTGAATGGTTATTTACATCTATTTGTGAGTAGTTTTAGCTAGATCTACAAAGGTCTTTGTAGATCTTTTTATTCTGCTCACCTCTTGCTGTATTTTGTAGATTTCTCACAGTTATTTTGCAGATCCAAAGGTTTGGAAGAGGGGATACCAAGCCAAGCACCTATCTTGCATTTTATCTTCAATATCCATTCATTTATTGAGGGTTTCATTTTGTATTTTGCATTTTCACTCATATTTTTGTCACTATTTTAAAACTAGGTTTTATTCACTACATAGTGAATAAAACCCTTGTTTTAGGGCTTTCATTCATAGTAGATTAGTTTGGTATTATAAATATGCAATTTCCTTGTCATTTTAGGCCCTAAAAACTCATTTTTAGGCCACCACAAGTTCAAGTTTTACATAGTTTCAAGTTCAGATATTTGCACTCTTTTTTTGAGTTTTTGGGGCTAACTTCTAACATACTTTCTGTAGTGTTTTCTGCTGTAAATTCCAACGAAGTAGGTCACTGTTTTTTCTGATGAAATGTTGGCAGCATCTCCTCTTTCTCTGTGTAAAAGGTCACTATTTTTTGCAAGTTTTTACACAAAGAAGGAGGAGATGCTGCCAAAATTTCATCAGAAAAAAGGCCCTAAAAGTTTTGGGTGCAAAAAGGGGTCCAAAACCTCATTTTTTCCTCTCTTTTCTATCATTTGTAAACCCCAAAGAGTATTACTCTTGGGTATTCTTCAAAGCTCTTTAAAATCATTTGTAAATCTTGTATATGAAGTTAGAGTAGTGATAGGGTAGAACACTAGTTGTTAGATTTACTTTTCTGCAAGTAGATCTAGTCTTTTGCTTTCTGTTTACCCACCATCTCTGTTAGAGGGATTGGTGTGTGGTTAGGTTAATTATTTAGAGTAGTTCTTTCATTTCTGTTCTTTTTATTTCCAAACACTTAGTTAGATTTACTTTCTGTTGCAAAAAAATAATTTTACAACTTGCCTTTCGGTGTATCCTCTATCCCTATCAGTTATCCCCCTTTAGGGAACTTGAATCAGGGTATGAAAAGAAGAAAGGAAGGGACTTAAATTTTATTTGATAACACTGCCTTGTTTGTTTACGTATTTCTGTAGCAAACACATTTGTTTTACCAGTCCAGGGTTCAAGTACCAGCACCTCCCATAAGGGATACCGCTTGGTTGGGCCCTGTTGATAGTTTTAAAAATTTACTTGCATGCTTAACCACTACAAGATTTAAAATTTACCCCTAAAATTAACCAACAACGAATTTAGCCAATGTTCCTCTACTCACTTATCACCCTTTGGGGTACTCACGAGATATGACAGGGGGTAGAGGAGTTTCAGTAATATGAATCCATCACATTATTGCTTTAATCCAACTGAAAAATGGTGACCTTTGGAAGCCACAGGGGGTGAGAGACCGAGGGGGGTCTGACAGCGTTCGTGTCCTCTCTTGTTGGGCACCTGGCACTGGGGGTTTGATCTATGAGCTATAGGTGGCCTTGTTCCCATTGTTTTGAGCGCAGCGGCACTCCACCTTTGGATTAAAGGGATACATGGTAGGGGTAGACACACCACTGTTTGAAAACCCAATACAAGAAGAAAAACTGTAATAAAATTTACTGAAAATAACAAGAAGCATTGCAAAATAGGCTCTACACTCCAGCAGGGATTTACAACACATTTTCACTCCAGCACTTTACTTTCTGTCTCATTTACTTTCAGTTTCATTTACTTTCAGTTCTGCAATTGTTTATGTGGTGAATGCTTAATAACACAATAACATTTGTTTAACTACTTCAAGTAATTCAACTTAAAGTCTTTCCATTTTCATTTACTGTTTGTTTAATAAATTTCATTTAAGGCATTTTCTTTCTGCTATCTCTTGTCTATAACTTGTAAATTTGGTTCATATTTGTCTAAACTGTAACTATTTTACTTGTTCATTTTTTTATATTGATAAATTCAGATCATATGTACATTGCTTAGATATCTTGATTCATTACTGTTTATAATTGTATCATCTATTTGTTTATTCATCTCGTTGTTAGATAACATTTAACCTGTGATATGATTAACCTAGATTGCATCTCATTAAAGGTTACATTCTCTAACTCCACTCTTTAGGCACTGGTTGTATCTGAATAAAAGCTTGATTGTCATTTGAGAAATATTGCATTTGCATTGGTTGATTGTCATCCTTAGTAAATAGTAAAACCTAAGCCTTTCACTTAATAATAAAGATCCTTTTAACTCAACTGTTAATAAACTTAGGAATATAATCTTCCGTAGGGACTACCCCCCTTGGCTCCATTAGGATCTGGCCTAAACAAAGGAGTTGTGGACTGTGGTGAAAGTTGTCCCTAGCTCTCACTTACCCCCAAGGACACACATAGCAGGTTGTTGACTTTCCTATGCCATAAAGTGTGTATTAGGCGGCAACAACCCCCACACCTATATTTAGCCTATGTTTTTCTCCCAAAGGCTAAAAAATAATCAAAAAGGGCTTAAAAACTCCCAAAAGAGCCAAAAAAGCTCACCTAGGAGCCAAAAGGCTCACAAAGTGGCTAAAAGTCCCACAAAGGGGCTAAAATCCCTAAAAGGGCTTACATTCCCCAAAAGGAGCTACGAAATAAGGAAAAAGGGCTTAAAAACCTAGGTAGGGCCCAAAACCCTAACCAGGGGCTAAAAGCCATAAGTGGAGAAAACGTTATAAAAGGAGGGGTGGGGATCACCATCAAACACATCCATTTTTCCCTGTCGTTAGAATGTTGGCATGAGTACCTTGAGAGGCCTTTCACTCTCAAGATATTCATTCCCCCTACCATTCCATTCTTCCACTTGCACATTCCCATTCTCTTTGGTGTGTTGAGCCATAGCTCCACCCATTTCCAGCCCGTGGAGAGGAAGTCTTTCAGTTTGGGCACGGTGGCCCTCTTTTAAGCTAGATAGGTATAAAAATTTGTCTTGTTGTGTTTATTTTTCCATTCTGTAGATAATCTTGTTTACCTTAGCTCTATTGGTTTGTTGCAGGGTTAGTTCTATTCAGTTCTAACATTGTATTACAGGGTTTTATTTTTCTTTGCTCACAAAAGATCTGCCCTTTCATCCTATAGATGGAAGGGCAGGTGCTTCTACACGTAGCTAGGGATTCTGCCCTACTACATGAACTACATGGGATCTTTACTACCTATGAGATGAGAACAGGACAAGATGGACCATCAAGAAAAGAGGCACCATTTAAAGCCTCGTAAGAACCAAGGAAGTTTGAATCCTTATCCAAGAACCACCCAGAAGAATCGGATGATGAAGCAGCTATTTTTATCAAGAAACTTGAGAGAGGTTCTAGCAATCACAAAGGAGTGTTACCCCTGAAATGTTTTAACTATGGAAATATTGGTCACTATGCCTCAAAGTGTCCTTACCCACAACAAGAGGATAGTGATGATGAAGAACCTTGGATTCATAAGAGAGATCAAAATAATAAAACCATATACAAGAAGAAAATTAAGAATAAAAAGAAAAACTTTGATTCCATGAATGATAACAGCTCAAATGACTAGTGAAGATGAAGAAGTAGAATTACTATTTCATGGGAATAGAGAACAAAATCTTTGAAGAAGTAGAAGGTGTGATAGATATTGAAGCAGAACTTATAAGTGCTCTTGAAGAATTGGGGAAGTATAACAGGATGTACAAAAAACTAAAAATTCATATTGCATCATTTGAAGAGAAAAACAATGATGCAGAAAAAAGTATTGTTGACTTAAAAAATCAGCGTCAAGAAGAAAAAAAGGATGAAAAAAATCTAGAAGGGCAGCTCAATAAAAGAAAGAAAGAATTAGAAAAGTTCGAAGCTGAAATGATCTTACTTAGTATGAAGACTAATGAAGAATCATTTCAATCAAATATCAAGATAAACTCAGAAACTCTAGATGACATCTTAAGTTGTCGCGGATCACCCAAGAATAAAAGTGGACTAGGTTATGACAAAGGAAAATAGTCAAAACAATCATCTTTCATAAACAAGGAAGGAAATAAAAGAAGATATGCTAATGCACTTATGAGACTAGTTTTAAAGGAATATAATCAAAAAATTGCTCCACTTCAAAATAAAGCAGGACATATAATGTGCCAAGAGACATCAGCAGCTATTTTTGGGAAATTATTATGCCTGAACAGTTTTGGACATAAGCGATGGAATGTAAAGCACACCAAAAACATAATCAGAAATATCTCTATAAGAATAGAAATTCTTGTGTGTTTCACGGAGGAAGAAATCAGGATTATTTTACACCCTTACTGAGGTATGACATAGAATGTTACAATTGTGGTAACTGTTATCACATATATTGTAGTCAGGCTACCATATTCTATTTTTCAGACACAGTACATTTTTCAGCCAGATCTCTTACATATGAGATGCTGAGATGAGCATTTTTTATGGATCATGTTTATATTAGTGGACTATTGTACTCTCCCATGTCAGGACTGAGTCTCAGGACACTCAGATTTGAGGACCGATGTAGCCATTTATGTCATTACAGAGCAGTCATTGATGCCCAATTTTATATCAGTTCTTTCTCATTGGACAGATGGTGTCTCAAATGGATTATATTGCATGATTATGACTCAGCATTTTATATTGTGTTATGGTTATTATTGCTCTTATATTGATTTTTGTGACATGTATTGACTTGTGGTATCATGATCTGGCGGTCATAATTATATGGAATTGGTTGTATCTTGTACTATGTATTGATGTCCTTACTTAGACTTGGAAGTTCTTGATCTATACTAATTGGTTTTACCCTCCTTAGGGAGAATAGAGATAGTCATTTCCACCATTGTTTTGGCTTGCTAGTGTTGGCTCCATCATTCATTGTCTTCACCCATCCATTACCTTCCAATTTAGTTTTCGACCCGACTGACTTCTTGACTTATGACATGGAGGACATTTTTCCCTGCTAGAACTTTTGTTGGACAAACCTCCCTGTTTATATTGTGTCTCGGCTCTGATTTGGTGACAAAACTTGCCGTTCGTGAGTTTGATTGTATGCCTAAATCATTCTGGTCAGTTGTCCCGATGTTTGGCACTGTGCAGAACTCCCCTAGTCACTTGAGATGTTGTTGGCTAACACTGAAAGCTCATGTAATACCTGTATTGAAAATATTGAATATGCGCCCATGAAAAATGAAAATTATAAAACTGTGTTTCTTAACATATGTAAAAAGGGCAAGAGAAATGAAATGCTAAAATACTCCTTAAAGAGTATAAGAAAAGGTCCAAAAAAGTAATGGTTAAAAATATGCTATATCCAAAAATTATTGACCTTGTTAAAATAAATATGTCCCGGATGAAAGCTGCAATTAGTTGTGCTTTTAAGCATTGGTGAAGTCCTAAAAGGGTCATATAGGCCAAAAAGGCCATGGAATAAAATGATGATCCTAATGAACTTGGATCAAGCTTGATGTAGACATGATGCCTAAGTTGAATAAGTACTCTCTAAAAAACTCACCCATTTGTGAGGCATTGCCATTCCTTGTGTTGTTGTTTGTCTGACATTGGTTATAGTGAGTATTCCCTTTCCTTGTCCAAAGTGACATGATGTTGAGCAGGCACGGAGACTTTACTTAGTCAACCTCTCACATAGCACGTGCAATCATGGGATATTAAAGAATACCCTTAATTTCG
>LPNX010253019.1:75136-149440 GCA_001517045.1 Pseudotsuga menziesii | reverse complement strand
ACAGATGGTTATATTGTTTATTGGATATGATTGATGATCAGATAGAGACCTATGAGGGGTATGAGTATACACCTTAGATGGATTTGGACTCTCTGAGTCAAATGAGATAGTTTATTTCCAGTTCCGGGCACTTACAGATGTGATCAGGCTCATTCTACCTTTTTGATGCAGTTTTTCTTCACAGATTGATATTTTTGAGCAGGGAGATGTTTCAGTTGGATCTCTTAGGGCGTTATATGGGCATAGGTGGGTGAAGCCACTTGTTTGTACAATAGTACCCCCATCTCAGAGAGCTTGGTGGGCTCAGTTTGACAACGCAAGCACCCTAGAAGGATGTTTTGGCTGGATCACGTTTCCCGAGGCACATTAAAAAATGATTAAATGGCTATTGAAGAAATCGATTTATGCTACTAAGGCAAGGAAATGACATGGGATGAGTCATGACGATGAGAGTGATGTCCTCCACACCTTCTCCAGTAGTTGTAGCTCCTGATTGGGCCCACATCTATTTTTGGGCATTTTTATATTATTTTCTGGAGCTCTTTTGGGAGGCTCACGATTTCCTCAATGAGGCACAAAAGTCAAAGAATTAAATTATTACATTATTTTATTGTGACATGGGGACACCCAGAGGGAGTTAGTCAAACACTCCTTTGACCCACCATGTGCTTTCATTTATTTCTTATTGAGTGGGTTACCTTTTTTGGGTGGGTTAGTCCACTTTGATAAATTATGGTTATATTGAGCCATGTATTGTATGTTGAGCTCATTTCAACCATTGATTAGAACATTTCATCTTTTAATCTTAGCCACTCGTTTTGAAAGTGGTTAGGATTCGGTTATGATTGAGGTTCTCTCATTTCTATTTAAAGGAGAGAACTTCTTATTTGTAAAGGGTCTTTGGCTCTTGGATCTGAATAATAGAGAGACTTTTTTGTGGAAATTTTCTGGATGTGCTTTGCATCTGATGTTCTCAAATGGTGATTGGAAAATCTTCATCTTCCTAGCATTGTGGAAATTCTTGTGAGATCTATATTTTTTGCTATCATTGTTTTGTCTACAGGAGGGCATTTTGGCTGAAGCATTTTTGTAAGGGGACCTCAACTCGCTCGGTTTTCTTCGTCTTGGATCAAGGGGTTTTCATTAGTTTCATTGTGATATATGATTACTTCGTTTTACTTTCTTGTAGCATTCAGTTTCGTTATCTTGTATTAGCAAATCTGATATGCTTGACGTTTACTCATGCAGGGTAGGGGGCACATTGGTGGCTTGGAGATTGCATATGCCATAGAAATCATGAAGATCTTCCAGGATTGATTGGGATAGCTAAGATCATTACTGTTAAAGAAATCTACAATATTTTCCAGGTAATATCTAACAGATAAGTCTCTTCTTTTCAGATCTTATTCCATTGTACCTTGCTTTACTTCAATTTTTTCTGAAAACTCCTAAAATATTAAAAACCCTAAAACGCAATAAATCTGGGAATCGTCTGATCTTTGGCCAAACCATTTTTGGGTTTCATAGATCGGGCCTCCCCTTCACCAAATCAACTACAACGCTGGTCAAACTCTTACTGGTTTGACCTAGATCTAATTTTTTTCCAGAAAACTGCATAAACCCCCACTGAAAATTTGACATGCTAGGGTTTTGATTTTTTCTAAATTCTGACTTCACAAACAGATAGATCAAGTCCCACACAGTCCAAATCAACCCCAATGTTGTCCAAATGCTTGGTTGTTTGACCTAGATCCGAGTTTTTGACTAAAACAGCCCTAGCGCCCTCACTGAAAATTGGACTTTTTCAGAAATCTGACAAGATAGGCTGATAGATCAGGGCTTAAGCATTCTAGAACATCCCCAACACTGAGCTAGTTCCTTAAGGTTTTCTCTAGATCTGAAAAATTGGTTTTCAGCCCCCGTAGCCCCCTCATCAAATTTTGACTTTGTTCAAGTCTTATTTTTCTGCTAATTTTTTGATTTGGGCTTGTAGATCAGGTCACCTTGACCTCATTTCTCCTTAAATGTTGATATATTATACTCTAGGTGACCCTGGAACTACAAATCTGTCTTTACAAGCCCTAGCAATAGCCTTACATTAAGCGGGTTTTTCCTGTACCTTAGCTTCTCTGGACCAACTATTTTTTGGGTTCATAGATCAAGGTGTATCCCAGGTGGGTTCACTAAAACGTTAGGTTTTTGCTGACTCCATTGCCCAATACACATAAGACACTGATTTCCTAGCTAGTGCTAGTCCCATCCTTAAGATCTCCTCCCATTCCCTTTTCCAACACTCATTGATAACTCAAGTCACCTATCTTTCACTAAGTCTATCTCCTTGGTACTAGACAATCCCAACTCTATCCTTGCTTACCACTGTCATAGTTACGTTTCCCAAGACAGTGGTCATCTCCATCAATTGCTAGTACCTAAATCCTAGAGCTAGGGTTTCCATCTACCTTGCACCTTACATACTTTAAAGCCCCTTTTGATCTATTCTGATGTCTAGGTCTGATCTCTCCTATCGGGAGCAGATCCGGGTCTCCCCCATTGTTGTCTTGGACTAGGATAACATAAAGTGAAGGCTACCTTGATTGGCGTGACAATCGTCCATTTGGAAGTCTAGGCAGTCGTGGTTCCACCCCTTAGTTGCTTGTCCCTCTACCATCCATCCTGGATCCACCTCACATAGGCGACTACAAGGCGGGTGATAACATTTTGGCACCGTTGCCCAGGGAGGTAGAGGCCTACCTTGGTTCAACATACCTCACCTTTTCCTATGACATATCTTTTATTGGTGAATTACTTGTGTGGTTCACCTGGCGACTCCACCCTGTGATTCCGCTGAGGATCATACCCAACATATTAATCTTAAGTACTTAGAGCATACCATAAATCATAATGAATTCAGATGTATTTCTGAGGCACATGAAGGAAGTAACCAAAAACATGATTGAAAATGCAAGACAAATAAACGAAAGGGATAGATGGAGGTCAGACTACGGGTATGAGGATGATCTCGAGCATGACTATGGGTATGAATCTAGTTATCACAATCTTTATGATACCCATCAACTTCCTCACCCATGCAACAAAGATTTCCCAAACATCCTGAGTGGGCCTGTAATTCGACATGAACCTAGAAGTCAGTCCAAGTCAAATCCTTATAGCCAAGTAACCCAAGCTGTGAAAAAACAAGACAGACAGTCTCCTTTTGACTTTTCTGAAATATCAGGGGCACCTCATTCTATGCCAAACAATTACACTAGGAGGATGCCCCGATTCAATGGAAATAAGGATATATCTATTGAAAGTCATCTAGATATTGTGTGGGATTACATGGAATCTAGAGGTGCAAACAATGAATATGTTTATATGCAAGCCTTAGGAAAATCCTTGCAAGGGGATGCTTAACTATGGTTTGATCATTTAGCACCAGGATCCATCACTGGGTATGACATGTTCACAGATTTGTTAATTTATAATTGGAGTAGGAACACTGATAAAATTTTACAGGGTCAGTCTGGAAATGACTATGCCGTTGATAATCAATATATTGATGAAGTGCTTTCTCAATTGGACCATTCCTCTCTTGATATGTTCCAAACTATGAGCGTGCCTGCAATCCATAAGAATGTTACAGAGTACTTCGAGAATAATGTTTCAAAACCTCATGATGAAACTAAGAGGGATATCCATCAAATCATACGAGATACTCTGTTATTATTACCTGAAGCAGTCACAGAGAAAATCCTGGATTTGATCCGTGGAAGGGAACTTGATCACCATCAAGAAGCATCCATAGTTGAGCTGTCCATTTGTGAGTCCATTAAAGAGCCTTTAGAAGAGGAACTCCATAGTCATTGCCTAATAGATGATAATTTGAGTCAGTATCCAACCGATCTGAATTTGGATTTAGACCTTGATCATATCACCGTAAAAGAAGAAAAGGTGGAAATTAATAAAACTTCCGTTGAAGAGCAATCATGCGGTCATATTGTAGTTGAAGACCAAGTTTGTGAGGATAGAAATGAACATAGTAATGTTTTTCCTTATCAAATGAATCATGATGATCATTTATTCTCAATTGAATGTAATGAACAATCTCAAGAAGAGCAACCACATGATGATGATATACTAGTAAGCGAGATTAACCTAGAACCTTCGTTGTCACATCTTTCGAACTGGAATTTGTGTCCCAATAATCATCAAGAGCCTCCAAGCAATGATTCTTGTAATGTTGTTATTATTACCCATCATATTTTTTATCAAGGTGATTTGGTTGAGGATATTAATCATAGTGAGTCTAGTTCTTGGGATGTTAGTTTTAATCTTGCCAATTTCTCTAGCAAATGTCCCATATCACATGGAAGATTGGTGTTAACATATTTAGGTGATACAAATCAAGTCTCAATTTGTCAATCCACCCTCCCATCACAGCTTTTGAAGTCCTCTATGGTATCATGCAGGGAAAAGTCTCAAAAGGGCCAAATGGTAAATGGAAAAACATTTTATCTCCTTTCATCCTTGGCGCATAATGTTTGCAACTTTGCTAATTTATTCGATTGGGTGAATGAAAAGCTCTATAAAGACCAATTCCATATTTTGTCATTTTATAAGCAACAAATGGGGTTAATCTCAATTTCTGGTTGAACAATTTCTAATTTGTCCCTATTTTGCTTCACCATTGGTCATGATGTGAGTATGATTGAGTGTGCTAACCAAAAAGAGGAGGGAAGAAATGATGGCCTAGGGGGGATGAATCATGTATCGTGAGTCTTTTCTTTCATCAAATTTAAACTTGCATAAATTTTATGATCCTATCGATCTATGGATAGAAGAAGTCTACAACAATCAATCTCATCCCTGGGATGATTTCATTTCTCTTTATCCATATATTTCTTTGATTTTCAAACAACAAGTTACAATAGCTTCAATTTTCATTCACATTACCTACAACCTATCTTTGACTTGTTGTATCATTAACTATAAAGAAATCTCAATAGATTTGTTTAGCAAGTGGTTGCATTGGATTTATGATTTTACCTAACACTTGTCTAAATTGGTTAGAGTAGGGTAGGTAGGACATGAATAAGCCTTTCCCGGCAGTAGTGTATAACCTTGCACCTTTGTTTGAAGCTCACCTTTGAAGCTCTTAGTGTAATTTTGTTATCCCGCAAAACAAAAAAATCAAACTTTTAATGAAAGTTATGGTTATAGATTAGATATATTTTCCGCTTTTCAGTTTCATGCATATTTATTTTCAGTATTTTATATATTATCCACATATTGTTTTGACGACCGGTCTGTGAGTTTGGTATAACTCTGGACATGTTGCAGGTAGTCAAGTACATTCTTGGTAGTGGTTGCAGAGCTGGATGGATTGATCGAGGATGCGAGAAGCAGAATGCAAGGACCAGAGATTATAAGGTTCTCAAGCGCTCTTTTCAGCAGAGCACTTGCCCCAGCCAGAGCCAGATGTTATCACATATATAGTAGCCAGGCTACCATATTCTATTTTTTAGACATAATACATTTTTCAGCCAGATCTCTTACATATGAGATGCTGAGATGAGCATTTTTTATGGATCATGTTTATATTAGTGGACTATTGTACTCTCCCATGTCAGGACTGAGTCTCAAGACTCTCAAATTTGAGGACCGTTGTAGCCATTTATGTCATTACAGAGCAGTCATTGATGCCCAGTTTTATATCAGTGCTTTCTCATTGGACAGATGCTGTCTCAGATGGTTTATATTGCATGATTATGAATCAGCATTTTATATTGTGTTATGGTTATTATTTCTCTTATACTGATTTTTGTGACATGTATTGACTTGTGGTATCATGATCTAGCGATCATAATTATATGGACTTGGTTGTATCTTGCACTATGTATTGATGTCCTTACTTAGACTTGGAAGTTCTTGATCTATACTCATTGGTTTTACCCTCCTTATGGAGAATAAAGGTAGTCATTCCCACCATTGTTTTGGCTTGCTAGTGTTGGCTCCATCATTCATTGTCTTCACCCATCCATTACCTTCCAGTTTAGTTTTCAACCTGACTGACTTCTTGACTTATGACATGGAGAACCTTTTTCCCTACTAGAACTTTTGTTGGACAAACCTCCCTATTTATATTGTGTCTCGGCTTTGAGTTGGCGACAAAACCTTCTTTTGGTGAGTTGTATTGCATGCCTAAATCATTCTGGTCGGTTGTCCCGATGTGTGGCACTGTGCAGAACTCCCCTAGTCACTTGAGATGTTGTTGGCTAAAACTGAAAGCTCATGTACTACCTGTATTGAAAATGCGCCCATGAAAAATGAAAATTATAAAACTGTGTTTCTTAACATATGTAAAAAGGGCAAGAGCAATGAAATGCTAAAATACTCCTTGAAGAGTATCAGAAAAGGTCCAAAAAAGCAATGTTGAAAAATATGCTATATCCAAAAATTGCTGACCTTGTTAAAATAAATATGTCTCGGATGAAAGCTGCGATTAGCTGTTCTTTTAAGCACTGGTGAAGTCCCAAAAGGGTCATATAGGCCAAAAAGGCCATGGAATAAAATGATGATCCTAATGAACTTGGATCAAGCTTGATATATACATGATGCCTAAGTTGAATAAGTACTCTCTAAACAACTCACCCATTTATGAGGCACTGCCATTCCTTGTGTTGTTGTTTGTCTGACATTGGTTATAGTGAGTATTCCCTTTCCTTGTCCAAAGTGACATGATGTTGAGTAGGAAGTCATCATTTTCCTTAGCCTTGTCATTTCCACCCTTCACCCTTCACTAGCAAATTGGCTACAGCTATGAAGTGAGTATAGTCTTGAAATTCTAAGTCTGAGTAATAATAAATAAAGCTTTATATATGTATTGGTTGATGTACCACCAGTGAAATGAAAACTACTTGTTGTGATTGTTACTTGAATGAGTTGTAGATCATTTCTTAACCTTTTAACACTTGCAGCGGATGGATATAGTCTAAGTTATTATCGGTGTCTGATTATTCACAGATGGTTATATTGTTTATTGGATATGATTGATGATCAGATAAAGACTTATGAGGGGTATGAGTATACACCTTAGATGGATTTTGACTCTCTGAGTCTAATGAGATAATTTATTTCCAGTTCCAGGCACTTACAGATGTGATTAGGCTCATTCTGCCTTTCTGATGCAGTTTTTCTTCACAGATTGATATTTTTGAGCAGGGAGATGTTTTAGTTGGATCTCCTAAGGTGTTGTATGGGGATAGGGGGGTGTAGCCACTTGTTTGTACCATAGTACCCCTACCCCAGACAGCTTGGTGGGCTCAGTTTGACAATGCAGGCACCCTAGAAGGCTGTTTTGGCTCGATCACGTCTCTCGAGGAAGATTAAAAAATGATTAAATGGCTATTGAAGAAATCGATTTCAGCTACTGAGGCAAGGAAATGACATGGGATGAGTCATGATGATGACAGTAATGTCCTCCACACCTTCTCCAGCAGTTGCAGCTCCTAATTGGGCCCACATCTACTTTTGGGCATTTTTATATTATTTTCTGGAGCTTTTTTGGGAGGCTCACGATTTCCTCAAGGAGGCACAAAAGTCAAAGAATTAAATTATTATATTATTTTATTGTGCCATGGGGACACCCAGAGGGAGTTAGTCAAACACTCCTTGGACTCACCATGCGCTTTCATTTATTTCTTGTTGAGTGGGTTACCTTTTTTGGGTGGGTTAGTCCACTTTGATAAATTATGGTTATATCGATCCATGTATTGTATGTTTTGCTCATCTCAACCATTGATTAGAACATTTCATCTTTTAATTTTAGCCACTCGTTTTGAAAGTGGTTATGATTCAGTTATGATTGAGTTTCTCTCATTTCTATTTAAAGGAGAGAGCTTCTGATTTGTAAAGGGTCTTTAGCTCTTGGATCTGAATAATAGAAAGACTTTTTTGTGGAAATTTTCTGGATCTGCTTTGCATCTGATGTTCTCAAATGGTGATTGGAAAATCTTCAGCTTCTTGTCATTGTGGAAATTCTTGTGAGATCTATATTTTTTGCTATAATTGCTTTGTCTACAGGAGGGCATTTTGGCTGGAGCGTTTTTGTAGGGGGACCTCAACTCGCTCGGTTTTCTTCGTCTTGGATCAGGGGGTTTTTAATAGTTTCATTGTGATCTATGATTACTTCGTTTTACTTTCTTGTAGCATTTAGTTTTTTTATCTTGTATTAGCAAGTCTGATATGGTTGACGTTTGCCCATGCAGGGTAGGGGGCGCATTGGTGGCTTGGAGATTGCATATGCCATAGAAATCACGAGGATCTTCCAGAATTGATCGAGATAGCTAAGATCATCACTGTTAAAGACTTCTACAAGCTTCTCCAGGTAAGATATTATTGGTAAGTCTCTTCTTTTCAAATTTTAATCCATTGTACCTTGCGTTACTTCAATTTTTTCTGAAAACTCCTAAAATACTAAAAACCCTAAAAAGCAATAAATATAGGAATCGTCCGATATTTGGCCAAACCATTTCTGGGTTTCATAGATCGGGCCTCCCATTCATCAAATCAACTGTAACGCTGGTCAAACTCCTTCTGGTTTGACCTAAATCTGATTTTTTTCCAGAAAACAGCATAATCCCCCACTGAAAATTTGACTTGCTAGGGTTTTGATTTTTTATGAATTGTGACTTCAAAGACGAATAGATCGGGTCCCACATAGTCCAAATCAACGCCAACGTTGTCTAAATGCTTGGTTGTTTGTCCCAGATCTGAGTTTTTGACTAAAACAGCCCTAGTGCCCTCACTGAAAATCGGACTTTTCCGGAAGTGACTTTTTCTAAAATTTGACAAGATAGGTTGATAGATCAGTGCTTAAGCATTCTAGAACACCCCCAACGCTGAGCTAGTTCCTTCAAGTTTTCCCTAGATCTGAAAAATTATTTTTCAGACCCCCTAGCCCCCTCATCAAATTTTGACTTTGTCCGGATCTGATTTTTCTGTTGATTTTCTGATTTGGGCTTTGTTGCAGCTGCAACTTTTCTCCCAAATTTTTTGAAATTTTGGACCCTCCTTTTTTATTTTATCTTGCCTGGGAGTGTGTGGATTCATGAAATCTATTTTGTTCTTCCCTCTGCTACAGTTTGGTTTGAAGTGAGGTCAATTGCTTTCATGCTTTTCGGAAGACTGCTTCTTGTCGGCAAACGCGTTAACGATGGAGTTTTGAAAATGATGTCTTTTTGTCTGAATGATTTCCCTCATGGCTATCAGAAGTCTTTTTACGTTCAAGTCAGAGCTTGTTTCTCTTTGTTGTCACTATTTCAAGGGTTAAACGAACTATTTTCATCACTCCCCAGCCTAAATCTTTTGAACACTTAATACTTTGTTTTTCGATAAATTTTTGTTATTGGAAGTTTTTGGACAGTAAAACGAAAGCTGTAGTCTTTACGTTTTCTGCCGTTGCGGAAGCTAAACGCTGAATGTTCCGATGGTTAGCTCTTTTCTTTTCCGATGCCGAGGTTTTTGACTTTGCAATATTTTTCTTTTCGCTCTCGGAATGGTTTATATCTTTAATCGGAAGCCATAGTCCTTATGTCATCCGCCGTTGCGGCTCCTCAGCAGACTAACCATTCGCCATATAACTGCTCTGATCGCCGATGGTTTTATGATTACCAAGACCCGTAGTTGGTTTGACATCCGCCGTTGCGGCTTTCTAGTAAACTATCTTTCCACCGCTTAGTTGGTTTATCTGCTGACGCAATACCGGTTAGGCCTCTGAGCTTCCGATTGCCAATATCCTCAACTTGGTCATGGAGCCCGTAGTCTTTCCGTCACCCGCCATTGCAATTCTTCTTTGAAATAATCACCCGATCCTTAGTGAGTCCACTTTCCAATGAAGTCTTTCCTGCCAACGCTTTATGATTAGTCTTTCTGATCCTCGATGCCTGGACGACAGTTGCTGTTGTTTTATGTTTCCATGGATTTACTGCTTAAACCTTTGTTTTTCGATGATTTTTTTTCTCTACCGGAGTGTTTTTTAATGTTTGATCAGAGGGTTAGTCTCTTGTGTCGCCAACACAGCGGTTGCGTTGAGCTCATCGTCGCCGGCGTTTAGTCATCGAAACTTCCGATCGCTGCATTTTTTCATTTGAAAGCGGAAGCCGCAGTCTGATTGTCTTCCACAACAGCGGCTCCGGAACTGACTAACCATCCGCCATATAAATTTTCCCTTCGCCGATGTTTTATGTTGACCGCGGAACTCGCAATCTGATGGTCTTCCACCGTTGCGGCTGTGAATAGGACTATTCTTCCGTAGTCCTTAGTTCTTCTGCTCGCCAATATGTTTTATTTTCCACGGAGCCTGTAGTTTTTTCGTCTTCCTCCATTGTGGCTGCGTAATGCGCTAACCATCCGACTTATAGAGTTTCCAACGCCGATAGACCTAATGATCTCGCAGAACTCGTTGTCTGTCTGAAGCCCGCCGTTGCGGTTGTTAAAAAAACTATCCTGCTGATGCCTCACTGATTTTTCCCGCCAGTGAGGGTTTTTCTCGCCTGTTCTGTGTATGTTTTACCCTATCTTATGGGTGGCAAAGGTTTCATATTCTTATCATTTCAAGGTTTTTGCGATGAGAGCATAGTACAAGGCCTCATTTTGATGATCAGTTTTATTGTTAGTATGGTTTACGTTTGTTGAAGAGATGTAGTTCATATTACTGTTGAGTTTTTCATTTAACTGCAAACAAAATTAGAAGATTGTTTTCAGATCCGGTTTGATGATTGCTGTTGTGAAGAAGACGTCTATAAAGGAAAATTCAGAAGTAGAGATGTTGCTCACAGACGGAAGATAGTGAAAGGTTGAGATCAACAGGTTATTGAACAGAATCGGTAGTAGCAGAGGCCCAGGCTTGGAAATGGCTCATCAGTTGCCAAGTCGGTCTCTTTTACAAAGCGCTTGTAAATCTTAATCTAAAATGTAACGTATTGGACGAATCATGAGCACTCACAAAGGACAAAATTATAAGATTAAAACGGTTAGGGGAGCCCAAAGATCACCCGGTAGGGAAACCCAAAGGTTTTGTTTTTTTTGTATAAAGATAGGAAAGTTAGAGGGAATAAGGGACTTTTTCCCAGTGAGATTTGTGAGGACATATTGTAAGAAGAACTAATTCCTTTTGCAATAGATAATTACAATTTGCCTATTGGAGAAAGCTTGGTGGAATGTTCAAATATTGTGCTATGGATTTGTTGAAGAGGAACTATTTCGTTTTCAGCTTTGTGTCCATTAACTGTGAGATCGTTCTAACTCTGTGAACCTATGTTCTTGTATGAATGTTCTCTGGTTTATTTTATGAAAATTTCCACTATTAGTAATGAATGTTGTTCATAAACAATTAGCTATCTGGTTGTTCAAATATCTTTAAATGTTCATGTGTTTTGGAAGAAGTATCAGCTATCTATGATTTTTCATGATGCATGTACAAAATACATTACTCATTAATGAATGATAATCTTGCTCCCTAGGGATAGGTTAGGTAGTTATTTTTATTTTCTTGCTGTGTGTGATTTAGATGCGAGAGAGTTTAAGACGAGAGGTAAGAACCAGCACATCACATTGTGACCGCTCCTCGTATTCTATATCAATCTGTATTTTAGATAGGAACTTGCATATCATACTTAAAACTAAAAACACAAAAATATACACTGTGGATCGGGCCGCAACCGGTAAAACCTTTTAGTTTTGTTACTTGACCTACGGTAGCCGGACCGCAAACCGAACGGATTCCCTACACCAAACAGTCATGAGCTAGTTGGGAACGTTGATTGGGAAGAATCCCTTACTGTTGTTGCTTGCGAATTTCTAGGCCTCGACAGTTTTGGCGCTAGAAGAAGGGTTGTCAGTGCATGGCTGGCCAAAGAAACCCGTTTTCTTGAGATTATTCCACCGGTGACAGTTCAGAAATTAGTTTGTTTCCCAATCCAATTCCTGAAGAGAAGGGTAAAGAGCACTTGTATTCTGTCGATAACAAAGTAGTTAATGATCTAAGAAGACACACTAGGGCCTATGTGAAGAAGATTGGAGGATTACCGATTATCCCTGACTTGCCCAGAAGAGAATATAAAAATAAATACCGTCCTATATTGGAAGACTTAGTGTTGGTTGGAGATTTGGAAGAACTGGTAGAAACAACCTTACAGGAAGTGGTTCAGCCTTTAAATCAAGTGGGCCCAAATACACCTTACTGTTCTCCTATTCATTCACCACCTCACTCTCCACCCAGACTCATGGTAGGCATAAACGCAAATCAGCCACCCAACCCACCAAATCCACCACCTGCTTGGAAAGCCAGATCACCTTTAAACCTAACACCTCCTTTGCATGATTTACCTCAAGATTTTGAAAAGATGCTGCCCAAGTTTGATCCAAATGAGAAGATGTTAGTAGATGACCATTTACAAAGTTTTTATTTGGCAATAGAAGGATTGAGGGCTGGGGAGCATGAGGATGTCGTTTGTAGACTTTTTTCGCATACCCTTAAAGGAGCAGCAGCATCATGGTATTTTGGTTTTCCTGCAAACTCTATCCCAGACTGGGATACCTTTGAAAGGAATTTTAGGAGTAAGTATGCAACCCAAAAAACTCATGCCTCTCTCATGAAAGGACTGTGCACCGTAAAGAAAGAAAGAAAATAGAAGGTGCATAGTTTTACCCAAAGATTCACAGCCTATCTTAAGAATTTTTCTGAAGCTGACAAACCCTCGGATAAAGTTCTAATTGAGTATTATACCTCAGCTCTAGGACCCGAGTTTTCCATGTTTACCAAGATGAAAGCCAAACCTACGCTAGTAGAGATTTATGAATAAGCGGAGAGAGTAGAGGCCGAAAAAAAAAGCATCGAAGATTATCCTGAACGATCAGGAGAAAAAAAAGTTGGGAGGAAAGCTTTGTTATTTACTAAGCCTAAAGATAAGCAATCACCAGATTTTGAGGGAATGGCAAAGATGATGCAGAAGCTCTCTAACAGAATCATAGACTTGGAAAAGGAAAAGGAAGCCCAAAAGTTCTATAAACCTTATTACAAGAAAAAGGAAGACAACAATCAATCCCAACCCCCTCCACATAGCCCTGCATCTATGAACTTAACGGAGGTAGGAATGGATAACTTTTGCACTTTCCACCAACAACCCCATTCTGAAAACAATTGTCCTCAATGGATAAATTCAATGACATTGGTTATGAATTAGCTGTTGGATTCCAAATTAACCGAGGACAACGATGAAGAAGGGAAAGGCAACAATAAATCAACAAAAAAATAGGAGGATGAGGCCATGATTTTATGGGACTGTGTATCGTTGTTTGATGCCGAGGAAGAAAAGGATCCGAGACATGAAAATATCTTGGAAACAAATGTAACGACGAGAAGCCAGGGGTTGATTAAGGAAAGCAGTTGTATGCTCCCGAAGATTAAGATACTTTAAAAGAATGTTAAGAAATTTCAAGACAACTCCTCAGCTAATAAAATTTCGGAATTTACCGTCACCAGTGAAAATCCTAGACAAATCAACATGCCTACTAAGCCCAATGAAGAAAAGATAAAGAAGGTTAAACTGAATCTCACAGAACATAATATGGATTATGAAATTGTGGAGGATATCAAAAGGGTAAGGGCAAACATCTCATTATTTGAAATGTGCAATGTGCCGCAGGAAAAAGAAAAGCTATTGAAAGCACTTGAAATATCAGAGGAGAGGCTTCCCACTGACAATCAGCTCCAAGAAGAAGAAATTGGTGAAGCAAGTCTGGGAGGTAAGCCTAAATGCAAGTCTCCACCTTTTCTCCTTACTTTTGAAATTTTCAACCACAACGTGCATAACTTCCTAGTAGACTCAGGGGCATCAGTCAACGTCATGCCGCTGTCGGTCTGCAAAAGGATAAATGGGCAACCTAAACCATCTACCTAGAGGGTCGTTTAGTTGGATAGAACGAATGTGAAGGTAGTTGTGGAAATGGAGGATGTTCTTGTTCGCTTATCTTCAAATGATAAGGTGTGTCAATTCATTGATATTGTGGTGGCTGACATAATGGAAGCTTATGGACTTGTTTTGAGCAGAGATTGGTCGGCAAAGTTGAATGGATATTTTCCCTCGGACGGGTCACATCTGTGGCTACCATATAAAGGAAGCCCAAATCAAATTAAAGTTTTGAGGAAACCCCACATGAAACACAATGTTACTCAGTTCGAAGGTAAAAATGAACCAGTGGATTTTGTTTTGGGAAATTACTTTATTGAGCTAGAACTAGGAAACTATCAAGCAGAAGAAGCCAGCGATACATCAAACGCTCAGCTTGATCTCCTTTAGTTTTCACAAGCTGATGAAATTGATTGTAAAATAGTAGACTTAGTTGTAGATGCAGATGTTAATTCTCGCACAGTAGTTAGCGATTTTTGGATGCTTTTCTTTGATGGTTCTAAAACTTTAGAGGGGTCAAAATCCGGCTGTGTCCTGATTGACCCTAAGAAAAACAAACACTTTCTTTCATGTAGGTTAGAGTTTGAATGTACCAATAACACAGCTAAATATGAAGCATTAGTTCAGGGACTAAGAAAAGCCATTGAATTAAAGGCAAAAAATCTGAAAGTGCTTGGAGATTCTGAAATAATTGTAAAACAAATTCGAAATCAAATACATTGCATTTCTCCTCATTTAAAAGCTTATCAAAATGAAGTATGGGATTTACTTAAATGTTTTAATGTATTTAACATTGTATCTATTCCAAGACTTAAGAATGCAGCAGCTGACTTGTTGGCCACCTCAGCTGCGAGGCTTGTGCCCTCTAATAATCGGTACTCTGTTGAATTGCTTTTCAGGCCTTCAGTTCCAGATATGATTACCAATCTATGATTTTTTTATGATGATCAACAAATTATAGAATTCTTGACAAATGATGAAACCTTCAAAGGGGCGATTATTGATGATGAAGAACATCAAGCCAAGCTAAAATTCGATAATTTTATTCCTAAAGGAGTTATGACTTTAGAGCGAATGTTTGATTTAAACGAGAAATTTAGAAGACCAGTGAATGTGAAGACTCATAGATCGTCTCTACAATTCGAGTTGATTAATTTGGGGACTGAAATTGAGCCTAAATATGTAAATTTGGGAAAGTGTGCTCCCCAGGTGAAAGGAATAAGTTTATCAGTCTTTTCAAACAATACAAAGATGTTTTTCCCTGGACATATGCAGATCTGAAGACATATGACACCAATATTATCCAACATGTTATCCCCATCAGATCTGGAATCAAACCTTATTAGCAGCCTTTAAGGAAAATGCATCCAAAATTAGAACCTTTAATCCAAAATGAAGTTAAGAAACTATTGGATGCTAGAATTATCTTCAAGGTTAGACACTTGGAATGGGTTTCAAATCCGGTACCAGTAAGGAAGAAATCCAGAGAAATTAGGCTATGTGTGGTTTTCAGAAACTTAAATCGCACGTCAGATAAAGACAAATATCCTGTTCCACCCATGGAACAGATATTGCAAATGGTTTCGGGTTCTAAATTATTCTCTTTATTAAATGGATTCTCATGCTACAATCAAGTATTAGTAGTTGAAGAAGACAGACTTAAAACGACATTCAGAACCAGGTGGGGAACTTTTGCTTACAGAAGGATGCCCTTTGGACTCATAAATGCTAGAGCTACTTTCCAGAGGGCTATGGACATCGCTTTCTGTGGTCTGATTGGCCGCAGTGCTGTAGTGTACCTCGATGACATCACGATATTCTCAAAGAAGAGAGGAACACGCATTTCATCTAAAGCAGATTTTTGAACGCTGCCGAAAATATGGTATCTCACAAAACCCCAAGAAGTGCGTGTTTGCCGTTACAGAAGGTAAGTTGTTGGGTCATGTGGTTTCTAAGAAGGGGATCTCCATAGACCCAGAAAGGATCAAAGGCATCGAACAGATTCCCTTACCCCATAATAAAAAGGGCATGCAATCAGTTATGGGGACAATAAATTTCGTGCGAAGGTTTGTGCCAGATTTCGCTCAAATTGTTAAACCTTTGCAGCAAATGGTAAAGCAAAGTGTACAATTCAAGTGGACTGATGTAGAGAAAAATGAATTTAGTAAAATAAATACAGTTGTTGCGCACGCACCCTCCCTCAAAAGTCTGGATTTTGAGAAAGATTTTATTTTGTACACTTTTGCATCTGATGATTCACTAGCAGCTGTGCTTACCCAGAAGGAAGATGGGGGAGATGAGTTCCCCATATCATTTATGAGCACTGGTCTGCAAGGGGCCGAATTGAATTACCCAGCTGTGGATAAACAAGCTTATGCCGTGTTTAAAGCGGTAAAACAAGTCAGGCCATACATACTTAAGAACCGAACAAAGGTAATCGTTCCACACCCAGTTGTGAGGTCTATTTTCATACAAAAAGAGTTAGGAGAAAGAAGAGGCAATTGGGTAACAACTCTACAGGAGTATGACCTCGAATTCAAGCCAGCCTCCATAGTTAAAGGGCAGGGATTGTGCAAACTAATAACTGAAAGTAAAGACAATGAAGAAAAGAAATGGGAAAACAAAGTTGAGTTACATTTGATGGATGTATGTCCTCTTTTCATAGCTCCGGACTCCTGGTATCGAGACCTTGTGCATTACCTTCAGACGAGATTGTTACCGGAACACTGGAATGCTAAGCAAAGAAGAGCACTGCGGCTTAAATCAGCGTCATATCAGATGGTTAAATGAATATTATTCAGAAAGAATTATGATGGAGTTCTTCTTAGATGCTTAGAGAAAGAAGATGTGAAGAAGGTCATAATAGACTTACACGATGGGCCTGCTGGAGGACACTTCTCCGGAGATACAACAGCCCATAAAATTCTCAAAGCTGGATACTATTGGCCCACACTGTTCAAAGATGCACATGCCCATGTTAGAAAGTGCGACATCTGCCAAAGGTGTGGTGGAAGACAAGTTAAAGCAGTAGGACCATTAAAGCCTGTAATGATAACAGAACCTTTTGAGCAGTGGGGGATGGACATCATTGGGGAGATAAAGCCAAATTCTTAATTGCAACACAAATATATTCTGACGATAACTGACTACTTCACTCGTTGGGTCGAGGCCATTCCGTTGCATAAAGTAAATGAAGATGTGGTCATGGACTTCTTGCAAGATCATATTATGACCAGGTTTGGAGTTCCAATTTCTTTAGTTTTCGATAATGCTACTTATTTTTCCTCTATTAGAATAACTGCATTTGCTCATGAGAAAGGAATTAAGTTGCATTACTCTGCAAATTACTATCCATGAGGAAATGGTTTGGCTGAATCTACGAACAAGAATCTGATTAGAATTTTAAAAAAGACTATGATAGAAAACCAGAGGAGTTGGCACTCAGCATTACCAAATGCTCTTTGGGTTGATAGGGTCACCCCTAAGAATTTGGTAGGTGTGTCCCCATATACCCTTGTTTATGGAAAAGAGGCCATTCTACCCCCCAATATCATGCTACCATTTTCCATAATAGCTCAGGAATCCAGAGGATCAGATAATGAAGTCTTGTAGATAAGGATACATAATCTTTTGAAGGCAGAGGAATCTAGATCCAGGGCCAGAGAACATTTTAAACAACAACAGGAGGTAGTAAAGAGATGGTTTGATAAACACAAAGCTGGAACAAAATATTATGAGGTGGGAGATTTGGTTCTCAAATGGGACCAACCCCATGACGAGAAAGGAAAACACATGAAATTTCAACAGTTATGGGTAGGCCCTTTCCAGATTGCGGCAAAACTTGGCCCCTCAACCTATAAGTTGCAAGATTTACAGGGATGGGAAGAGAACTTACCAGTAAATGGTCTAGTTCTTAAGCCTTATTTTTCTTGATTTTGTTTTTTTTGTTTCGTTTTGTACATAAATAAATTGATTGCTTGGCTGTTTGTTTTTTGATTTATTTTATTTTTGTTTGTTTTTAGTTTAGATTTTGATTGATTTCAATAAAAGAGGAAAACTTTTGGTTGCATGGAGGGCATCAGAATTCTGGATTAACTAAAATCCTTGATTATAAGACTGTGTACTATTGTTTTATCTAAAATAATTTCTTCTAGTTTAAAAGTTTTCCTAAATGGATATGAACACATTGAAGTCCTACTTAATCCTTGTAAAATAACTCAGGATCAAAAGTCTGGAATACCCTTTCGAGGCTCCATCCATTTCACATCTAAAAATGTCCTAAGGGGTGACAGCAAAAGACCCACGGAAAGGAAGCAAGGTAAACAGTATATTATATATAAATGATCCCATGCCAAGAATTGAAAGCCAAAAGGCAAATAAGAGTCGAAACTCTTAAGAAAACAATATGTATCAAGACAAAGTACTGAATCATATGAGTACAAAATTGCCAAAAGTTCTTCTTCGTCCGTGAGTTGAAAATTAAATACATCTCTCACACAAAAGGACACTATGGATAGAGGAGCCTGAATAAAAAATTTAGAAAGAAAGGCATGCATGAGGACTCAAAAAAGGACAAAAAAATCCAAAAGCACAAAAGTGCAAAATGGCATGGGAATGAGGAACAAACGAATATTCCTGTTTACCATATGTTACAATCCTGTGGTGTCCAAGCTGAAAGCTACCCAAAGACAGAGGTAAAAAATGAAACTCATATTCTTGGCCTCAAAAGAGTTATCTTGACTTTGAAATCTTGGGTTCCATTTTCGTAAATTGGACTATCATCAATGATTAAAAGTACATATATTTGCAATTTGGGAAATCCAGACATCTATAAGAATTCAACATGTTGGTTTTATTGTTAAACAGTCTGTTACTTAAGGAAGAAATTTTCCAAAGATCTAGGTTCACCAGGTAGTCGCCAATTGTTGCAGCTGCAACTTTTCTCCCAAATTTTTTGAAATTTTGGACCCTCCTTTTTAATTTTATCTTGCCTGGGAGTGTGTGGATTCATGAACTCTGTTTTGTTCTTCCCTCTGCTACAGTTTGGTTTGAAGTGAGGTCAATTGGTTTCATGCTTTTTGGAAAACTGCTTCCTGTCAGCAAACGCGTTAATGGTGGAGTTTTTAAAATGATGTCTTTTTGGTCTGAATGATTTCCCTCATCACTATCGGAAGTCTGTTTACGTTCAAATCGGAGCTTGTTTCTCTTTGCTGTCACTATTTTGGGGGTTAAACAAACTATTTTCATCACTCCCCAACTTAAATCTTTTGAACACTTAATACTTTTTTTTTCAATAAATTTTCGCTGTCGAAAGTTTTTGGACAGTAAAACAGAAGCCGTAGTCTTTACGTTTTTCACCGTTGCGGAAGCTAAACACTAAATGTTCCGACGGTTAGCTCTTTTCTTTTCCGATGCCGAGGTTTTTGACTTTGCGATATTTTTCTTTTTGCTCTCGGAATGGTTTATAACTTTAATTAGAAGCCATAGTCCTTATGTCGTCCACTATTGCGGCTCCTCAGCAGACTAACCATCCAACGTATAACTATTCCGCTTGCCAATGAATAGTTGTTTTTTTCACCGATTCCGCGTCTTATTGTTTTTCTCTTCGCTATCGAAAAGTTTTACAACTTTAATAGGAATCCATAGTCCTTATGTCGTCCGTCGTTGCGGCTCCATAGCAGAATAACCGTCCACCATATAACTGCTCCGATCGCTGATGGTTTTATGATTACCAAGACCCATAGTTGGTTTGACATCTGCCGTTGCAGCTTTCTAGTAAACTATCTTTCCGCCGCTTAGTTGGTTTATCTGTCGACGCAGTACTGGTTAGGCCTCTGAGCTTCTGATCGCTGATATCCTCGGTCTTTCCGTCACACGCCGATGCGGTTCTTCTTTGAACTAATCACCCAATCCTTAGTGAGTCCGCTTTCCGATGAAGTCTTTCCGATCCTCGATGCCTGGATGGAAGTTGCTGTTGTTTTATGTTTCCATGGATTTACTGCTTAAACCTTTGTTTTTTTATGATTTGTTTTCTCTATCGGAGTGTTTTTTAATGTTTGATCGGAGGGTTAGTCTCTTGTGTCACCGACACGGCGATTGTGTTGATCTCATCGTTGCCAGCGTTTAGTCATGGAAACTTCTGATCGTTGCATTTTATCATTTGAAAGCGGAAGCCGCAGTCTGATTGTTTTCCACAACGGCGGCTCCGGAACAGACTAACCCTCTGCCATATAAATTTTCCTTTCCCTGATGTTTTATGTTGACCGCGGAACTTGCAGTCTGATGGTCTTCCGTCGTTGCGGCTGTGAATAGAACTATTCTTTCGTAGTCCTTAGTTCTTCCGCTCGCCGATATGTTTTATTTGCCGCGGAGCCCGTAGTCTTTCCATCTTCTACCATTACGGATGCATAATGCGCTAACCATCCGACTTATAGAGTTTCCGTCGCCGATATACCTAATGATCTCGCAGAACTCGTTGTCTGTCTGAAGCCCACTGTTGCGGCTGTTAATAGAACTATCCTACTGATGCTTTACTGATTTTTCCCGCCGGTGAGGGTATTTCCCGCCTGTTATATGTGTGTTTTACCCTATCTTATGGGTGGCGGAGGTTTCATATTCTTATCATTTTAAGGTTTTCGCGACAAGAGCGCAGTACAAGGCCTCATTTTGATGATCAGTTTTATTGTTAGTATGGTTTACGTTTGTTGAAGAGATGCAGTTCATATTAATGTTGATTTTTTCGTTTAACTGCAGACAGACTTAGAAGATTGTTTTCAAATCCGATTTGATGATTGTTGTTGTGAAGAAGACGTCTCTAAAATAAAAGTCAGAAGCAGAGATGTTGCTCACATACGGAAGATAGTGAAAGGTTGAGATCAACAGGTTATTGAACAAAATTGGTAGCAGCAGAGGCCCAGGCTTGGAAATGGCTCATCAGTTGCCAAGCCAGTCTCTTTTACAAAGTGCATGTAAATCTTAATCTAAAATGTAACGTATTGGACGAATAATGAGCACTCACAAAGGACAAAATTATAAGATTAAAATGGTTGGGGGAGCGCAAAGGTCACTTGGCAGGGCAACCCAAAGGTTTTGTTGTTTTTGTATAAAGATAGGAAAGTTAGAGGGAATAAGGGAATTTTTCCCAGTGAGATTTGTGAGGACATATTATAAGAAGAACTATTTCCTTTTGCAATAGATAATTACAATTTGCCTGTTGGAGAAAGCTTGGTGGAATGTTCAAATGTTGTGCTATGGATTTGTTGAAGAGGAACTATTTTGTTTTCAGCTTTGTCTCCATTAACTGTGAGATCGTTCCAACTCTGTGAACCTATGTTCTTGTATGAATGTTCTCTGGTTTATTTTAGGAAAATTTCCACTATGAGTAATGAATGTTGTTCATAAACAATTGGCTATCTGGTTGTTCAAATATCTTTAAATGTTCATGTGTTTTGGAAGAAGTATCAGCTATCTGTGATTTTTCATGATGCATGTACAAAATACATTACTCATTAATGAATGATAATCTTGCTCCCTAGGGATAGGTTAGATAGTTAGTTTTATTTTCTTGCTGTGTGTGATTTAGATGTGAGAGAGTTTAAGACGAGAGGTAAGAACCTACGCATCACATTGTGACTGCTCTTCGCATTCTACATCAATCTGCATTTTAGATAGGCACTCGCATATCATACTTAAAAGTAAAAACAAAAAAATATACACGGTGGATCGGGCCGCAACTGGTAAAACCTTTTATTTTTGTTACTTGACCTACAATAGCCGGACCGCAAACTGGACGGATTCCCTACACCAAACAGTCATGGGCTAGTTGGGAACGTTGACTGGGGAGAATCCCTTACTCTTGTTGCCTACAAATTTTCAGGCCTCAACAGGCTTGTAGATCAAGTCACCCTGACCTTATTTCTCCTTCAACGCCGAGTTATTAGCCTCCAAGTGACCCTAGAACTGCAAATATGTCCTTCCAAGCCCTAGCGCTAGCCTTCCATTGAGAGGGTTTTCCCTATACCTTAGCTTCTCCGGAACAACTATTCTCTGGGTTCATAGATCAAGGTGTATCCCAGGTGGGTTCACTGAAACGTTGGGTTTTTGCTTACTCCATTTTCCAATACACATAAGGCACTGATTTCCTAGCTAGTGCTAGTCCCATCCTTAAGATCTCCTCCCATTCCCTTTGCCAACACTCATTGATAATTCAAGTCACATATCTTTCACTAAGTCTATCTCCTTGGTACTAGACAGTCCCAACTCTGTCCTTGCTTACCATTGTCATAGTTACATTTCCCAAGGCAGTGGTCATCTCCATCAGTTGCTAGTACCTAAAACCTAGAGCTAGGGTTTCCATCTACCTTGCACCTTACATACTTTAAAGCCCCTTTTGATCTATTCTGGTGTCTAGGTCTGATTTCTCCTGTCAGGAGTAGATTCGGGTCTCCCCCATTGTTGTCTTGGACTAGGATAACATAAAGTGAATGCTACCTTGATTGGCATGAAAACCATCCATTTGGGAGTCTAGGCAGTCGTGGTTCCACCCCTTAGTTGATTGCCCCTTTACCATCCATCCTGGATCCACCTCACATAGGCGACCACAAGGCAGGTGATAACAGTAACCAAAGACATATAACTAGAAATTGTAAACTAATGACTCCTACTGGGAAAAGCATTACATCACAATCTCTTTTCTATAAGAAGAATGTTTATAGAAGAAATACAAAAGGAAGAAACTATAATTATTTTTTCTCCTCTACAAAGTTATAATATAGAATGCTACAAATGTGGTAACCAAGGACACATAGCTAGAAATTGTAAACTGGTGATTCCTATGCATAACGACACCACAAAATCTGAAGGCAATGAGGAGAGGATGGTTTGGAAGAAGAAGGAAGATGTGGAATGTTCAATTTCTCTATGTGCAACAGAAAAACAAAATCTATGGCATGTGGACAGTGGATGCTCAAAACACATGACAAGAGATCCAAACAAGTTTATAAGCCTAAAAATAAATAAAAAAGGAAAAGTCACTTTTGGGAATAATTTATCCTCTAGAATAATTGGGAAAGGTACAATGGTTCTTAGAGACAAAATGAAAGCTAAAAATGTTTTGCTTATAAAAGACTTAAAACCTAATCTCTTAAGTGTGATCCAAACATGTGATCAAGGACACATTTGTATATTTGATTCCAAGAAGTGTGAAATCAGAAGAAAAGATTCAGAAAAAATTGTTGGGACTGCTGTGAGAACTCCAAGTAATGTATATATTCTAGAAAATGAAGAACAATTCTATATGAGTCAAATTGATGAAAGTTTTCTATGGAATAGAAGGATGGGGCATTTGAGCTTAGACAATCTGATAAAAGTCAGTAAGAAGGGATCTATAAGGAATTTTCCAAATATCATATAACCACTAAACCACATTTGTAGACATTGACTTCATGGGAAGAAAACAAGAATTAGCTTCAAGGTCAAAGAACATACAACCTCTCAGCCATTAGAAATAATTCAAACTGATCTTTGTGGACCTACAAGGACTAAAAGCTTTCGAGGTGAACATTACTTCATGTAATTAATTGATGATTATACAATAATGACTTGGGTGGCAATTCTTAAAGAAAGATCAGAAGCATTTATAATGTTCAAATCCTTCAAAACACTTGTTGAAAATGAAGAAAAACTCAAGATTAAATGTCTAAAATCATATAATGGTGGTGAGTTCACCTCAAATAAATTCAATGAGTTTTGTGAAACTCGTGGAATCAAGAGGCAATTTTCAGCAGCAAAAACTCCTCAACAAAATGGAGTTGTTGAGAGAAAGAAAATGACAGGCCAATAAGAAGCTATAACTATGCTTAATGAAGCAAAACTTCCTTGATGGCTATTGAAGAGAAGCGTTATATACAACTGCCTATGTTCAAAACAAACGACAACTGAGAGTGAATAGTGACAAGACTCCTTATGAGCTATGGTTTGGAAGGCCAGCTTCAGTTAGATATTTTAGATTTTTTGTAAATAAATGCTACATAAAAAGAGATGATGATAATCTAGGGAAGTTTGACTCTATAACATATGAAGGCATAATTCTTGGGTATTCTTCCACCAAAAAGGCACTCTATGGCCTTAAACAAGCTCCAAGAGCATGGTTCTCAAGATTTGAAAAATATTTAAAGCAACAAGGATATAGAAGAGGGGCCACTGACAGTAACCTATACATAAAGATTGAAAACAAAAATATGGTCATTGTTGTAGTCTACGTAGATGATATCATATTTGGAAGTGATCTACAAATTCTGAGTGTAAAATTTGCTTCAGAAATGAAGAAGGAATTTGAAATGTCAATGTTAGGAGAACTAACATTCTTTTTAGGTTTACTAGTATCTCAATCAGAAAAAGGGATTTTCATCTCTCGAACTAAGTATATCAAAGAGATGTTGAAAAAGTTCAAAATGGAAGAACGTAAACCTATTAGTACTCCTATGGTCACTGGTTGTAAATTGAGCAAGGATGATGAATCTTTAGAAGTATATCATACTATGTATAGGTCAATTATTGGTAGTTTATTATATGTAATAGCTACAAATTTAATGCAGGATGTAGGTTTGGTTTCTAGATTCCAATCAACCCCAAAAGAAACACATGTGGCTGCACTAAAAAGAATTCTTAGATATCTAAAAGGTGCCATGGATTATGGATTATGGTATCCAAAAAGCAATAACTTCACTCTAAGGGAATTCACTGATGCAAATGGGCAGGAAGTATTGATGACAGAAAAAACACTAGTGGAGTAGAATTCTACTTAGGTGATTGCTTGGTGTCATGGCTAAGAAAAAAGCAGTCTTCCATTTCACTGTCTACAACAGAAGCCGAGTATATTGTTGTTGCAACATGTTGTACACAAGTCATTTGGATGAAGAAAACATTGGAAGATTTACTTGTAAAATATGAGGACCCCATTGTTATACACTCAAATACAAGTGCTATAAACATATCCAAAAATGCTGGTATGCACTCTAAGACAAAACATATTCCAATAAAATATCATTTTTTAATAGAGTAAGTGTCTCAAAAAGTGGTCAAATTGGAGTATATTAATACGAAGGAACAAATTGCAAACATTTTCACTAAGTCATTACCTGGAGAATCATTTGCCTATCTTAGACAGAAATTGGGAGTTATCCCTCATCATTGAAAATTAACTAAAAAGATGAAAACCTTGTCACAGGAAGAGGAGAAATATTGATAGGAGGAGACACACTCACAAAGGGAGTGATTTTAAAATCCATGGTCCATTAGGAAATAATTCTGATTGGTTTTGATCATCTCAAAGGTTGAATGATGTTGCTGATGTGAAATTATAATACTTATGATTTATGTTGCTACATATTGAAATTATTTGTTACCAGTTACGGTCCCTGAAAGTAAGATTTACATATTCATATCGTTGAAAAAGCACAAGAGAGCTAGATCAATGTTCAAGGAGAAATGCAAGTACACTTTGTTGTGTTGCTTATATACGATTACAAGCTATAACATTCTGAAGATATATAGAAAAATGGAGCAATGTTATAGGGGAGGTTTCATTTTTAAAATTTGTCATTGTTGTCAAAGGGGGAGAAAAAGCAAAGGAAGGGGTTTCCAATAAATGCCAAAGGGGGAGATTGTTGATTAAATTGACATTGTTGCAAACATAAATCAACACAGAACCGCATAGTTTGTAGTTGGTTCATTTAAACAAAGAATGACGAGAAACATATCTGTGAAGTAAAAGTGCAAAGGAGATAGAGGTCCGCAAAGCCAAAGTAGATGTTCCTCAAGGATCATAGATCGATGGACGAGAAGGAAGTCGCAAGAGCTCAACCGCTCACATAGCGTTCCTCAGGAGAAAGTGTTCAAAGTTCAATTTCCTGAATGGATAAGGAGTTAGAAACAAAGGTTAAATTTCATTGTAGATCGTGGATCCGATGACCAACAGAGATTGCGGAAGGACCACTTACAAATATGACGGTTGTAAGGAGTTGCATAATACAATTTGTGGGAGACAATTTTTGGAAGCTTGTTTCGAAAAAGTTGAAATCCTAGCCCCACAACCCGCAATTGTGGAAGGACGAAGTTCCCACAAATTGCGGAAAGGACAATTGTCGAAAGGGTAAATGCGAAAGCCTGGTTCGAAAAAGTTGAAAGGTAGTCCCGCAACCCGCAATTGCGGAAGGAAGGAGTTCCCGTAGATTGCGGAAAGGGTGATCATGGAAAAAAATGTTGCAAAAGGTTAATTGTGGAAGGAGGATGTGAGAGTGCACACGCAATTGCAGAAGGAAGGCACACCCGTAAATTGTGGAAAGATGGTTTGTGGAAAGATAAATGCAGAAATGTTGTTGTGGAAAGGTCGTTGCAGAAAGGTAACTGCAGAAGGATGTCTATTCGACGCTCCAAAATCGCGCGAGAAAAAATTGAAGAGTCGCGATGAATATGCGTGATTGTTAGATGAAGAGGCACGGATGAGGGTATATAAGAAAAGATTTAAACCTTCAAACAAGTGTATATGTACATTCAATTGGAAGATCTAAAGGTGTACAAAAGTCAGAGACCAAATTATCATATGAGGAGGGTTGCGAGGTGCAAGGATGGGTTGCAAACCTGTAGGGGGTTGTAGCCTCCTTCCAGTTGTTGCTAGTAAGCAGGGTGTTGGTGCATCCTTCAGTTGTAGCTGAAAAAACTTGGATGTTGGTGCATCCAGCATGTTGGTGCTTGCAAACTATTTTTAAATATAATTTTACAATAATAGAAAGTGTTGGTGTTTTTCACAACCGGGCTTCCATGATAATATTGTGTGTTCTATTTTTATTGTTTATTTTATCTTTAATTGGAAAAAATTAACTAAGGTAGATTAATACTGATTCACCCCCCCCGCTCAATATTGCTTGATATTCGAACACATACATCAAGGGTATATGTATGAATTAATACCAAGTGCACCATCATGTCTTCATAATCATAACAAGCAAGAGTGTGTGAGCATCATGAAGGATGCACAAGCTTCAAGAGCTATCATAACACCATTTAAATTTTATTTTAGAGTTTGCTTCATTTCCTTCATAGTTAGGGTTGTTGGTCCCATTAAGTTAGAAGGGAATCATCGTCAAGGTGGAAAGCTTGTGGGATTCAAACCACAATATAGGTGGGTTCCAAGAGCCAAACATCCATGTACAAGGATATCATCAACATGGATAATGATAGCACCATTTCTGGGCTAAGTAATTGGAAAGGGGTTTGGCCAATAATGATAAAAAAATGTATGAAAATGTTCACATCATAGAACCTTAAAAGACTGTTGATGAAGGTCTGCAGGCATTTGAAAGGACATTTTCAGATCTAGAATGACCAAATACATAAGAAATTATGATTTCCGACTTTGAAAATGCGGATGAAGAGATCCACCCTTAGTTGAATAATAGCAGGAAATGGACGATCTAGATGCGCCTTGGAAAAGATCAAAGGCCAGAAAATCATTTCCGCCCAAGGGAAGTCGAGGGATGGAAGAGCAAAAAGGGCCAAAAGTTGGTCATAAAGTTGGTTTTTCTGCCTTTCATTTTCCGCTGAAGGCAAAAGCGGAAGGGCAGAAACGGAAAGACAAAACGCATTGGTGAAAAATGGTAAAGTCCGACTTCCGCAATCTGCCAGATCCAATGGTCAGGAAAACTCCCACGCAAATCAACAATGCAGAAAGGCTCAAAGGTCAGAGATCGAAAAGCAGGAAATGCTAAGTTTCGGCCATAAGAAATTTCAAGTCTCGATTTTCGCATTCCGCGAAGATATAACAGTTCAGCGAGATCCTGCACAGATCAACCGTGCACAAAGAAAGAAGAAGGGTAGGTACCAGAAAACAGAAAGACACAAGTTTTGGTCTTGAAAAGTTGAAGTTCTGATTTCCGATATCCACCAGATTGATGACCCAGGACGTTCCCGTTGAAGATCAATGGTTCAGAAAAGAACAAGAATGGAGGATACAAGAAAGTGGAAAGATATAAGATTTGATCGTGAAAAAGATGAAGTACCGATTTCCGATACCCGCCAGATCGACAGTTCAGGAGGATCCCACCCAAGATCGACGATGTAGAATGAAAATGACGGAAGCAGAAAGTCAAAAGCGGAAAGGGTAAAGAAGTTTGGTTTAGAAAATTAAAATCTCAATTTTTTGTTTTTCACGATCCGCCATATTGACGGCTCAGAGTTTCTCCTCCAGAGATCAACGACTCGGAAAATAATAAAGGGAAAAGATAAAAAAGCAAAAAACTTAAAGAAATTGATCGTGAAAGATTGAAGTCCTGCATTCCGCGATCTGCAAGATCTATGGTCCAGAGATTTCCCGCATAAGATCGATGGTGCGGAAAGAAAATGGTGGAAGCGGAAAGGCGGAAGTGGAAAGGTCAAAACCAAGCTCTGAAGAAAATTGAAAGACCGCTTTTCACAGTCTGTTTTTCGCAAAAGGAGGAAGCAGAATGGCGAAGGAAGAAATATAAAATTTGTGTTATGAAAAGTCGGAATTTCGATTTCCAACCTCCGCAAATTGATCTCAGATCAATGGTTGTGGATGAGCCCTCCCAAAATCGACAATGCATAAAGCTAAAGGGAGTAAAGGATAAGGCGAAGGCAGAAAGATAAAATTTAACCTCAAAGAAGATAGCAACCCATTTTCTGCCTTCTGCAAACCCCAGATCAACGACCCAGAATGAATCTTGAGGTGAAATCAACGGTCCAGAAGCGATTTCTCTAGTAAAGATTGGGTCATAAATGAAATTATTGCAGGTTACTTGGAAGAGCTATGAAAGGTCATTATCAACAAGCGAGCTTGAGTCCTTTCTTTCCAAATCCTCCAACTGATCCATCATGCGTGACCCCACGTGCTTGTCTGTTTGGTTTATAATCATGGCAGATTCGCCAGGTCATCATTTTGTTAATATTTTCAGTCTCATATTGTCACTATTTTGGCTCTATTTCGAGGTTGGTCCCGGGAGCCTAGGATACTATAAATATCCCTCAATAGAGGAAGACAGGGTTGGAACCCGTGATAATTTTGTGTTATGCATTTTGTGATCTATCAGTAATAAAATTGCAGAGTCGAATGTTGATTTGTTTTTGCAGAGATTCATGTGCAATTCGTAATTACAGTATGTTATTTCATTTTCTCTTCGTATGTCTTCTTGTTTAACTTGCCATTATGTTTTCCTTCAGATCTAGAATGAGTGTTTAATCATTCAGAATTCATACTGTTATTCTCTAGCTATTGTTCTAGGTTTTCACCAAGCTTTCCCACCAAGATTGATGAAGAATTCATCATTCTGGTGCTATGTGTTGATGGACTATCATCTTTCTTCTTTTATCACCAGACCAACAGCATTTTGACTGTAACCGAGTGTTATCTTTCCTTTGTAGTTCTTTCCCTGCAACTTGTTCTGTAATTCGTATTTGTGACTCCGTAGCCCAATTTATGCTTTCCTTGTTTCAACCACAAACTCAATCTAAATTTTGTTTTATTTTGATATATGGCCCTGTTAAAAATATGTGAGAGATCCCTCTCTAGAAAGGAAGAAGCTAGCTCACTTTCTTAAAGTGTTTCTTTTGTTACCTCAGATTTCACCTTTCACAACCTTGGGTGCAATTCTGAGTGCTAAGAAATTGGTGTTGTTTCCAAGGACGAAAGTGCAAATCAGACTTGGGAAAAACGATAAAGATTCCAAGAAGAAATGGTTTCTATGGGAAAATAGAGACTTACGCTATTGAATAAGGTTGTGTAATTTTCCCTCACAACTCCACATTGACTCTGAGAAAATTTTAGAAGGCGTCTTGGCTCTCAGGAGGTCACATAGAAGAGGTAACCCTAACACTAAAATATTATTGAGTGCGGATAATCTAGAAACTTTGCTTAGGAGTAAGGGAAAAGAACAAATAAATATTTCTCAATTTGGTGCATCGTCTTCTCAAGAATTTCAAAGCATTTAATATTTTGGGAAGGAAATAAACATTCAAAGGTCCTTAGTGAAATCTAAATTTGACTTTTATTTAAAGGGAACTGATATTAACACCAATAGGTTAGAATATTACCTGCTTGATTCTCTTTGACCTAACCTTCATAACTCTGTGAAATTTGAAGAAAGAAACCTTGTGGTTCAAAGTTTTCAGCCTTACATCCTACCAGTTGTTCGAACCCCTCTATCCTTTTAATCTCCTCCTCCTATTCCAAATCCACCTTGACGGATGGCTTCTAGATTTGCCCCATTGGCCTTACCTGTTGTGTTGCATGACCTTCCTCAATGTTATTCCTAGAGAATTCAATTCTATGATGGGGAGGGAAATTTCACAGCCAGACAGTATGTTGATAGGTTTGATGATTTTGTCGACCTGAAGCTGGTTGATGATGATGATGTTAAGATGAGGTTGTTTGTGGTAATTTTTTCAGGAGAGGCAAAGAAATGGTTCAAATACTCTCTTGTTGGATCCATTTTAACATTTGAATCTTTCCAAAATGCATTTTTAAAAAGATGGGATGATAAGAAAAGTCCTCTGCAGGTGCTTTCTCAGTATAAAAGTCTGAAGAAGGGATGTTTTGAATTTGTTCATGAATTTTCTAGTGTATTTCTGAGGGTGTATAACTCTATACCTGCTGATATCAAACCATTGGTAGGTGCTGCAAACCTCCACTATGTTGATTCCTTTGATAGTGAGTTTGGTCTGTTGTTGAGAGAGAGAAAATCAACAAGTCTTCCTGTCATGTTTCAAGATACCTTGGAGGTGGAAGCTAACATGATGGCAAGTGGAAAAATAAAGCAGAGAATAGAAACTGATAAAAAGAAAATTAGAGAAGACAGGCCTTCTACTTCTGTTGCTTCCGCTAATGATTTAAAATTTGAAATGATGTTGAAAACAATGGAGAAGCTGATGGATAGGCTGATTGTAGAAAATAAACCATTGAACAGAGAAGAAAATGAACCTCAGATCAGAAATCCAAACTTCAGAAGGAAAAATCCTCCCCCACCTCCACAAATTAGATAGAGGGATATGAGGAATCCTAGAAACCCAAATGATCAGCAAATAAGGACACCTTTCCCTGAGAACTGTGTTGCAGATGAAGGTGAGGCTAATGACATTGAGGATCATATTCATCAATTATGTGATTTGGATTCTGAAATTTACCTCATTGAGCAGGAACATATCATGTTTTCTCAGGAAGATGATAATAAAGTTTTTGAGGAAGAATTAGAGCAATACCAAAGAGAATATATGCATGCCATAGATGATGTGCAGAGGAAGCTAAGATTGACAAATAGATATGTTACTATGAGTGAAGGAAGGATAAATCAAAATCAACCTTCTAGTAGTCAAGAGACTATAGAAAAGAGAACTAGAAAACAAAAAGATCCAATGGTGTATAAAGAACCAAAGAATAAAATAGAAAAAACTAAAGAAATAAAGCTACCTGTACTTGTGGATGTAGAGAAAGTTGTTTCCACTTTTAACTTATAGACAGAGCTCTCAAAATTGAAAGTTTTCATTCCTTTCAATGAGTTGTGAAGAAACAGGGAATACAAAGACAAGATAACAGACATGGTCAAGACTCAGGGAGAATTCCAACTAGATATCCTAGAGGTGGCTAATGATGCTCCGACCATTGTCTTTGTGTCAGAAATTGAAAATGTGGATGATGAGGAAGCTCCTCCTTTTTACCTAAGTTTAAATGTACATGATATGATTGTCCACAATGCTATGATAGACTCTGGTGCCTCTCATAATTTAATTCCCAGGGAAGTGGTAGAAATTTTGGGACTGGAAGTTACTAGACCATATAAAGATTTGTATTCCTTTGAGTCCAAGAAGGTGAAGTGACTTGGGTTGATTAAGGACATGGTGGTAACCTTGGAAAAAATGCCATCTAAAACTGTAGTGATGGATGTTGTTGTAGCAGAAATTCCTCCAAAATTTGGTGTATTGTTGTCAAGGTCTTGGACTTCTAAATTGAAGGGTAGTTTGCAAATGGATATGTCTTATGCGACCATTCCTATGGCTAGTGGAAATAAAAGATTGTACAGTGAGAAAAGATCACCTTATGTAGTTAGAAACCAATACAAAACTGACAGTCGTGCTATCTATGTTGTTGATATTGACTTAGGATCTTCCATTTTCTTGAATGATGGTTTTCCTTGTGATCCCAAAATTCCTGTTAAAGTGAAGGAAGAGGAAGAGTCTGCAAAGAAACAAGAAGCTTTAGAAAGGAAACGAAAAGAATAAGGTCTCTGGACCATGTATTTTGATGGGTATGTAGCTAAAGTTGGTGCTGGTACTAGTGTGTACATTATTGTTGAAATATTGTAACTTCGAAGAATATTCTATATGTATCTTTTTGTGGCCCACGATGGTCCTACCTGGAGAACCACTTGTATTACATTGTACCCCGATGCTCCTAATCGAAAGAACTAATAATAGTCATGAGGTAGTCCCCTCTAATTGTAAAGGTGGGTCATCAGCACCCCAGTGTGGTTACTTGAGCCTACATGTGTAACTCGAGCCTACATGATTTAACTTGAGCCTACATGTCAAATGAGTTAACTTAAGTAAACAGATGAATATAAATAGAGGTGTAGTGCTCCTCATTTATGACACACACACTCTCACTTGTGTAGCGCATTAGTGGAGAAGAGAAGTAGCTGGAGAAGGAGGAGGATCAGGCTTTGATCTCCTTGCTAGTTTTATCTTTTATCTTTTTGGGGCATCTATATTGAGGAAGCTTTTGCTGGGTTTTTCCCTTTAGGGTTTTCCTAGGATAAATCTTTGTGTTCCTTTTGTATGGTTGTGCTTGTCTATCTTTCAGTGATCCTGTTTATATGCTTTTCTTATGAAAATGTTAAATGAAATACTGATGTCTTAGCTAAGCATATGGAAATTTAACAATTATCTCCCTTATCAGGGATTTTGAAGGTCTGTCATATAAGCTAAATTTTGAATGCACTAACAATGTGGAAGAATATAAAGCTTTATTGTTAGGGCTGCATGCTTTGAAATATATGGGATCCAAAAGGGTACAAGTTATGGGAGACTTAGAGCTAGTAATAAATCAGGTAAATGACAGCTATCAAACTAGACATCCTAGAATGAGGGTTTATAGAAATGAATTGTGGGATATGTTTTGTAATTATTTTACCGAGGATACAATTAGAGTAGTTCCCAGATATGAAAACACAGTGGCTGACTCCTTAGTTATTGCTGCTGAAAAATTCAAATCTCCCACTGCTAGTCAAAAAATGTATAAGGTGGATATTGTGAACAGACCTTCCATACCAGATAATTCCAAATACTGGGAGGTATTTGAAGATGACATGAAAATTAAAATATTTTTAGAATTGTCTGGTGAATTTGTAAATACACAAGTAGAGAGTGAAAACTTCCAAGATGTTGAAGGATGTGAAGAGGAAAGTGTTGAAGGTAGAAAGTTAAAAAATTCACTAGGGGGATAGGACATAGTACAGTTGAAGAGTAAGTATATCCCTAGAGGCCTAATTCCACTAGAGAAACTGTTTGATCATAATGATGTTGCTAGATATCCAAAAATGAAGCCTGTTGATGATGCCGTCAAAGACAGAAATATAAGAACTGAAGAAAATCCATGGATTATCAAACTGTCAAAAAACCTTCATGTCAAAGAAAAGGAAGATTATATCAATCTAATGAAAAGGTACACTGATGTCTTTTCCTAGAGTTATGATGACCTTAAAGAGTATGATACTTCTACCATACAACATATAGTCCCAATAAGACCTTGGGAAAAATCTTTTAGACAAAAACTTAGAAGAATAAATCCAATGCTACTGCTAGTTATTGAAAAAAAATCAAAAAATTGTTTAATGCTAATATTATAGTGACTCGGAGGTTTTCAGAATGGGTTGCAAATTTGGTGCGTGTTATGAAAAAGAATGGTGAAGTCAGGATTTGCATAGATTTCAGAAATCTCAACAAAGTCTCTTTGAAGGATAATTACCCTTTGTCAAAGATGGAACATATTTTTCAAAAAGTAGTGGGGTCTGAAAGGATCTCAAATATGGATGGTTTCTCAAGGTACAATCAGGTCAAAACGTTTCCTCAGGATCAAGAGAAGACTGCTTTTACTACACCATGGGGTACGTTTATGTATGCAAAAATTCATTTTGGTTTAATGAATGCAGGGGCCACTTTCAAGCACACCATGGACATTGCTTTCAGAAAGGAGAAGGACAATTTTTTTGTTGTTTACATGTATGACATCACTGTGTACTCAAGATCTAACAAGGAACACATTAAGCACTTGGAAATTTTCTTTTTGAAATGCAGAAAGTATGGTATATTGTTGAACCCCAGAAAATCAAATTTTGCATTGGAGGAAGGAAAACTGTTAGGGTACATTATTTCAAGAGATGGTATAAAGATTGATCCACAAAGAGTTAGTGCAATCCAGAAGGTTGAAGAGCCAAGAAGCAAAAAAGAAGTGCAGTCATTAATTGGACAGGTAAACTTTTTGAGAAGGTTTATTCCTAGTTTTGTTGAGATATTGATGAATATCACTAACATGCTGAAAAATGATCATGAGATAAAATGGCCAACAGATGCAAGGAGATCCTTCAGGGAGATTAAACAAGCTCTCACAGAAGCCCCAGTTCTAGTAAGTCAGGATTTCAGCAAATATTTTCTGATCTTTTGTTATGCTTTTGATCATACCATTGCTGGAGTGTTGTTACAGAAAAATGGTTAGAATGTTGAACAACCCATAGCCTTTTTTAGCAAAGTGTTAAGAGATGGAGAGCTAAAATATGACATCATGGAAAAACAAGAATATTATCTAATCAAATCTTTGAAATATTTCGGGGTTTATGTTCTTCATTCACATATTATTTCTTATGTTCCTAGAAATGTGGTGAAGATAATTCTCACACAGCCAAATACAGAAGGAAAAAGAGGAAAATGGAATGTTTTGTTATTGGAGTATGACATTGAGATCAAGCCCACCAAAGTGATAAAAGGACAAGGACTCACTAAGATGATGACAAATTTCAATTGTGAAACCTTGCAACTCAATTTCTTGACCCGTCATTCAAATCAGCTTGATACAAGGGTGCATGTAATGCCTAAATTCTCTATATCTCCTTGGTATTCTGATATTATATATGTGTTGCAAAATTTATAGGCTCCTAAAGGACTAAGAAAAACAAGAGCAAGGTCAATAAAGTTGAAATATTCCAAGTTTTGTATTCTGAATGAATACCTTTATTGGAAGGATCTTGGTGGTGTCCTACTCAATTTCCTTTTAGAGAATGAAGCTCAGCAGACCATGAAAGAATTTCACAAAGGAAACTGTGGGGAACATCATTCATGGAAAGTGACACTTATTTTGAGAGATCGTTTCTATTGGACCTCAATGTTTTCATATGTCTACAGAGAGACCACTGCATGTCACCAAAGCCAGATCTTTGATGGTAAGAGAAAGGTGGTTTCACTCCCTCTCAACCGAATATCAATAGAGGAACATTTTTCAGCAGTGGGAACTGGATTTTATTGGGGAAATAAATACAAACTCTTCAGGGCAGAATAGATGGATCCTAACAGAAACATACTATTTTGCAAAGTGGATTGAAGCAATACCCACCAGGAGGGCTACTTATGTAGTGATCATGGGTTTCCTTGAAGAAAATATTCTGGTCAGGTTTGGGTGCCCCAGGAGGATTGTGATAGACAATGCAGCTTGTTGATGTATTCATTAGAGAAAATTTCAACTCAAAATGGGCCTTTTAACTTTTATTCAAATTCCATGTCATCATGTGTTAGCCAATGAAATTGCTTTAAATTTGAAATACCGTATAGGTCTTAAACACCTTTTTAATATAAATTTGGGGATAGGTATCATAAAAAAAACTACTTTTTTTGTTCGTATTTTTGACATATCTCCCCGTGTTTTTACTCAAATTTCGATCGAGAGAGCTCGTTGGATGCGGAATTATCATCATTCCATTTTTTCAGGTATTTCTTGTTTTTGGGGTAGCGGGGTCCGTCAAAAGTATGCCGAGTGGGTACTCGTTTAATTCCGCATCCAACGAGCTCTCCCGATCGAAATTTGAGTAAAAACACGGGGAGATATGTCAAAAATACAAACAAAAAAGTAGTTTTTTTCTTTTCTTCCTCCAAAATTAATAAATATTATTTTATTATTTTAACTATTATTTTAGTAGTTCATTTTAGGAGGCCCATTTTGAGTTGAAATTTCCTCTAATGTGTAAATTCAGAATGTATTCACTTGTATATCTTATGTATTATACCCCGATGTTCCTATCGGGAGAATCATGTGTATTTCATTGTACCCCGATGTTCCTATCGAGAGAACTACTAAGAGTCATGAGGAAGTCCCCTCCTTTCTAAGTCAGGGGGCAAAGTCCCCATAGTTGTGGGGGCACTAGAGTCTCCATAGAGAGGTCGACCCAGTCAAGTACATTGGGGCCGACATAGTTGAGTTAAATGTCAAGTGAACTAAAGAATATAAATAGAGGGAGGCACTGCTCATTTCATAGACATTCACTCACTCAATTGGGGCGCATGAGTGAGAAAGGAAGCGCTGGCACAAGTGAGAGAGATCAGTTGTCGGAGATCATTTTTATGTTTTTGGGTTTTACTTTTGCTACTGGTGCCCATTCTATCCCTAAGGAAGTTGCGGGGTTTTCTCCTTTATGGTTTCCTCGAGGAAAATTCTTTGTCTCTTTTCTCTTGTGATTATTGCTATGCATGTTATTCTCTCAGATAAGATCCTAAGATCATATTGCTCAAATCGGTAAAAATCTAACATGGTATCAGAGCTAACCTGAGAAGAAGACACTGTGCAGCTGCAAAAGATAAGGATTCTTACTTTTTGGGTCTCTCTCCACAATCCATCAGCAAAAGGAGTCTAGGCTAACTCTCCATTGAAGGGCGCATCTTTCTGTCGAAGCAGAATTTGATTCCAGGCATTTTCAGTTTTTGCTGCGGAAAATTAAGGATTTTTACAGAAGAGGAATTTTTGAGTGAGCCCAGCGTAGGATTTCTCTCCTCATCAAAATCAAATTTTAGAGACCAAGGTCAAATTTTTTGGTTGAGTAAAACTCCGAGAAAGTCAAACCCTAGTTTCACCCCAGGCCTGAAAAACCCTAAAATACTAAAACTGGTAGTTTTGGTACATTCATTATATCTAGGGATTGAAGAAGTCTCAAGGGCCAAAATTTTTATGGGCCGACGATAAAATCTTGATGTACCCTGTGTAAAAATTTCAACCTCAGATTCGCTATATTCTGGGAGATATAATTCCTCCAAATCAGGGTTCTAGCCTCTTCCAAGATTCATCCCTAAACAAGCAACCTAGGGATAATTTCTATATCTCGGGCTACGAAGGTCCAAATGAAATTTTGAAATATGTTCCAGATAGGGCACGAACAGTACTTTTGGGGGTAAAAGTGTTACACCGAAATCTATATTTATCCGATATAAAAAAGTTTCAAGCCTTGATGATGAAACAGGGACACGTGGCAGTCCGTACAAGTTCACTATGCTGAACAGTCCTTCAATAAGTCACATTGGGAAAACTCTCATAAGTCCCAATTGGTTAAACCAATTCTGCTTAAACCTGTGGTGTTGAAAATAGGACAGACAAGACTACCTTAGTAAAAAATTTCAGACACATAGGAGCAATACTTTTGTAGGTACCGTAGGAACAATATCAGGCATTTCTGCAGAGGAAATTGGAAAACTAGGGCTTCCTATTCCGGGAGCTTCCCTCCACTGTTTTAAGAAAATGAGTACATTAGACAGCTCGCCTTGAAGAGGCCCATATTTCTATCCAAGCAGATCTGAAAGATTCCAAGTTTTGAAAATTAGGGTTTCTCTAAGAAACCCTAGATCAGCCAACTCCGAAACCAGGACGGACACCTCAAATTGGTAAGATCTAATCTTTTGCTATTTACAATTGAGGTTCTCATTTCAAGATTACTAATCACACCATCTTGATGACAAGCTTGGTGAAGCTGACAACTTCCAAGCATGGAAGTATAGGATTTCACTGGTTCTTGAAGAAAATGAATTGGACACCTACATAAGTGGAGATGTCCCAGCTCCAGAGGGAGATAAGGCTAAAGCCTTACATAAGAAGAACTTGGTCAAGCCCAAGAAGATCATTGTTGATTCAATCAAGGATCACCTTATACCACAAGTGTCTTCCCTAAAGACACTTAAAGATATTTTTGATTCCTTGACCAAGCTATTTGAAGGGAAGAACATAAATTGGAAGATGACTTTGAGAAACCAGTTGAAGAATGTAAAGGTCCAGAATGCAGAGACCATACAATCATACTTTACAAGGGTCTCTCAAATCAAAGAACAACTTGAAGTAGTGGATGAAGAAGTAGAGAATGCAGAAGTTGTGATAACCACCTTGAATGGCCTCCCAGGATCATGGGATTCATTCATTCGAGGAATGTGTGCCAGAAGGAAGTGATTACTTTCAGCATACTCTGGGAAGAGCACACACAAGATAAAGCTTGGCCCATAATAAGAGAATAGAAGATGGGAGCAACTGAAGATCAAGCGCTCACGATTCAAAGAAGATCCCTCAAGCGATGAGGAATATGAAGAATTCAATTCTTGAAGAACCTCTTATCCATATTAATCATTTGGATAAGAAATGATGTTGTTATGAATGAAGAAGACGATGAAGCTAAAAGAAGGAGTCTACCCACGAAACAAATAAAGATAAGTATTCAATTGTCATTTCATGATATTTTTTTGTTATGCATTTGTTTATATTCAGTTGATGTATTATGCATGATAGAATGTATGCATTAATGACAATATACTACTAATATGCATGTGATGGGTAAGCAGCTCATGGTGCTATACAAATCTCCATTGCTACTTATCTAGAATCAAACCTCTTTGCTGACATATTGGACTAGTGCACAATCTCAATGTTGTCCTGGTAGAGATGGAAGGCATATAGAAAGTTTCTGTGAAATATGGATGAATGTTGTATTGGCTAAAATAGTTGCATGATTATATCTTTATGCATAAGAATTTGTCATTAAGAATATGCCTTATAAAATGTTTCTAACCATACAACTAATGCATTTGACTTGTAGGAAAGATCGCGTACAATCGCCTACAAGAAAAGAAGGATGAGACTTGTTTCGAAGAACAAGTGACGACAGTTCAAGAAATTATCCAAAATGAAGAATAGTATGGTGAGACTTCAAGAGGCCTCAGAGACACTCTAGTTATGTGACACTGTTAAGCAACATCATTGATGCAGAGCCTTCCATCTATGAAGAAGTAGCCAAGAAAAAAAGGAGGAGAATACCAGTTCAAGAAGAATGATGTCTAGGATGCAGTATCGAGACCTGAAGGGAAGTCCATAATGTCTTCCATATGGATCTACACGATCCATCATTGCAGTAGATGGCGACATCGTGGGATACAAGGCAAGATTCATAGCACGAGGCTTCTCACAGAAAGAAAGCATAGACTATGAAGAGATATTTGCAGCCACTGGAAATTAAGACACATGACAGGCAGATTCATGTGTGCAAATTAAAGAAGGCCTTGTACGGGCTCAGAAGACACTCATGGGAGCTTGAAGATCACCTAGAGTGATGAAGATCTTAACCTTTGCTACAAGGTTGAAGATGAAAGCCTATAGAGGATAACAAGCTCATAGATGGGGGAGAGAAGAACATTTTCAAGATAGAGGATCTTGGTATCCAGTGACCCTAGATGGATACTTAGAATAATAGTAGCAGAGGAAGCTACTTGTCACTCCAGTATAGGATACATAGAGTATGAAAGGCAAAGGGATAATGATGCTCCACTTCAGAGGGAGTGACTACAAAAGATCCTGAGGTTCAACATGGTACGACAAGATGAACAGTTTATTGATGGCTCTAAGCTTTACTGAGAGTAAAGCAGATTCCAATATTTACTTCAAAGGTTGAAGGTGGAAGAGCAGTGATGCTCTTGTTATATGTAAATGACTTGTTCCTGACAGGAAAATAGGAACTCATTAGAGATGGAAGAAGGAGACTTGTTATCGATTTCGAGATAAAGGACTTGGGTATGATGTACTACTTTCTAGGCATGGAGGTGTGGCAGAGTCCGGATGGAATCTTCCTTGGACAAGGGAAGTATGCAGTAGAGATCCTAAAAAGGTTTGGGATGATGCACTGCAAGGCCATGACCACACCTATGACATCGAACCTGAAGCTATTGAGTGATGCTTCATCAGATATGGTTGATGCTACGATGTATCGTCAGATGATTGGGTCATTGATGTACCTGACGAATACGAGACCAGATATTTGTTGTGCTGTGAACACATTGAGCCAGTTCCTAATAGATCCGAGACATGTTCACCTGATTGCTGCAAAGCATATTTTGAGGTACCTGAAGGATACAGTTGAGTATGGGCTCAAGTATGATACGAATCAGAATAATAACTTGGAGGGTTATGTGGATTCAAATTGGGCAGGCAGTTCCATTGATCGGAAGAGCACTTCAAGGTGTTGCTTCTATATGAGATCAGGTGTGATCTCTTGGTTTAGCAGGAAGGAACACTGCATGGCAGTGAGAGAGGAGCAGTGAAGCTCCAGTGTGTGATCCTGATTGATATCTCTCGAAAGAGGGAGTTCTAGAATAGCCGGTGAGATAGGTTGTCTGAGCATAAAATCCTGGTGAAGCTCGTAGGTTGCTCAGACGTAAACGATCCTGTAAGTTGTCCTCAGATGTAATCGGTCCTAGCGAAGCTCACATGTTATCCTTGGATGTAATAAGCCCTGATGTGATTCTATGCTAGAAATGGCGAGAGTGAAGTTTGAGTACTTCAGAGAGAAGCTTGGTGTTCTCCAGATCGAGGTTCCTTCCAAGGGGAAGTGATAGTCTGTGTGCCTCTCTGACATAGTGGTAGGATCGGTTCCTTCCATGGTCAAATGTAAGTGTAGAGCCTTTCTGACATGGTGGTAGGATTGGTTCCTCCCATGGTCAGATGTAAGTGTAGAGCCTTTCCGACATGGTGCAGGTTGGGCCTCCCATGGTCAAATGTAAGTGTTGAGCCTTTCTGACATGGTGGCAAGTTGGGCCTCCCATGGTCAGATGTAAGTGCTGGGCCTTTCCAACAAGGTGGCAGGATAGGCCTCCCATGGTCAGATATAAGTGCTGAGTACTGCATCCAGTATGAAAAAGGACTGGCTCTGTAGGGGAAACCCTTGCAGAGGCAAGGTGTTGCATCCAATATGAAAAAGGACTAGCTCTATAGGGAAAATCCTTGCAAGAGGCAAGGTGATGCATCTAGTATGAAAAAGGACTGGCTCTGAAGGGGAAATCCTTGCAAGAGGCAAGGTGTTGCATCCAGTATGAAAAAGGACTGGCTCTATAGGGGAAATCCTTGCAAGAGGCAAGGTGCTGCATCCAGTATGAAAAAGGACTAGCTCTATAGGGGAAATTCCTACAAGAGGCAAGGTGCTGCATCCAGTGTGAAAAAGGACTGGCTCTATAGAGGAAGTCCTTGCGAAGGCAAGGCAGTACATCTAGCATGAAAAAGGGCTGGCTATGTTGATGAAGACCTACATGGAGGCTAGGCCTACAACCATCATGAAAAAGGGCTGGCTCTGTAGAACTTCCTGTGACGAGTAGAATTCGAAGATAGCACCATTTGATCGAGATAGATGAAGCAATGATGATGATGATCCAATTATGATCCAACTTTGATGGTGATCCAGTGATGATCCATCTTTGATGATGATCCAGTGATGACAGTCCAATGATGATCCAGACTTGATGATGATCCAGTGATGATCCAGTGACAAAGACTTGTGCTGATGAATTGTGTCGAGAGAATACCTTCCTAGTTAAGAGGGAGTGTTGATGTATTTGTAACTTTGGAATGTATTCACTTATATATCTTATGTATTGTACCCCGATGTTCCTTTCGGGAGAATCATTAATGTAATCAAGTAATGTAAAGTCATACCCCAATGTTCCTATCGGGAGAATCATGTGTATTTCATTGTACCCCAACGTTCATATCGGGAGAACTACTAAGAGTCCTGAGGAAGTCCCCTCCTTTGTAAGTCAGGGGGAAAAGTCCCCATAGTTGTGGGGCACTAAAGTCTCCATAGAGAAGTCGACCCAGTCAAGTACACTGGGGCCAACATAGTTGAGTTAAATTTCAAGTGAATGAAAGAATATAAATCATGGGAGGCGCTCCTCATTTCATAGACATTCACTCACTCAATTGGGGCGCATGAGTGAGAGAGGAAGTGTTGGCACAAGTGAGAGAGATCAACTGTCGGAGATCATCTTTATGTTTTCGAGTTTTACTTTTGCTACTAGTGCTCATTCTATCTCTGAGGAAGTTGTAGGGTTTTCTCCTTTATGGTTTCCCCAAGGAAAATTCTTTGTGTCTCTTGTCTCTTGTGATTATTGATGTGCATGTTATTCTCTCAGATAAGATCCTAAGATCATATTGCTTAAATGATAAAAATATAACACAGTTGCCTTCAAGTATAACAAAATGATAAGCTTCTGTCACAAATATCATATCAACCTTAATCATTCCACTGCTTACTATCCACAGGGTAATGGACTGGCAAAATCCTTTAACAAAAGTCTCGTGAGGATAATAAAAATATCACTGGAAGATAACAAAAGGGCTTGGCATACAAAGCTGAAATATGCTTTGTGGGCTGATAAGATCAACAATAAAAGGGCAATTGGAATGTCCCCATTCCAATTACTATATGGAGCTGAGGTGGTTTTTCTAGCGTCTTTGGGAGTACCAGTCATGAAGTTGTTGCAGCAACAGTAGGATGAACCAAATCATATGCAGAGAAGAATAAATCAAATCATAGAATTGAATGAGTTGAGGGACAAACCCTATAGTAAAGGGAAAATATATCAAGAAAAGATGAAGAATAATTTTGACAAGAAGGTAAAGGAAGAACAATTCCTGATTGATGATTTGGTTATGAAATGAGATGCACCTCATGAAGAGAAGGGGAAACATGGGAAGTTTGATCATATGTGGATGGGTCTGTATATCATTGCAACATACAGAGGTGATAATGCCTTCATCCTACAACATCAAGATGGATCTCTGTTGAACGGAGGTCCAGTCAATGGAAAGTTTCTCAAACATTACTTGTCCTAAAGGAGGAGGTAATTTTCGTATCATAGTTGTATATATTCTTTTCTTTTCAAATAGTACATATGGTGAGCCAAAGGATTTGAAGCCCAAAGAGAAGGCCCTAAGATCTAGAGGGGTATCCATGTCTCTATTTTTCTTTATGTTTTACTTACAGGAATAAGAAGTCTAAGGTCTGAAATGTTGGGAGCCACCCAATGGATTTGGCACTTGGTATACGAGGTTCTTTGCTACCTCGTTGGGAGGATAGTGTCCCAAGTTGGAGCTAGTTGTTATCACCATTTCTGGGATAAGTAATTGGAAAGGGTTTTGGCCAGTAATGATAAAAAATGTATGAAAATTTTCACATTATAGAACCTTAAAAGAGTGTTGACGAAGGTCTGCAGGCGTTTGAAATGACATTTGCAAATCTGGAATGACCAAATACATAAGAAATTCTGATTTTCAACTTTGAAAATGCTTGTGGATGAAGAGATCCGCCCTTAGTTGAATAATAACAGGAAATGGACGTTTTTGACGCGCCGTCCAAAAGATCAAATGCCAGAAAATTATTTCCGCCCAAGGAAAGTCGGAGGTCAGAAGAGCGAAAAGGGCCAAAAGTTGGTTTTTCCGCCTTTCGTTTTCCACTGAAGGTGGAAGCGAAAGGGCAGAAACGGAAAAGACAAAACGCATTGGTGAAAAACGGTAAAGTCTGACTTCTGCCTTCCGCGATCCGCCAGATCCAACGTTCAGGAAAACTCCCACGTAGATCAACAGTGCAGAAAGGTGCAAAGGTCAGAGATCAAAAAGCGGGAAATGATAATTTTTTTCCATAAGAATGTTCAAGTCCCAATTTCTACATTTGGCAAAGATCTGACAGTTCAGCGAGCTCCCGCACAGATCAACAATGCACAAAGAAAGCAGAAGGGTGGGTACCGGAAAGCGGAAAGGAAAAAGTTTTGGTCTTGAAAAGCTGAAGTTTTGATTTCCGATATCCGCCAGATCGATGACCCAAGACGACCCCGCTGAAGATCAACGGTTCAGAAAAGAACAAGAAGGGCAGATACCGGAAAGTGGAAAGATATAAGATTTAATCGTCAAAAAGTTGAAGTTCTGATTTCTGATACCCGCTAGATCGACGGTTTAGGAAGATCTCGCCCAAGTTTGACGATGTGGAATGAAAATGTTAGAAGCGTAAAGGGAAAAGAAGTTTGATTTAGAAAATTAGAATCTCGATTTCCATTTTCTGTGATCCGTCAGATCGGCAGCTCAGAGTTTCTCCACCAGAGATCAATGACTCAGAAAAGAATAAAAGGCAGAGATCAAAAAACAGAAAACTTAAAGAAATTGAGCATGAAAGATTGAAGTCCTGCATTTCACGATATGCAAGATCTACAGTCTAGAGAGTTCCCACACAAGATCGACGGTGCAGAAAGAAAATGGCGGAAGTGGAAAGTTCAAAACCAAGCTCTGAAGAAAATTGAAAGACCGTTTTCTGCAGTCTGTTTTCCGCGAAAGCCGAAAGCAGAAGGGCGGAAACGAAATGGCGGAGGAGGAAATATAAATTTTTTGTTATGAAAAGTTGGATTTCGATTTCTGCCCTACGCAGATTGATCTTAGATCAACGGTTGTGGATGAGCTCGCCCAAGATCGACAGTGCATAAAGATAAAGGGCGGAAAGGATAAGGCGAGGGCGGAAAGATAAAATTTAACCACGAAGAAGCTAGCATTCTGTTTTATGCCTTCTGCAAACCCCATATCGATGGCCTAGAATTAATCTTGAGGTGAGATCAACGGTCCAGAAGCGATTTTGCTGGTAAAGATGCAGTCATGAATGAAATTGTTGCAGGTTTCCCGGAAGAACTCTAAAAGGTCAATATCAACAAGCGAGCATGAGTCCTTGTTGTCCAAATACTCCAACCGATCCATCATGTGTGACCCCGCGTTCTTGTTAGTTTGGTTTATAATCATGGCGGATCCTCCAAGTCATCATTTTGTTAAGATTTCTAGTCTCATACTGTAACTGTTTTGGCTCTATTTCGAGGTTGGTCTCGGGAGGCTAGGATACTATAAATATTCCCTCAATACAGGAAGACAAGGTTGGAACCCGTGAGAATTTTGTGTTATGCATTTTATGATCTATTAGTAATAAAATTGCAGAGTTGAATGCTGGCTTGTTGTTGCAGAGATTCATGTGCAATTCGTAATTACAGTCTGTTATTTCTTTTCCTCTGTGTATGTCTTCTTGTTTAACTTGCCATTATGTCTTCCTTCATATCTAGAATGAGTGTATAATAGTTCAGAATTCATATTGTTATGCTCTGGCTATTGTTCTAGGTTTTCACCAAGCTTTCCCACCAAGATTGATGTAGAATTCATCTTTCTGATGCTTTGTATATGGAGTGTAATCTTTCTTCTTTTATTACCAGACCAACAACATTTTGATTGTAACCGAGTGCTATCTTGCCTTTGTAGTTCTTTCCCTGCAAACTGTTATGTAATTCATTTATATTTGTGACTCCATAACCCAATTTATGCTTTCTCTGTTTCAACCACAAACTCAATCTGAATTTTGTTTTATTTTGATATATGACCCTGTTAAAAACTTGCGAGAGATCCCTCTCTATAAAGGAAGAATCCAGCTCCCTTTCTTAAAGTAGTTCTGTTGTTACCTCGAAGTTCACCTTCCACAATGTGGGTGCGATTCTGAGTGCTAATAGATAAGACAATACTATGTGTGTGGGTCCCAAAACTTTCTTATGCAAGAGAATAGGGGCACCTCAACGCTCTTTAATAAGTCTTCATGTATTCAATATCCACATCTCCATGGGCTTCATACAAGAAGCATCATATTCAACATCAATATCCAAGAAGCATGTCAAGGTCATCATGGCATTATGTCAAGGTCCTCCATACACGTATGAGCCACATCATACACAAATGACCATAGAATGGGTCATTTGTACAACTGGTACACATAATCTGTAAGTGGGATCTAATGCCCAAGGTACCACATGTGTGGGTATGTCCAATCAATCAACCATCAAGTTATCATCCAGCTGGCCACTGAGTGTGGGTAAAGGGTGATCAAACCCCATACCAAACATGTGCAAGTATCAATGATCAAATAATACATGTTCATCAAGATCGTCCACTGTAGGGGACCTTGGTGGCATCAATGACAACCTGATGGGCCACTACAAGTCCCATGTTGGCATCATTGTCAACTCAATAAACAAAAGCGATCATGTAGGTACAACCCAGGACCAATCTTTACATTTCTACAGAAATAACCTGTGTTTCCTACCATCATCTCATTGTATCCATATAAAATCTCTTTGTCCTGCACAAAACAAAACAAAACACACAACATATAGATCACAACCCAGATGCAGACCACCTGCATTCTACCAACATAGGAACATGCCAGGATATTTTACAACTTGCATCTACCACTATGCGAAAATCTCCTAGGGGCACACCAAGTGCATTATGTCTCTCTATGGTATGTTGATTGTTCTGAGTAGCATCGAGAGCCATTCTCTTAGGAGAATGGAGACACCTGATTCGAGACCACGATGTGGACTCAACCTAGTGTTGAGTGATCATTCTATTGAATGATGATATCTGGTCTTTGACCATGATATGGACCCAGCTTTGCCCTAAGGGGACTCAACCCTGTGTTGAGTGACCATTTTGTTGAATGGTTGACATATGGTTCGAGTCCACGATGTGGACCAATCTAGTACTGGTAGACTCATCTTAGTTCTAAGTATCCATTCTCTTGGAGAATGGAGGCACTTGGTCTGTTTCCAAGTATTTGACCTAGGGTCAAATTATGCAGCCCATGGATGAGGCACCTTGTATGTTACCAAGAAGGCACTGTAGGACCTAGACTGGGTCTAGGAATGTGTGACACTCTGAACCTTGATTAATGGGCTTTGTGTTATTCTCCAAGGCTTAGCTACCCTTGGTTAAGATACTCTGGTACTTGATCTTGGTGTCACATAGAGTGTGAGATAAAAGCATTAGTAACCCTCTTGGTTTATGATGATGTACTTTGAATGGAAATAAAAGACCACAGGGGCACTTGAAGAAAGGATAAAAGAAAAAGTCAAAAATACATAAGGACTTTTGTACCATAAGAAAAAGGACCACATGTAAAAGTCAAAAATACATAAGCACTTTGGTAAAAGTAAAAAATACATAAAGGATTTTGTGTACCACAGAAAGGTTAAAGGTAAAAGTGAAAATTAGAAAAGAATAAAATAATATTATTGTGTTCTTTTTAATTTTGGTCCACTTACAGGTGACTCAAGGATATAAAAGAAGATTAATCCATTTCATTATTACACACACTTTCTCTCATAGGTACAACTGCTCAAGTTTGAAGTAGAATATTTTGTGATTGCACCCTAGCATGGATGAGTCTAGCTAGGGCATCATAAACCATTGAAGGAAAACCCTAAGCTAGGGTTTTTATCACTCTTCTATTTTAAGGGTTTCTAATCAAACCCTTCATCACCTTCTGGCAGCCATCTCCATTTCCAAGCAGAATCTTCTTTCACAGGCAGAAATTGATTTTGGGGCAGCCCCCTCTTCCTCAAAGGGTTGTCTGTATTTTTTCTTTGGGCAGCGTTGGAGGGTTCAGGAATCTCTTCACCTCCACGGGAAGGCCACTAGAGGGCTCTTCCCTCTCGGCACATTCGGGAAGCCTCTAGTAGTCCTACTCAAAAAGGTCAGGGCCCTTACGACACCCTCAGGTAACCACTAGGCAAACCCATGAGGGCTACTGTGGCCACACATGCTCTATGGAAAGCCTGTAGGCAGACCAGTGAGGGTCCTGTAGCAGCTCAGGAATGCACATGCCCTTAGGAAATCCCACTGGCCAGCCCATAAGGCCACGAGCTAGCTGCAATCCCTTCGGGCAGTAGCATAGCTTCCACACAGGGAAGTTGAGATGTCAAATAGAACAGCCGGGCAAGAAAAGACGGGCAGTAGGCAGAGAAACAAGCAGCGGGAAGATCGGAAAGATAGCCAGGAATCTGGGCAGGCGTACAGATGGCCAGATTGATAGGGCAGAGGTCAGATCCAGGCAGGTACAAAGGTTTTTTGGGAAGCGTAATTTTTTGTTGGGCAAGAGAGAGAAAATGGCTACAAGCCCTAATTTATGGAAAATCCTTAATTGGGCATTCTTGTATGTAATTGGAGAAATTGATCTTATGGTATTGTGGTTAACCCTATTGGGGTTTGTGGAACTTTTTGAAGAATTTCAGTCATCTCATTTACGAGATGAGTTACTAATGATTTTTGGGGGTTTTGTCCTTTAAAGGTTTCCCCATTGAAAAATCTTGTGTTCAGTGTGTTGATGTGATTGATGTTATTTTACTGCACTTATCATTTGTTTAAAGTTAGTGTGTAATTTTTAAGTATTCATACTAATGCTAAAATTCAACATGGTATCAGAGCTTAGCATGTCAAAACACAGTAAAGGGACATTGTTATTGTTTTGCTAGACCTTGGGATAAGTTTTGAAAACTTAACATTTGACTAAGTTGCAGAGATGGCCGTCAATGTCTTCAGACTGGAAGAGAAGCTCTGTGGTTCAGCAAATTATAACTCCTGGAAGGCCAGGTTGACAGCCATTCTAGAAGAGAATGACTTGGATGACATTGTGTTTAATGTCATTGAAGAGCCAACATCTAATGTTGGTAGGCTTGCTTACAAGAGGAAGCAAGGTAAGGCTAGAAGGATCATCTATGACTATGTCAAAGAGATGGTGATTTCCAACATCACAACTTTGAAGACTACTAAAGAATGCTTTGATACTGTTAAAATAATGTAACTTTGGAAGGTATTCCAATTGTATTGTATTCCTCCTATTGGAGATGAGTTTGGTCTTGTTAGAGTTATTGAAGGATGCAATGTAAACCTCTGAAGGTAAGTCGGTTCATTAGTACCCAAGTGTAAATATAATAAATGTTATTTGTAATGTCCAGTTGGATATGTAGGCTCAGACAACTAGTGAAGTCGGCCCCACCAAGTTAGAAGTCAAGTCAACAAAAGAATATAAATAGGAGGGTGCTCCTCTTCATTTGTACTCACTCACTCAAGTTGGTTTTAGCAAGAGAGAGAAGGAGTAGCGCACCAAGAAGGAGGAAGGTGTTGTTGTCTGGGTTTTTACACTGTCTTGGTTGAATTCTATACTGAGGAAGTTTTGCAGGGTTTTCTCCCTTGTGGTTTCCTCGAGGAAAATATATGTGTTCTTGTGTTCTTATGTTTTTGTGCATGTTGTTCTTTCAGTGATGTTCTAGTGGCTAATTGTTTAAAGTTATCATATAAACAATTTTAAAGAAAATTCAACATGGTATGAGAGCCACCCTGAAAGGAGAAACTGCACATCTAGGGTTTGTTGTTCTTGATAAACCTCTCGACAGATCAACCAGAAAAAAAGGCTTCTTCAACTCGCCTCTGAAGGGCGCATCTTTCTGTGGTGACAAAACTGAAATCCAAGAATTTTGAATTTTGGACCTCTTACTGCTGTCGGGACAAACTAGGATTTTAGTTTTCCAGGGTTTTCATCATCAATCTCAGAAAAAGGAAGATATAGTCTACCTCGCCTCAAGAGGGCACATCTTTTCCATCATTCAACTCCACCTGTGATCCCAGCTGCAAAATTAGGGTTTCTACTCCAAACCCTAGAACCTTTGAATCAGGTGTTGTCTTCTGCAAGTAAGTATTCTTTTATCTTTTTCCATTTGAGGTTCTCAGTTTCTTAAAGATGACAAAGAATACCAAGCTAGATGAAAAGATTGAAGGGGATGAAAACTTCAGATCATGGAAGTAGAGAATCGTGCTCATCCTCCAAGAGAATGATCTAGATCAATTTGTGAAAGAGGAAGTGAAAGAATCAAAAGAAGCTAGAGCCAAAGCCAAGCATAAGAAGGATACGATCATAGCTAAGAGAATCATAGCTAATTAAATCAAAGATAACCTGATCCCTCAGGTATCATTCATGGAGATTCCAAAAGAAATGTTCAATGCCCTATCAAGTCTATTTGAAGGAAGGAACATTAACAGGAAGATGACCCTGAGGAATCAACTCAGAGGTGTAAGAGCTCAGAAGTCAGAAACATGCAATATTATTTTACAAGAGTATCTCAAATCAAGGATCAATTAGAATCCATCGGTGACATGGTTGAAGAAGCAGAGGTTGTAATGACAACCTTGAAAGGCCTTCCAAGAGATTGGGAAGCTTTCATCCGACATTAGAGGAATTTTGGGGTCTAAAATGGGCTTCCTAAGGAAAATAATAAAATAATAGTTAAAATAATAAAATAATATTGATTAATTTTGGAGGAAGAAAGAAAAAAACTACTTTTTCTGTTTGTATTTTCGACATATCTCCCTGTGTATTTACTCAAATTTCGATCGGGAGAGCTCATTGGATGTGGAATTTGATTATGCATCCAACGAGTACCCACACTGCATACTTTTGACGGACCCCGCTACCCCAAAAACAAGAAATACTTGAAAAAATGTGATGATGACATCATCATCACGTTTTTTCAGGTATTTCTTATTTTTGGGGTAGCGGGGTCCGTCAAAAGTATGCAGTGTGGGTACTCATTGGATGCGGAATCAAATTCCACATCCAACGAGCTCTCCCGATTGAAATTTGAGTAAAAACACAATGAGATATGTCGAAAATACGAACAAAAAAAGTAGTTTTTTTTAATGACAAATATGTCAATTCAACCATTATGGTTGACTTATTTTATTGAAATTCTATTGGTTCTTGAATTCCAACTCACAAAAACTTATTTTGGCACGTTTTATTATAAGGCCCATTTTAGACCCCAAATTTCCTCTAATGGGAATCTGTTCAAGAAGACAGCTAACCAAATTCCAGAAGTTATGGGAAGAATGTGTCCAAGAAGAAGAGAGAATAGCCGCCAGAGAAGAAAAGCTAAATGACAATGAGGATCAAGATTTAACTGCCCATACCAAAGGCAAAAGAAAAATCCATGACCATCCTCTTCAGACTCGAGGGTTTAAAAGACTTGATTTCTCAAGCTTTGAATGCTTCAACTGTCACAAGTTAGGACACATTGCAATCAACTGTCCCATGAAAGCAGAAAGACTCAAGAAGATGAGAATGTTTCAAGCACATGCTGCTGAAGATAGTGATCAAGGAGAAGACAAGGAAACAAAGAAGGATGAAGATTCCAGTGAAGAGTATGTTTTGATCTCTGCCCTAACTGACTCAGTCTCACCAAGAAATGATACCTGGATGATTGATAGTGGTGCCTCCAAACACATGACTGGTTTCAAGGAGTCACTCTCATGCCTTGAACAAAAGGAATGTCCACACAAAGTAATGCTTGGAGATGATTCCCAATATCCAATTAAAGGGCTAGGAGAAGCATCTCATAAATTGGATTCTGGAAAACCTATGAAGATGAAGAATGTCATATATGTTCCAGGACTAAAGAAGAATCTTCTCTCTATTTCAACCTTAGACAAGAAAGGCTTCAGAGTTGCCTTTATCGATGGAAAATTCCTCATGTGGACCAAAGGCAAAACCGTCGATGATGCAGTAGAGATTGGAGTTGAAGAAGGAGGTCTCTACAAACTAAAGGGACATACAGATTCTGCATTAACAACCAGCACCATCAATCCAAGTGAGCTATGGCACAGAAGGCCTGCTCATGTTCACTACAAGGCTATTCCAATTGTAAGCAAGGTGGTAACCGGTTTACCAGAAATCTAGGTAAAACATGAAGGAGCGTGCAAAGAATGTGCACAAGGGAAGAATACTAAGAATCCCTTTCCGAAAAGTAACAGTAAAGCAAAAGGGATCCTAAACATTATTCACTCAGATATCTGTGGACCAATGCAAACCACTTCATTAAGTGGGTAGTCTTACTATGCCGCCTTCATTGATGACTACTCTAGAAATACTTGGATATACTTCTTGAAAAAGAAGGATGAAGTATTTGAAAGATTCAAAGAGTTTAAAGCTCTAGTAGAAAACCTTTTGGAAAAGAAAATCAAAATTTTGAGGTCATACAATGCAGGAGAATTTACTTCGAATGAGTTCAATGATTTCTACAAATAGGCTAGAATTAAGAGGGAGCTCACCATTCCCTACAATCCACAACAAAATGGTGTGGTGGAAAGGAAGAATAGATCTATCATGGAAGCTGTGAAAGCCATGATCCATGACTAAGATCTCACATTGTACTTATGGGCAGAAGCAGCACGAACATCAGTATATGTTCAAAATCGAATCTCTCACAGTGCTCTTGGGAACAAAACTCCAGAAGAAATGTTCTCTGGTGAAAGATCAGAGGTAATTCATCTTAAGATTTTTGGTTGTCTTGTATACATTCATATTCCCAAAGAGAAAAGATCAAAATTAGATCCTTCAGGGAAGAAAGGATTGTTCATAGGATATAGTGAACAATCAAAATCCTATCGAATATATGATTCCTGGGTACTGTCAGATCGAGCTTAGCAGAGATGTTACATTTGATGAAGATTCAGCTTTCAAGAAATCAAGAAAAGACAAGGAAGATGAAGAGGAGCATGAAACTACCAAGATTATTGAAAGTCCTAAAGAAGTCAGAGTTGAAGAAGAAGACCCGATACCTAAAGATCATGATGTAACTGAACCCCAGCTACCTGACAATTTACCAAGTGAACTGATTTCTCGAAAGAGAAAACCTGCCTAGGCTTGTGAATAAATTGAAGAAGCAAAAAGACTTGGTGCTCTCGAAGGAGCCATTCGAGAAAGGAAGAAGCCAACATCATACCCCAACTACATGGCTTTGATGAGTGATCAAGTTGATAAAGAACCATCTTGTTTTGAAGAATCCATAAAACAAAAGGAGTGGGTTGATGCAATGGTTGAAGAATACCAATCTATTATGAAGAATGATGTATGGGAAATAGTACCTAGACCAAAGGACAAGTCACTGGTATCCTCTAAATGGATATTCAAAACTAAGCACTCAGCAAATGGAAGTATAGAAAAATATAAAGCCATATTTGTAGCCCGAGGATTCTCTCAGAAAGAGGGAATTGATTATGAAGAGGATTTTGCCCCAGTAGCAAGATACACCTCTATAAGGATTGTTATTGCCTTGGCCTCCAACATGAAATGGAAGCTACTTCAAATGGACGTAAAGACGACATTCCTAAATGGAATAATTGAAGAAGAAGTCTATATCGAACAACCACAAGGATTCGAGATAAATGATCAGAAGACTCATGTATGTCGTCTAAAGAAAGCATTGTATGGATTAAAGAAAGCACCCACAACATGGTATGGAAGGATCGATGGATTCCTAATCAGCTTAGGCTTCACCAAGAGTAAAGCAGACTCCAACCTGTACTACAAGGTTGATGAAGATGGAATTTTAATCTTGTTACTATATGTAGATGATATGTTCTTGACAGGTGAAGATAAGTCAATAATCGAATGTACGAAGAGGCTTGCTGCAGAATTTGAAATGAAGGACCTTGGAATGATGCACTACTTTCTAGGTCTTGAAGTATGGCAACATTCAAATGATATTTTTCTAAATCAAGGAAAGTATACTGTTGAAATCTTGAAAAGATTTGGAATGCTAGATTGCAAAGCTATGACCACTCCAATGACTACTAGTTTGAAGCTATTGAATGATGACACTTCAAAAGCTATCGATGTCACACTATATAGACAGATCATTGGTTCGTTGATGTACCTCACCAATTCCAGACCATATATATGTTTTGCAATAAACACATTAAGTCAGTACATGGTGAATCCTAAACACGTTCATCTAATTGGTGCAAAGCATGTGATGAGGTATCTAAAGGGAACTTTAGATTATGGGCTGAGATATACATCTAGTGGAGAGATCAAATTGCACAGATATGTAGATTCAGATTGGGGTGCAAGTGCCAAAAATATAAAGAGTACATCGAGATGTTGTTTCAGTTTGGGATCTGGCATGATCTCATGGTTTAGTAGAAAGCATACCAGTATTGCACTTAGCACAACCGAGGAAGAATATATTGCAGCATGTTCAGCTTGCAGTGAAGCAGTATGGCTTCGAAATATGTTGTCAGGATTATTCGATGCAGAGGTAGATGCTACTGATATCCTTTGTGATAATCAGAGTTGTATCAAAATGACAGAGAATCCTGTATTTCATGATAAGTCAAAACACATTGAGATCAAATATCATTTCATACGGGATATGGTGCAGAAAGGAGCTGTAAAGCTTAAGTATGTTCCCACTGAGGAACAAGTAGCAGATGTGTTGACTAAGCCTATGGCTCGTGTAAAGTTTGAATACTTTCGAGACAATCTTGGTCTAGTCCGAAAGGACCTCTCCCGAAAGAGGAAGTGACAACAGATGTTGGATGCAGTGGTGAGTAGGTCAGTCTAGGGGAGGGTACGTCTGGCTAGGCTTATTTGGCCCGAAAGGGTTAGTAAGCCAGACTAAAGACATGTCAATCCTAGGGGGATTAGTATGTCTGGATAAGCTTGTTTGGCCCAAAAGGGTTAGTAAGCCAGACAAGGCTTGTTTGGTCCCCAGGGAGATCCATCTGTCTAACTAGGCTTGTTTGGCTCGAAAGAGTCTGTAAGTTAGACAAAATGCCTGGATGGATCTACCAGATAACTCACTGTGATGCTGCTCCGAAGAAGATGAAGGGCAATATGTATCCTCGGTATTGCTATATTATTGATTGTTGATGATTGCTGAAAAGCTTGATAGATGTTTCAGTATTGTTATACTGATTGATGATTGATGAGATGCTTGATAGTTGGTATAGTATTGCTATACTGTTGATCGTTGTTGACTGCTGAAAAGCTTGATAGATGTTTTAGTATTGCTATACTGATTGTTGATGACTACTGAGATGCTTGATGGTTGTTACAGTATTACTATACGATTAGTTGGCGTTGATTACTAAAAGGCTTGATGATTGATGCAGTATTGACATACTACTAAGTTGTTGATGATTGATGTCATGCTTGATGATTGTTTGATGACTGTTATCAATAATTATATTGTTTTTTCTTGAGATGTCTGTTTGCTTCTTGATCAATGATTGATTGAGTCTGTATTAGTAATGATACACTGATGATTATAGTATGATGATGTCGATGTTCAAGCATCTCTATGCTGACTATGAAGATAATGCTCTAGCATGAGTTATGATTGAGTCTTTAGTACTAACAAGTTGATGATGATTGTTGATGTTGTCAATATCCTTACACAGATATTGCAGATAGTAGAAACAAAGAAGATTCAATATTCATATACTAATGTGATAGAAGAAGATTCAATATTCACATACTAATGTTTTAGAAGAAGGTCCAGAAGTTGATTCAAGTAGAAGACAAATAAAAGATGATCGAAGTTGTAAAGACTACAAGAAGAAGATCCAGAAGATGGGAAATAGAAGATGTTCGAGAAATGTACGAAAGACGAAGATTATAAGAAGAAGATTTAGATGATGGCAAAGACAAATAGAAGATGTTCAAGAAGATACTGAAAATAAAGATTACAGAAGATGTTCCAACTGAGATCGATGATGAAGATGTTAGACAAGTGTTCCAAAACTTCCTATGACATATAGAGTCTCACCAGTCAATTGTACAGTTGTAATAGTAGCAGTTGCTACTACAGTTGACTACCTTCCTAGTTAAGAGGGAGTGTTAAAATAATGTAACTTCGGAAGATACTCCAATTGTATTGTATTCCTCCTATTGGATATGAGGTTGGTCTTGTTAGAGTCATTGAAGGATGCAATGTAAACCTCTGAATGTAAGTCGGGTCATTAGTACCCAAGTGTCAATATAATAAATGCTATTTGTAATGTCTAGTTGGACATGTAGGCTTGGATAGCTAGTGAAGTTGGCCCCACCAAGTTAGAAGTCAAGTCAACAGAAGAATATAAATAGGAGGGCACTCCTCTTCATTTGTACTCACTCACTCAAGTTGGTTTTAGCAAGAGAGAAGAGTAGCGCACCAAGAAAGAAGAAGCCGTTGTTGTCTGGGTTTTTACACTGTCTTGGTCGAGTTCTATACTAAGGAAGTTTTGCGGGGTTTTCTCCCTTGTGGTTTCCCCGAGTAAAATATATGTGTTCTTTTGTTCTTATGTTTTTGTGCATGTTGTTCTTTCAATGATCTTCTAGTGGCTAATTGTTTAAAGTTATCATATAAACAATTTTAAAGAAAATTCAACATATACATTGGCCAACCTATATGAGAAGAAGGCTCCTAGTGAGAAGAGAGTCTTGAAGAAAAGGCTATGAACTTTGAAGCTGAAAAAGGATGAAGGGGTCGGTTCTTTCTTCACAAAGATTTCATAGGTAAGAGATCAACTATTGTTATTGGTATTACCAGTTGATGATGATGACCTTGTGAAAACTGTGGTTGATGGTCTCCCAAGCTCTTCGGAAACCTTTATGGCATCTGTCAGTGGACGTGAGAATCATCCAACCTTGGAAAGGCTTTGGCATGATTGCATAGAAGAATAGGGAAGGACCTCTGGCAAAGTAATTAAGGAAGGTAACCTTGCACTTACAGCAAAGACAAAGAAGTTCAAAAAGCATTTCCCTCGGCAAAAGAAGGGAAAGAAACCTCAGGGTAAGTTTTCTGACATGTCAAAAGTGGAATGTTATAATTTCCATAAGTTTGGACATTTTTCCAAGGATTGCAGGAAAGACAAGAAGAAACCTAAGCGAAGGTTTCCAGCATCTGTTGCAGAAGTAGAGGAAGAAGAATAAGAAGAACCAAAGAAGAATAAGAAAACCAAGGCTAACAAAGTCGAATAACCTAGAAGAGAGTACTGTCTGATTTCTTCTCTCACCGGTTCTTTCACATCTTGTGCCACCTTTTGGTTGGTGGGTAGTGGTGCTTCCAAACACATGGCAGGTAACCGTGGAGCCCTCACTAGTTACAGAAAGAAGAAGTTCACCACACAGGTGGAACTTGGAGATGACTCTACTTACAAGATTGAAGGATTTGATTCAACTTCACTTCAAATTGACTCGGGTACGATTCTTCATATTGATGATGTTCTTTATGTTCCTGGTTTAAAGAAAAATATCTTATATGTTGCTAGCTTAGAGGACAAGGGATACAAAGTCCTATTTATGGACAAGAAAATCCTTATATGGGAAAAGAACAAAGATCTAAGCTCAGTTGTATAGATTGGGGTTCGAGAATGAGACCTTTATAAGGCCTCCAAAGATTCCACTCATGCTTTGGTACATCACACAGTTGATCCATGTGAACTTTGGCATAGAAGGTTTGGACACCTTCACTATAAAGCTCTCCCAGGATTGCATAAGATTGTTACAAGTATGTCAGAAGTATCTCCAAAACATGAAGGAATCTGCAAAGGATGTGCTCTAGGTAAGAACACTAAGAAATCTTTTCCCATAAGCAAGAATAGATATAAAGGCATCTTAGATTTGATTCATTCTGACATGTGTGGGACTATGTCTTCACCCTCCTTGAGTGGGTGTTTATAAGGCATGGATTTACTTTCGCAAAGCCAAGAGTGAAACTTTTGACAGGTTCAAAGAGTTCAAAACACTAATTGAAAATTAGACTAGCAGACACATCCGTATCTTGAGATCAAATAACGGAGGTGAGTATGAATCTAATGAGTTTGATGAGTTTTTCCAGGAAGCAGGAATAAATAAAGAGTTGATAGTACCTTACAACCCCCAACGAAATGGGGTTGCAGAAAGGAAGAATAGAATGATCTGTGAAGCTGCTAAAGCCATGATCACTGATCTAGATCTTCCTCTTTCTTTGTGGGATAAAGCTACAGGTATCACGGTGTATATTCAGAACAGAATCCCACATGCTATCTTGGGGGAGAAGACTCCAGAAGAAGTCTTCACCAAGAAGAAACCTGCAGTTGACCACATGAGGATATTTGGCACTCTCATGTATGTTCATGTGCCAAAGGAAAAGAGGGCCAAGCTAGAGCCCTTTGGTAAGAAAGGTATATTGGTTGAGTACAGTGATTGCTCGAAGGATTATCGAGTCTATATATCGGGACAAAGGCACATTGAGGTCAACAGAGATGTGATCTTCCATGAGGAAGCTGTGTTTCGTAAAACACTAAAGCTTTCAACGGAAGATGAAGTTTCTCCACTTGATTTTCCAAATTTAGAAATTCAGAGGGAGGAAGAGGAATTTGAGGATCAAATTCCAGATGTACCTAAGGACATTGAAAGTCCATCAAAAGTACTACTTGAAGTTCCTCCTTCCAAAAGGAGACCTGCTTGGTACCGAGAGACGGTGCAAGAAGGAAAGAAGCATAAAGCTCCTCTAGGGAATTTCAGAGAAAGCATAAGACCACAGAAGTACTCCAGTCTTATGAGACCTGCTTGGTACCGAGAGACGGTGCAAGAAGGAAAGAAGCATAAAGCTCCTCCAGGGAATTTTAGAGAAAGCATAAGACCACAAAAGTACTCCAGTCTTATGAGCCAGCTTATCAATGCATAACCTTCATCATACGAAGAACAAACAAGTAAACATGTATGGGTTGATGCCATGGTTGAAGAGTATAGTTCAATCATGAAGAATGATGTGTGGGAATTTGTTCCCAGACCAACCAAAAAGTCAGTAGTGACTTACAGATGGCTTTATAAGATCAAGCATGTTGCAAATGGCAGTGTGGAGAAATATAAATCCAGATTCGTAGCTCGTGGCTTCATTGAGAAAGAAGGCATCGACTATGATGAGACATTTGCTCCTGTTTCCAGGTATACTACCATTAGAACCATCATTTCACTTGTTGCAGTGTTCGGATAAAAGTTGCATTAGATGGATGTAAAGACAACCTTCCTCAATGGTAAGATTGAGGATGAAGTTTATATTGAACAACTTGAAGGCTTTGTGACTCATGGGAAGAAGGCCCCTGTATGTAAACTGAAAAAAGCCTTCTATGGACTGAAACAGGCTCCAAGAGTCTAGTATGCCAAGATGGATGGATTTTTCCATAGCTTGCGGTTTTCCAAAAGTACAACTGATTCTAACTTGTACTTTAAGGTTGTTCATAATCATGTCTTGATACTTGTTCCATATGTAGATGACTTGCTTCTTACAGGTAATGCACAATTGATAGTGTAAGAGGGATCTTACCTTTGAATTCGAGATGAAAGATCTCGGATTGATGCATTACTTCCTTGGCTTAGAGGTCTAGAAAACGCTAGGCAAGATCTTCTAGACACAAGGAAAGTATGCAGTGGATATCTTGCATAGATTTGGCATGCAGGACTGCAAGTCCATGAGCGTACCCATGACTACCAGCTTGACAAAGTTGTGGGACTCAGCCACCAATTCACAGAATGTGGACTCTGCTTTGTACAGACAACTTATTGGATCCCTGATGTATCTCATTCATACGAGACCAGACATTTGTTACACAGTGAATGCACTAAGTCAGTTCATGTCCGATCTGAAGCACATACACTTGGTAGCCACCAAACATATACTCAGATATGTGAGAGGTACTATCAATTATGGGCTCGGGTATACTTCCAACAGTGGAGCATTATTATATGGATATTCAGATTCAGATTGGGCTGGAAGTGTAGTTGACCGAAAAAGTACCTCTAGTTATTGCTTCAGTATGGGATCAACAATGATCTCTTGGTCTAGCAGGAAGCAGGGTTCTGTTGATTCATAGAAAATTCCTAGGTACCCACAGTAGGGATTCTCCCTAGTAACTGATCCCAACTAGATCGCTCACCGTTTGGTGTAGGGAACCCGTCCGGTTAACGACCTGGCTACCTGTCGATGCCTGGAATCCCAGGCACCAACAATAGGGACTCTCCCCAATAACCGTTCCCAACCAGATCGTTTATCGTTTAGAAAGGGGAATCTATCCAGCTAACGGCCCGACTACCATAGAATTAAAGGAAATTTTAAATCTATTTTACCAGTTGCGACCCGGTCCACCGTTTATGTAATTTTATGTTTTATGAATGATATGCAAGTGCCTATACTAAATGCAAGTGATAGTGGGTAAGAACCTCACTAGAGATGCGTAGGTCTTCCCTTCGTCTTACCGCTCCTGCCCCACAGTCACTCTACGAAAGAAAAGAACAACTAATCTAAATCTATTCTAAACTATCCCCATGGAGCAAGATTGATAGTAATATCAGTAATGTACTGTATTTTTTGCACATAGAATTTTATAGATAGATGATAAACTCTGAATACATAAATAGAGCAGAAAAAATAACACAAAGATAGCTATGTGAAGTTAAAGCATTCATAACTCATTCATTGCATAAGATTCATAGAAAAAAATGAAATCATTCATAAATACAGAAAAGTTCAGCTAGTTTAGAATGATCTCACAAATTATACAACATGTTAAAATATAAATAATTCTTCATTCAATGATCTACACAACGTGTTTTGAAACTCATGCAGTCCTCTCTCCAGCAAAATTCAGTCCTCTTTATTATAAAAAGAAGTAGTCTCCTTACAAAAAGTTTCATCATATGAGAGCTAGGAAAATTCCCCTATCTCTTCTACTCTATTCCTACTTATACATTTACAAAATGAATTTTGGTTATCCATGCCCTTTGGGCTTCCGTAACCCTTTGATTACAAAAATTTCGTCCTCTAGTGTGCCAACTAGGAAAATGGAATAAATACAAAATATTACATAGAATTTTCCACATGTGAATAAGACAAAACAGCCTAGGTGGGCCCAACCAATCCATCCACGAATTGCTTCCATGCAGCCGCATCTTCTTCTATGGCCCTGAAATCCATAGGCTCTAGTATTCTAACTGACACCTCATGCACAACTAGTTGTTATTTGATCTCTGCTACCCTTTGAGGAGTGACTCTAATCTGGTCTTCCAACAAGCAATTGCTGACTGTAGCCTATGCAACCAAATTCTTTACTATCTTTTCATTCAAACCATTGACCCGTTGTATGATGAGTTCATCTTCTTGCAGCCTGTCATGCAGGTACTTTAGGTGTTCTTTGTGCCCTAGAATCCTGAAGTCTCTTGGCTGAGGAGTTCTGACATCTGTTGTGCGTGGTTAGCACTCTTTTATAAAATTCCATGCACTTATCAAGTGTTTTCCCAACCACAGATGTCAGTTTTGCAGCATCCTTGCTACTGAAATCCATTAGCTCATGCTCGATATGCAGATCTTCAACACTCTTTCGAGGTGCATGTTCTGGAAGTTATGTATTGGTTTCCAACCAAGTCAATTGACCTTATAGATGACTTCCATAATTTTCTAAGTTCTGGTCCTGAAATTAGTCGATATAACTGAGATATCTTGTAGTCTAATCTCGGCTTGCTTGATCTTGTATACCTCCTCTGCTAGTTTTAACTACACTTGATAAATTTTCTTTCTGAGCAAAAGGGCGTGCTCTCTGAGAGGCGTGATATCCATTTTCTTCTCGTTTGATGCCTTTAACATAGTCTCCAAAGAACCATTCTATGCTTCCAACTCTACAACTCAGGTTCTTAGCTCCTCCACTGGAGTGTCAACCATAGCCTTTTGGGTTTCCAGTCTTGAAATATTGCCTTCTAAATATTTCTTTTCTCCACTGATAATGGTATTTGATAATAACAAAACATCCCTTTCCACTTCTAAAATCTGATAGGCTCCCAGGATCCTCTCCAAGTCCGACAGGGTAGCATCATACTTCCTCTTTATTTCTCAGCCTACTCGCTCCTCTTTCCTCACGGTTTCCTTCATCTGTGTCATTTTATCTTTATATTGGTCAACTCCTCCCTTTAGTTTGCTAACATTATAGGCATTCGCCTGTGCAATTACAATACCAATTGAGGCCATATGTTATGGATCCTCCTCTACATTCTTTACAACAGTTTTCTCAGTCACTGTGGTAGCCTCAAGCTGGGTACCCATTTTCAATGTCTTTTTGGATCTCCATATAATTGATTTCCACTTGGGGTCAAAAAATACATTGTCCAATCTTGCAACTTCATGCTGCCTCAATGGAGTGAAGCGTACCAACCCTAACTCAACGATAGGGAAGTGACCTCCTGTCAGTATATCTCCTGAGGTGGAAGGAAGACTTTCTGGATTATCTTGAGCAGTATTTTGCTCATGATTTTCTTTCTCCTTGTTCCTCAGCTCTTCTGCTATCCTATCAACTTCTTTTTTTGCTTTGTATTCCAATTCTTTTTTCATTCTTTCTTCTACTTCATTCTACTTTTGTTCCTCTTCTTTCCTTCTTTTCTCTTCCTCTTCCTTTTCTCTCTTGGCCTCTTCGAGCAGCAATTTCCTTGCACCTTCTACTAATCTTCGTGTTGTTTCTTCTTTTTCTCTCTTTGCAGCTTCTTCTTCTTCCCTTTTTCTAGCAACTTCTTATTCTTGTCCTTTCTGTTTGGGTTTACTGTTGTTGCTGCCTTTGCCTCCCCACACTATGATTTTCCTTCTGCAAAGCTTGTTCAGGGCAGTCATATTGCAAACATTTCGGTATACTTCTTTATCTTTATCCAGATAATCGGTGTACTCGAAGTTCACTTTCAAGAGTGCACGATGTGCTGCAACTTTTCCTTGAGAATCATTTCTACGAAAACTCTTTTCACCAAAATCAAAATTTTCCAAATCTTTCACGAAACTTGGTGCACTCTTGACCTTGGAAACTTATAGCTACCGATATAGAATGGCATCGACGGGAAAAATACCTTCTTCATGTCAAACAAATAACTCTCGAAACCATCCAAGAAGATCTGTCTCACTGCTTCTTTATGTACTACATAGTCAATAGCATACTTGGGAAGCAATGAAGGGGCTTTGGTTCCCCTATACATCCTCAAGTAGGTGCCCTCTTCAAAAAAGAAATAGTCTCCAAATTCCCTTATGGACTCCAAATCACCTTCGGACAAACATTTACATTCCTCAAGGAAAATTAACTAGTACAGTGGCATTAAGAACTCCTCACAAATTATCTTGTAATAACTGTGATATTTGTGAGCCCATAAGGTTTGGTATGCTGCATAGATTGGTGCTTTTCCTTCTTTCCAACTGCAGTTTAACTTCTTAAATGGATGTAAGCAGAGTATACAGTCAATCAGAAAGGATCCCATATAAAAATAAGATTTCCACCGGTGCAATCCTTCTTATGCTGCAGTTATGCAGAAGGACAAATTGTTTGCTATGATATATGTCCAATTGAGCACAGTCCCCATCATGGTTACATGGTACATTATATTATAATTTGAATGCCATTTAGATCTTCAAGCAGATAGTTCTAATAATGTTTGCAACAAAAGAATGGCGAATGAAAATACAAACTAACCAAAACAAACCACATAGGAAACAGACAAGTATTGCTCAAGAATTTACAGTATCATTCATAATAATAAAATTCGGTGTTACAATAGTTTACATAGGAAAAGAATTCGAATACATGACATGCAATTCGAATCTATCCACTAGATTTGACTGTAGCTAACTAACCATCTAACTCATGGTGTCTCAATCAATGTCGAAGTCCAACAGATCAACTCCCAGATGTCCAACAACTCAAACAATCAGCGACAACTAGTTAACTCAGTGCAACTGAGTGTGGTAGGTGGGCAAAGGCGCCTACTCCACATGCAGCCATGCATCCATGCAAAGCTTGCGCAAGCTAAATGATTGTGAACTAACTGAAATTAACTAGGGGCTAACTGAGACTAACTAGTACTAACTCCAACTAACTGAAGTAGGTTGGTGTCAGGACTCCCAGTGGCTCCTAAAATGTAGGGATTGGTCTAGGAGGTGCCCAAACCGATGCATGCACATGCAATAAGTGGCAATTAACCTCTAGCAGTGTTCCCCACACTCCAGTGACTGATACATGTGGCCCCATTAGGCCAAGTGGACCCAATTAATTAATTAAGGTTCATAAGTTAGGCTAAATAATCTAATAGACAGTATGGACAAGGGAGGATTAATAATCCTAACACCCCCCATGAATCTTAACTTGGACCTGGTAACAAGACCATAGGTCACCCAAATACAATCTAAAAGACATAATGCTTCTTAATACAACCAAGGAAATAGGGGAAAACCTCATGGGAACCCCCCCCTCAAAATAAGCAGGAATACAAATTTTGCAAATACTTGTGAAAATTTTTGCTACTATTTGCAGCAGCAGTATCTTGGTTCTGTGTAGGTGAACCCATGAATCCAAACAAAGTGCTTATGTCTGGAGGAATCTTCCTCTTTGGAAGAAGAACAATGCACTCAACTGAATCAGAAATATAAACAGTTGCACGGTGAAAACTGGACCCATGTAGAGTAGCTGAAATCATCTGAAGAGAGAGCAAAGGTCCTTGGGAATTCGAACCACGTGAGGAACAACCAAGAAACTGATATATGTCAGCCTTGAACAACAAACCGTGAGTGGTAAAATAAGCCCCAAGTGTTAGGAGCAAGTGTCCAGGCGGATGCAGAATGTCTTCCTCTTTACTAGTTCTGTGAGGAGATGAGCATGTGACCAAAGGTAGAGAAGCCCTGGGACTGTTGAGAGTGAATTCTTGAGCTCCATAATTTGATATAGCTTCAAAAATATCCAATAATTCACAAAATCTTATATCAGCAAACTCATGAGAGAAAACTAACATCGAATCCTCAACAACAAAATTGAAGGAGACTTGCGGTGCTTGATTGGTCACACCTAAATTGATTAAACATGTTACAAGCAATACTATAAGATCTTGAATCTTAAAACCTGGACCACATATTATCAGATCAGAAAATAAATCAGATCCAAAAAGGTTCATATCAGATCCAAACTGTAAGATGAAATCAAATCCCCAGTAGCAATTTTGAAGGAGACTTGTGGTACTTGTTTCTTCACACCAAAATTGATGAGAACAACTACAAGCAGTACTAAAAGCTCCTGAACCTGAAATCTTGAACCAAGTAATATCATATTAGATCCAAATAAGATCATATCAGATCCAAATAAGTCCATATCATATCCAAAAGTGTTGAATGAAATCAAATCCCTAGCAGCAATTTTGGAGACTTGTGGTACTTGTTTCTTCACACCAAAATTGATGAGAACAACTATAAGCAGTACTGAAAGCTCATGAACCTGAAATATTGAATCAAGTAATATCAGATCAGATCCAAATAAGCTCATATCATATCCAATAAAGTTCATATCAGATCCAATAGTTTGCTCCTCCAAGATGGTAGATGCACAATTTTTTCCTTCTTCAAAATTCTGAATATTGGTGCATGCAATCATGTAGGCATTTACATGAAGCTCAAGATCAATGAGAGTGTTTGAATCACTCCAACAACCTGAAATTATTTCCAAAATATCCAAAGATTTACAAAATATAATATCAGCAAACTGATGAGAGAAAACTGACATCAAATCTCCATTAGAAATTTTGAAAGAGATTTTTGGTACTTGTTTCTTCACACCAAAATTGATGAGAACAGCTACAAGCAGTACTGAAAGCTCTTGAACCCTAGAACCAAGTAATATCAGATCAGTTCCAAATAATATCATATCAGATCCAATAAAGTCCATATCATATCCAAGAGTGTGCTCCACCGAGATGGTAGATGCAGAATTTCCCCCTTCTTCAAAACCCTGAGCATCGGTGCATGCAATCATGTAGGAATTTGTTGGAAGCTCTAGATCAATGAGAGTGAATGGATCACTTCTACAATCTGATATTATTTCCAAAATATCCAAAGAATTACTTATCTTCACACCAACAACATCATTAGAGACAGAGAAATCAAATTCCTCACGCTTCATGGAGAAATCACTGGTAAACTAGGCACATAATTTATAATAGAAGAATCACTGGAGAATTTTTGGATAGAATGGAAGGAGAGATTTTATTCAACAACAGAGATTCGAATGTCTTCTTCTAGATCAGCCATGTGAGAATATAAGATATCAGATATCTCATACACTTCCGGAGCAGTAGGAAAAGGAGTCACTCCAAGGAGACTTTCTTCAATTCGAATTGACTGTGAGGAATATTCTTCTTCTTGTTCATCTTGAACAACTTCATCAAAGAGAGTAGAGGCCGAGACTTTTGAGTAAATAACTCTTGTGGTTCTGAATGTGCTCCCCATATTTCTATAACAATCCTCTTTGTGATTCCCAAAGATTCTATCCAGTTCTATCTAGAGATCCTTTGGGTATTCTGCAAACTCAATAAGGTCTATAAGCAAGATTCGAGAAAAAGTCCCATATATTGCTCCATAAGCTCTATCACTGTCATTTAGCCAGTATTTCTCATATTAATAAGACTCTTTAGCAAGTCCCATAGATACCTCATAAAGACCTTGTCTCTTCCAAGATGCAATCATATTCGACTTCCATTCTGAATACCTTGTGGATGGAGTAAGAAGAGGAACTAATAATATCGAATCCATAAGAAGTTGAACTTGCAAAATATCACTACAAAACTAAAAATATATGAACTATTAGAATCATGCTTTTCCTCTCAACATGAACATATTTTCAGGGTCCGTCATGCTCTCTCCGCTGCTTTGAATAAATCCAGAGCTAGCAAATCATCATAGGGGACTTTTCTGGAAACCTAGTTGCTTATGATGTTCAATGGGGAGAAACAAGCATGAAACCTGCCTGAGAAGGCTCTGATACCATATTAGAATTTGAATTCCATTTAGATCTTCAAGCAGATAGTTCTAATAATTTTGCAGCAAAAAAATGGAGAATGAAGATACAAACTGAACAAAACAAACCACACAAGAAACATACAAGTATTGCTCATGAATTTACAGTATCATTCACAATAATAAAATCTGTTGTTACAATAGTTTACATAGGAAAAGAATTTGAATGCATGACATGCAATTCGAATCTATCCACCGGATTTGGCTGTAGCTAACTAACCATCTAACTCATGGTGTCTCAATCAATGTAGGAGTCCAACAGATCAACTCCCGGATGTCCAACAACTCAAACATTCAGTGACAACTAGTTAACTCAGTGCAACTGAGTGTGGTAGGTGAGCAAAGGCGCCTACTCCACATGCAGCCATGCAAAGCTTGCGCTAGCTAACTGATTGTGAACTAACTGAAAGTAATTGGGGGATAACTGAGACTAACTAGCACTAACTCCAACTAACTGGAGTAGGTTGGTGCCGGGACTCCCAGTGGCTCCTAAAATGTAGGGATTGGTCTAGGAGGCACCCAAACTGATGCATGCACATGCAGTAAGTGGAAGTTAACCTCTAGCAGTGTTCCCCACACTCCAGTGACTGGTACATGTGGCCCCATTAGGCCAAGTGGACCCAATGGTACTAGTGGACCGAATTAATTAATTAAGGTTCATAAGTTAGGCTAAATAATCTAATAGACAGTATGGTCAAGGGAGAATTAATAATCCTAACACATTAGTGGTATCCACTCAATCTTGTAAAATCTTCCATCAGCTCTATCGAATATCCTATTCATCATTAGAGCTACCAGCCTGTATGGGCTGCGGAGACTGGCAGTTTCATATTCCCTGGATGCCTTTTACTCGGAGGACTTCCCTTCCGTTGTCATCATCTTCACAACTCCAATGTAATCAATAGTCAAACTATTTATCCAATCAATTGTCATGCTGACTTTTGAGGTTGGCAAGCTGTAAGCCTTAGCTATGAACGCAGGGGTGAAAGAGGCAAATCCTTTATCTTCAACATTGTATATGATCATTCCCTTTGCATCAGCCTTAGACAAAATCCATCTAACCACCATGGAGCAAGGAAATAGCTCTGGACTTGTGGACACTTTTGTGATTCCTAATCTCAATATGTTGTTAAACATTGTTAGATCCTCCAAGCCTACGTATGGAACTTTTTGATCCTGGAGCATATGATAAATCTACCCCCACTTAAATTCAGGTTCGACCCCAGTGACAGATTTAGTATCCTCATATATTATCTCTACTCAAGGTGTGATTTCTACGTCGGATTCATCGTCTGCAACCTTGTCTTTCTTCTTGCCTTTCTTAGGAATGGTGTCGAATATAGACTAAGCCTGTAGCAAAACAATAAAATGTCTTAACATCCCTACAGTTAGAAACCACATGCATTCATATACACAAGAAATGAAACAATACTTTAAAACTTGCAATGCATATAAGAAAATTATCATTTCTCCTAGCAGAACATTCCTTCTAGAACAAGCTTGACCAGTGTATTTTACCATATATTCTTTACCCATCAAAATATTAAATTGAGCACATAGATTTGTGGACAAACACACAACTCACAAGATAGATGACACAATTTACTCAATTATTGAAGAATGAAACAATGCAAAAATGGCTTGCAGCTGTGAATGCTTTTCATTAATCAAAGAGTAATTAGATAATAATTACAATGAAGTAAAATGGCTAAATAGCCACAAGCAATTCGAATCCACATGAGGAAATTCGAATTGATTAGACTCTACTTGACTGTAGGTAACTAAGACCTTGTCTAAATCATTATCGGAGTTCATCGGAGTACTAAAACACAACTCAAGTGTTACATTCAGTGTTGACTAAGGCTAACTGACCGTGGTAGGTGAGAAATGTGCCCCTCCTGCATGCAGCCATGCAAACCTAGCACTAAGTGAATGTAGAGGACTAGAACTGAATGTAACTGACTCCTAACTGAGCTTGACTAGTCACCAACTCAATTCAACTGACCTTGGTTGGTATCGGCACTCCCAGTGGCTCCTAAATTGTAGGGATTGGTCTAGGAGGCTCATAAACTGATGCATGCAAGTGCAATTAGTGGTAGTAGGCCTCAATTAGTGTTCCCCACACTTTAGTAACTGAAACATGTGCCCCAATTAGGCCAAGTGGACCCAATGGTGCATGTGACTAAAAATAGACTGGATGGACTCCCGATTTAGACATGACTCCGGATTTAGACATATGACCAAATTGGACAAGGGAGGATTAATAATCCTAACACGAAACGACTTTGCACTGCAAAAATTCGCATACCATCAAACTGGCACCTACAACACACTTGAAAACAAGATGACAGATCCTAGTAAGGTAAAAAACCGGCCAAAACTCTAGTCTGCAGGCGAGCTCAGTCTAAGGAGTTGAAAGCTTAAACCTATCGTTTGCAAGCACAAAGCTAGGTAGTCGATCAAAACATCTTCTATGTAACCTACACACGTCCTCTCTATGAGATCTACGACCCGCAAAACCAAACAGGGGAACGCAGTGGTGCTAATCCGTCGGTCACTAAGCCAACCTCCTAGGTTATGAAACCAGACAAACAACCAAGCTTTAAGAACCCTATGGCTTTGACACCTTCTAACATTGCAAACAAATAATAACAGGTCGAGGAAAAGTCGTGACAAAGTCGGACCATCTGGGCTTCATCATTGCATAACCAAAGCCCTAAGCTAGCCATGATTGAACGGTAGTGGCAGGAACAGGCTAGGAGCAAGTGAAACATATCATCATGGCCAGAGTACGCTAGGTCAAACAAATCAACGAGTGGGTCGAAAAACCTGCTAAGGACCAAATAAGAGGCTGAAGAGAGGGCTTTTAATCCCATGACAAACGCAAAAACCCTAGCTTCGTAAAATGACAACTAAACACACAAACCAAAATAAACGAGACAAGGTAGGATAATATCCTACCTGGCAGAGATAGCTTCGACGATTAGTTGAAAGCTTGACGTCGACTGCTAAGCAAGCTCCAAATGGTACACCTCAGTGGGTGCATGCTCAAAACGGGAGGAACTAACCACAGCCTTCGACAACCGTAATGCTCACAATCATATCGTAAAACGATAATGAACCCCTATAGGTTATATATATGAAAACACGGGGCTAGACACTTAATGCGGTTAGTTGTTTAAGCCGCACGAGTGTGGGAAAATGTCGTTTGACGCATAAATAAACCAATCGGTAAAACTGCATCGACGTGCAAGGTAAAAATATTTTCGGCAGCGGCAGCTCGAAAACCGGAATCTTGCATCAACTACCGACCTTCTTTGCAAAATTTCAAGGATGCAGTACCCAAAAATAGATTTCTTCCCAGAACCAATTTGCCTATTAAAGATAAAGAGAGGAAACCCTTCCAGAAAGAATGGCCCAAGAAAGAATGGATGGAGAATGATACTCGACAAGACCTTACAAGAAAAAAGTTATGTTTCACTTGCCAGGAACCATGGGTACCAGGTCACAGATGTTTGGGAAAGGGAAAGGCCTAATACATAGAGGCCTATTTCGATAGTGGGGAGGATGAGTATTATCAAGATCTAGAGCAGGGAGAGACACCAGAGACAGTTGATGAGGGACAACCCTCAGGAGGTACCATTGCTACCATGACAGGGGTTCCTAGATTCCACACTCTCCAGATCAGAGGTACCGTACAGGGCCACAGAGTGGGAGTGTTGATAGATGGTGGGGCATCCCACAACTTTATTGAGGCTGCATGGGTTAAAAAGAAAGGCATTCAGACTGAGAGTTTTGATGGGTTTTCAGTAGCTGCAGCAGGTCACACCATGCAGTGTAGTCAGAGGATTCCTAAATTAAAAGTAAAACTTGGGAATTATACAGTGATAGAGACATTCTATGTGGTAGATGTACCTGACATGAATGTGGTACTAGGAGTTCAGTGGTTGTATTCCAGAGGGAAGTACTCCACAAACTACTAGACCATGGAGATGGAGTTCACAGGAGCTGAGGGAAAGAAGGTAGTATTAAGAGGGATGAATACCTACCCTACCACACAGTGACATCACAGAGGATGGAGGCAGTACTCCGACAAGGAGATATTGAGTGGGCTGCAGAGCGTTTAGTTACCTTTAGGAGACCACCAGATGAGGCCACACAACATCCAGCAGATATAAAGGCCTTACTGCAGAAGCACAAGGCAATATTTAGAGACCTTCTAGCAGGTCAACCTCCAGGTAGGGGATTTGAGCACATTATTGAGTTAGAGGAGGGGACTCAAGAAGTTATCACCGCTCCTTACAAACATCCCAAGAGGTACAAAGATGAGATACATAGTACAATCAAGGAACTACTCAAGCTAGGGTACATCAAACCTAGCTCCAGTCCCTTTGCATCTTCAATAGTGCTAGTAAAGAAAAAGGATGGAACCCTACTCATGTGCATTGATTATAGGGAACTCAACAAAAAGACCATAAAGAATAGGTATCCCATCCCCATGATTAATGAGTTGATGGATGAACTATATGGGGCAAAGTACTTTTCCAAGATTGACCTCCGCTCAGGTTACCATCAGATTCGGGTCAGGGAACAGGATGTTCCAAAGACCACCTTTTGTTGCCACTACGGACATTATGAGTTTTCGGTGATGCCATTCGGGCTCACTAATGCACCAGCTACTTTCCAGTCATGCATGAACAATATCTTCAAAGCTCAGTTACATAAGTATCTTCTGGTATTCTTCGACGACATATTGATATAAAGTAGAACTTGGGAAGAACATTTGAGACATCTAGATGAAGTACTTGGCATTCTATAGGATCAGTCACTATATGCCAAAATGTCTAAGTGTGAGTTCGGCATGCAGGAGATGTTATACTTAGGGCATGTGATAGGGGCCAACGGGGTCCAGGTGCACCTAGAGAATATTCGGGCCATATTGGATTGGCCTACACCTAAAAATGTGATAGAACTGAAGGGATTTTTGGGCCTTTGCACCTACTACAGGAGGTATGTCAGTGGATTCTCACAGATGACAGCTCCCCTCACAGATCTTACCAAGTAAGGGGCATTTAGTTGGTCGGAGACAACACGACAGACATTCGAGAAAATGAAAAAGGTAATGAGTTCATGCCTAGTATTAGCTCTACCAGACTTTTCTCAACCCTTCGTGTTAGAATATGATGCTTCAAGAGAGGGAATTGGGGCAGTTTTGATGCAGAACAACCACCCCATTGCATTTGAGAGCAGGAAGCTCAAAGACTATGAGCGCCACTATTCGATATATGACAAAGAGATGTTAGCCATTCTCCACGCGCTAACCAAGTTCAGGCAGTACTTAGTGGGTGGCAAATTCAAGGTTAAGACAGATCACAATAGCTTGAAATACATCCTAGAGCAGAAAGATCTAAACGAGAGGCAACAGAAATGGGTAAGCAAAATTCAGGCCTATGACTTCGAGATTGAGTACATGAAGGGAAAGAAAAATGTAGTGGCTGATGCACTTTCCAGACGACCAGCGACTTTATCCCTTATGAGCATCTCATCTTTTGATTGAGTAATCCAAAGATAAGTTTGCTTGCGAGTTATTGGATGGATAGATTCAGGATGATAGGTACCGAGTAATTGATGACATCATATACTACAAGAATAGAATCTTCTTAGTTCTAGAGGCTTCCCTCAAGAAGAAGATTTTGTAGGCATGGCATGATAAACCATTAGCAGGGCATCCGGGGTTTCTTAAGACCTACAGACAGATAACATAAAGGTTCTCATGGAAGGGCCTCAAGAATGATGTGATACAACATGTGAGAGATTGCAGCTTGTGCCAACAAAACAAAATAGAGCACACCCACCTGGTTGGTTTACTACAACCCTTACCTATTCCTGAGCAGAAGTGGGAGAGCATCTCCATGGACTTCATTACTGGGCTGCCCAAGGTTCAAGGCAAAGATTGCTTGTACGTACTGGTGGACAGATTGACTAAGTTCGCTCACTTCTTTGTCATTCCTTTAGATTATTCAACAACACAGGTAGTAGAACTATTTTTCGGAGAGGTACTTAAACTCCACGGGTTACCCAAGACCATTGTCAATGACAGGGACAGCAAATTCACAGGAGCCTTTTGGAAAGAGCTTTTCTGGTTAGTGGGGATCGAGTTAGCCATGAGCACCAGTTATCATCCACAGAGTGACTGACAGACAAAGATTGTCAACAAGTGGATTGAGGGATACTTGAGAAATTACGTAGTAGGTCAGCAGAGGACATGGATCAAATGGCTACACTTGGGTGAACATTGTTACAACACCACCCACCATATGACCATTGGGATGACCCCTTTCTTAGCTCTGTATGGGTATGATGCTTCCACTTACGCAGATAGAGACCTTGAGAGGGTATGAGTATATACCTTAGATGGATCTAGACTTTCTGAGTCCAGTGAGACAACTTGTTCTCAGTTTCAAGTACTTACAAAGACGATCAGGTTCATTTTACCTTTCTAGTGCAATTTTGCTTCACTAGAGGGCAGGTCTGAATAAGGAGATGATTATGTTGGACCTCCTAGGGCCAGCATAGGTGGTCCAGTCACTTGATTGCAATGTTATCAGAACCGGACCGGTGGATGAACTGGCCCACCCCGAGAACCGGAATCGGAAAAAAACCGGAGTGAAAAACCGGTTAAGCAAAAATACATTAAATATTCACATTTTCAATAAATATATATATATTCATGTGCATCCATGTCAATTCAAACAATTATACACAAATATGCAAAGTTTCTCATGTATATAGCAAGTAAGAGTGTAGAAAACAACAATAGCACCGAGTGCAAATACATATCTGATGAAAAGTACATCCACACAGAGGCTATAAATGGCCTCTAAAGTCAAAATATAACCATATGACTATAGCCTAGACTCTAGACTCTAGAATCTACAATCTAATGATTTTAATCATATATCAAAAGTATTTAAGTCCTCCTGATCAGACTCAGAGTCATCATCTACATCCTCAATAGGAGCATGGCTTGATTCCCCTGGGCCTGAAGGCACCGATCCAACTGCAACATCAATGTCCACATCCTCTTGTTGTGGAAGAGGGTCCAGGTCCATCCAAGACAGGTTTTCATTGTCAAATGTTGCTGGCTGACTCTCCACAACCCAATCTGATGAGGGATCAACATCCTCCAACACTATGGTTTGTGATCCAGGGGTCTTGCTCAACAACTGGTTGCACCTCAATCTAAGGTTGTATTGAACATAGACCATATCATTCAACCGTTTTTGTTCTAAACGGTTTCGCTTCTTGGTGTGCATACGCTCAAAAACACTCCAATTGCGTTCACACCCAGAAGCACTGCATGTCTGGCTCAAGATTCGAATCGCAAACTTTTGCAAATCAGGGCACATGCTACCAAATTGTCCCCATCAATATG
>LPNX010253019.1:40383-74723 GCA_001517045.1 Pseudotsuga menziesii | reverse complement strand
CTCCATTGAGATGCATTCCACTCGTCACAAGAGAACATCTTCCTCAAGTTGGCCTTTTGTTGAATCAAGGATTGCAACGTAAGAAAATTTGTTGCAAATCATGTAATAGTTGACCTAACAAGCTCTTTCCCACCCGTGTTTTTCCTCATAAGGTTCAACACCCATGTGTGGTTGTAGATGTATCTAGTTATGCATTTAGCTTGTTCCACACACTTCTTCACCCACTCAATTTTGCCAATATCCTCAAGCATGAGGTCCAAACAATGGGCTGCACATGGAGTCCACCAAATAGTGGGGTGTTTTTCCTCTAACAATTTTCCAGCTGCAACATAGTTTGATGCATTGTCTGTGATGACTTGGACAACATTTTGCACTCCCACTTCCTCAACTACTTCATCCAAGAGACGGAATAATAATTGTGCATCCTTGACTTGATCAGATGCATCCACTGATTTAAGAAACATAGTTCCTTTTGGGCAAGTAATTAGGAAGTTGAGAATGGTTCGAGATCTTGTATCAGTCCATCCATCGGACATGATTGTACACCCAGTTTTACTCCAAGACTCCTTGAACTCTATGAGGTATTCATCTATTCTTTGAACCTCATTTTGTAAAAGTGGCCCTCTAATATCATGAAAACTAGGGCCTTTGAAGCCCGGACCACATGAAGCTATAGAATCTATCATAGGCTGATAATACACAGAATTAGTTGCAGTGAAGGGTATGTCAGCATCATACCACCACCTAGCAATGCATGATTCTTCAAAACTAGGGATTCTATCTTGAGGATCACCTAATACACAGAATTAGTTGCATTGAAGGGTATGTTAGCATCATACCACCACCTAGCAATGCATTCCCAAGCAGCATCCTTTTCCATCTTCTTCCATTTTGCATCAATGGTGGGTTGAGCACCAGGAATGGTGCGGGGTACAAAGAATGACTCAAGATTACTACGGGCCCTCTTCACATTGGATGTACTACTACTGCCAAAGCCACCAACAAGTTCTTCTTCCCTATTATGTTTCTTTTGGATGGGATTTGTATAAGGATCAATAGGAAAAGTGCACGATTCTTCAAAACTAGGGATTCTATCTTGAGGATCACCTAATGCACCTTTTCCTATTTCTTTTTGCATCTTTTTATTCTTGGCTTTATTTGCTTGGTAGGCTTCAAGATGAGCTACCATCTCAGCTTTTAGATCATCAGGGACTTTTGGGCATGCTCTTACATTCCCTTTTGCATGTGCTAGGTGTTGTTTAATTCTATGAATCCCTCCCCCACCAACTTCCTTTTGACAATAATTGCACACCATTTTTCCATCAACCAACTGGCAATGATTCCAGGCAGGATCCTTCTTGTCTTTAGGAGCCATTGCACCAACAAAAAAGAATCCGCAAATAAAACCCTAGCAGTTCTTATTTACCCTAGCAATTTTTCTGAAAAAAGTTAAAAACAACAAAGAATATTAACAAAAGATTTTATTGTACATATTACATAGTCATACTGCAACTTGCAAGACTACAATGTGCATACCTATTACCTCCACAAGAAGCCAAAAAGAGCAGCTCCCAAGGGCAAGATCATAAAACTAAACCCAAAAATAAATATTCAAGGACCCTGTAGGCTGTAAGACAGTAAGAGTAAGCAGTAAGTAAGTAGGAAATAAGGAAATAACAGTGAACTCACAAAATTTGATTGCAAATCAAGGCAAGATACAAAGTCAGATTGCACAATCAGGAACCAATAAATCATATTTCAAGACAAATAAAGCCCGTAAAGGCATATTATCTTGCATGCACCTCAGCCATTCCTTTTATTTTTTTGGTAAACTAGCAAATCCATACTCTAACTAGTCATTTCAAGCAGTAACTATCAATACAGTCAATTCCAAACACAGCAGAAACCATTCAGCAAATATGCATGCACATAAGAGATTGGTTGGCAACGGAATTTGCATGAGCAATTGGGATTATAAGTGAAATAGTGACAAAGTAAGACTCAGCAAGGTGTCTTGAAACTTATAGGTAAACAATTTCCACCTAAAACTTCCTATTTCCAACCAACTGCAATTCAGTTCAAGGCTCAACTTAGATAACCTCTACATAACACATATTTTTACTTCACCCTTCGTATGTATTGCTCTTTCATAAGTAAACAGGATCCCTCCTAATGTTTAGCATGCAAACTTGCATGATTTTCCATGCTATCACGATTCACAATATGTGCCTGTAGGAATGTGAGTTTAGATTCAAGGTCAAAATCTCATGCACAGATATAAATTCATAAGCTAAATTGGCCCACGTATCCAAGTTGCAAGAGAAATATCATTTTCAAGAAAATGATAAAAACAATACCTCATCACCCATTTCCCGTAGATATTTGAAAAATTCTGGAAGCGGTTTTTGTATCCTGAAATGTATCTGCAAAAACGAAAACGAATATAGTTGAAAACGAAATGTAGTCGGACTCCAGGGGATTGCGTCGAATGGCTGCCGGAGTTCTTACCCTGACTGCACAGTCCCGAGTTCGATTTAGCGTCCACGGGCTGTTGCTGCAAGCGATGAACTCTTCCACGATAACCCACGGGCTGTTGCTGCAAGCGATGAACTCTTCCACAATAACCCACGGGCTGTTGCTGCGAGTGATTGAGGTTACGGAGGGTGGCTTCATTTATAGATGTCCAATGCCAAAAGGCCGACACTATAATAAGAAAATAAAATTTTAATTCCATTTAAAATAATAATAAAAAACACGTTAATTATGGCTTCCTCCCCTGCAGGTCGGAACCGGCCGGTTCAGGGCAAAACCGGGTGGTTCAGAAGCAAAACCGGGCGGTTCAGGGAAAAACCGGCCAAAAACGGTTCAGTTGTGCGACTTGAGCCAGAATTTGCTGTAAACCGGTCCAACCGGCCGATTTTTTCAAAACCGGTCCGGTTTCGATAACATTGCTTAATTGTACCATAGTACCCCCCTCCTAGAGAGCCTGGTGGGCTCAGTTGGACAACGCAGGAACCACAGGAGGTTTTTTTAGGCATATCATGTTTCCCGAGGCAGATTAAAAAATAATTAAATGGCTACTAAAGAAATCGATTTGGGCTATTGAGGCAAGGAAATGGCATGGGATGAGGTCTGATGATGAGAGTGATGTCTTCCACACCTCCAGCAGATGCAGCACCTGGATAGGCCCACATCTATTTTTCGGGCATTTTATATTATTTTCTGGAGCTTTTGGAGGCTCATGATTTCCTCAAGGAGGCACAACTTCACAGTTTAAAAAAATTATATTATTGTATTGTGCCATGGAGACACCCAGAGGGAGTTAGTTAACACTCCAGGAACCCACCATGTGCTTCATTTATTTCTTGTTGAGTGGGATCCTCTCTCTTTGGGTGATTTGGTCCACTTTTATGTTATTTGGTTATATTAATCCATCTATTGTATGTTGAGCTCATCTCAACCATTGATTAAACATGTGTATCTTTTAATCTTACCCACTCATTTGAAAAGCGGTTATGATTTCGGTTCTCTCATTCCTATTTAAAGGAGAGAGCTTCTCATTTGTAAAAGGTCTTTGGCTCTTGGATCTGGATAATAGAAAAACTTTTCTTGTGGATATTTTTGGATCTCCTTTGCATCTGGTGTTCTGAGATGGTGATTGAAAAGTCTTTTGCTTCCTAGTGTTACCGACTAGGCTGCACCTAGTTGGACTTTCAGTGAGCCGCCAGTGATGAACAAAATACTTGTTCATTTTCAGAGTTCAAAGGTCCTTTCAGGCCTCCAGGGTCGTTTTTTTTTTGTAACGCATGTTCATACCCCCTTGGGGAAATTGTAAAAAATGTCCTAGCATTTAATTTTTTATAAAAGGCTTGGCTTCCCAGACTTAAGCATCAAGCCGACTAGCCTAGAGTGTTTTTTCCCTTGGTTATTATTGGTTGTTGAACAAACAACTAATAATTTCTGAGTTTTTCACTCACACCTCCAAAGCTGGGGTAGTCATCTTGGTGTTGCGGCCTAGAGAGGTTATTAGAGTCTTCGTGTCGGTGTTTTTCACCATGCTAGGCATTCGAATTGAGTTGTATGGACATGTACTAGGTCCCCCTAGAGTTTCATCAGTTTCCGCAAAAAATAATTTTTTTCCGTTTTTTAAGCCATTTTTAATGGTTTAATTAAAAAACTTCAAATTGTAATAAAAGTCAGATACGGAGTCCGTTTCTGACGTGGGGACACTCATTTTCACACCCGGAGCGTTCACTTTACCCATGGGACCACTTTCTACATCAGTCGAGCAGCCGAAGCACCCCGTGAGGCATTATTGGGCTAAAAAATGCATCAAGATGGCATTTTAATGCTCAGTTTAGACAAATTGGCACAAAAGGACAAATTTGAATAAGTCAAAATTCAATTTGTTTTATATTAAAGTGACATGGCAAAGGGGTCCCATGAAGGAAGCGATTATCCATCCACCCAAAGGCATTATAAGTTTGGTTATAAAATGAGGTGAATGTTATATTATGGAGTGGATCGTAAGCATGGTTAAGTGAGTTACGCCAACCAAGGAGTGGGCCCATTATATCCACGTCACATTAAAAATAAACTTAGTTTATTTTAAGCTACCATGCATTGGTTTTGTTTTTAATCATGAGCCAGCGAGTGAATAGAATATGGTGACGTCAATTCACCATGGAAGGAGCTGACGCGTGAAGGGAAAACACAAACATAGGTTTGGAGGAATGAGCTGGCACCATGGATGCGGACCCCATTCACACCATGTTTGAACCGTTGTTTATTTTATATTCCACCTTACTCTATTCTGATTTGGTTATAGCGCAACCGAAGTGGTTACATGAGCTTCACGGCTCATGAAAATGGTGATGTGGGTTGCGCTAATCAAGCGTGGACCGCTTGGATTATCCACGGTGGCATTAAAACTTCGATTTATCTCCTTTATCGCACATGAGTTGAAGTTGATGGGGTTCACGTGAGATGTGGCAGCTTGCAGATGGGCTCAATGTTCTGATTTATGAGCTTATGGAGTGGTGGCGAGTATTGGTGAGAGGTGGCACCTCCTTCACAACGATCTTACCAAACAACTCAGATCGCCTCCCTTAATTTTCTGAATGCCATCAAAGACTGCAAGTTGTTCCTTGGTCACGTGGATTCCATCTCTCGTCTTTTTTATCCTCTCCTTGGTTTGGCATTTTCTATAAAAGCTGGTCTCTTCTCCTTTGTTCAGGATCAAAAGGTGGAACCTCTGCTTGTAATGTTGTAACAGTTTTATTGAGTATTGTGAATAAAAGGCTTTGGAGGCAATTTCTGTGTGGGATCTATGGATGTTTGGACAGAGCTCATTCTACATTTGTGAGGTAACCTGTATTTGTTTTCATGCTTGCATATGTTTGGGATTAACTTGCTTTCGGAAGGGAATGGTATTTTTGTAGAGATAAAAGGTAATTCTTGTTAGGTTACTCTTTTATTGCAAGTCGAGGAAGACTATTTGATATATGTATGATTTCATGCTTGGATCTACATTGTTGTTGTAGTCTCTTTCGGTTTACACAGGTATTTTTTAATCCCCATTGCTAGTGTTGATAATCTTTTACAGGAAGCTAAAGCTGGAATATTGATGAGCAAATGTGATCTACCTTTCTTTCAGTAAAATTGGAAAATAAGCTTTGTCCCTCTGATTTCACCAAGGAGGCGTTTTCTGTCCTTTATTGCTTGCTCTACTCTGGGTTCTTTAACTTTTGATCCACAATTTTCTTAAAATTTTCTTTCGGTTTCAAACGTTTCCATATTAGATCTAGCATCTAAAGTCATATCAAAGGTAGATCTGATGTCTAAAAGTTTCTATTTCTAGTCTGCTTCAAAGGTACATTTTAAAATTCTAGATTTAGTTACTTTTCCCTTTTTCCACAAGTTTAAAAAATTTGAAATTAAAAAAAGCTTGTTGAAAGAGTTTCTATGCATTTTAAAGTTTGATCTAGCAATTTGTGCTTGAGATTTGCTTGCCATTCTTCTCAAGAGGCAAGCAAAGATCCTAAGAAGACAAGCTTTCTAGCTTACCTCACTTAGTTGTTTCCTTGTTTTTTATAATCAGTAGTTACTTAGATTTTTTTTGTAAATTTTTGCATGCTGCCCAAAGACACTTCCAAAGTGTTTTTGGGCATCTTTCACTGACATATGCTTGCCGGTTTTTAGCAGGCCCATCAAAAAAGAGAAGGAAACTCTGCCCGAAATTAGTTTTTTCGAACATCCGGAGCTCCCAGAAGGCTTTCCCCTTAGCTGGGCCTATTTCCTTTGAATGTTGTAAGCCTTTGGATCCCAGATAACAAGGACCAAAGAGCATTCTCTGCTGAAGCATTGTAACCGACTAATAAAAAAAAAAAAATTGAGTAGGCTCAGTAGAGCCCGGTCCCCATCCCCCTTGGGGGATTTGTGTTGGTGTCCTTTTCTGTTTTCTTATATGCTGGTAGCGTAGTTGTCTTTCTTTATCATTTCATGCTGTGTTTAAATTGTGCAAAAGTAACCTGAATACTTACCCACTGCGCTATACCGAAGTACCATAAGGGAAAAGATTTGAGCAGTGTAGTAATTAAAAAACAAAAAAACAATTTTGTTATGCACTGCTAAGTTAAAATAAACCCCCTCGCTTTCCTGAGTACAAGTTCGTAGATAAGGGCTTGCCCGAGTACTTAATTTGGAAAGATACTGCAGGGTTTTATCTTTTTTCTAAATCAGAAAACTTGTTCTAATTAAAATAAACCAAGACTCCTTCCCCGTATGCTCTACACCGCTGCAGCTTGTCTGATCAGTTGGCTGTATCAGAAAGGGATACGAGTTACTAGATCTAATAGGAAAATCCACACAAGTAATTTTCTTGAGAATTCGGGAGGTTGCAAAGAGTAATCACTACAGAGTCAGGGGGCTACTCTAAGCAGGTCTATCCTCGCCCTGTTGGACACTTGGTATTATTGCTTTAGCACTCAGTTCGAAGGGACTTGACTTGTTGGGCCAAACCCACAATTTACCCATTCCTTAATCAATTCATTTAATAATTTAAAATTTACCAACCGAGAGACTGCAATACTTTCACTGAGACTACACTAGCAACCCACTTTTGCAAGCACTTTTTTCATTCTGGCACTGGTCTTTTCTGTTCCTTTTTGCATAAGTTAATCTCGTAATGTGTCATTGAATTTTGTGTATCTAATTTGAGTTAAGGTGTTGCTAAGGTTAAATTGTGTTGGCAGTAATTGGTAATTTCTTAAATTCATCCATTCCATATTAAAACTCCTAGAATTAACTACTTCTCTCGTAGAGTAAAAACCTTAGATTTTACTTTTCATTAGGGTCCACCCCCATTGGCTTCGCTAGGAGTTGGCCTAGACGGAGGAGCTGAGTATCAGGTGACAACACTTGGCTCGAGCTTGCCTCCAAGGTCGCACCCAGTGGCTTGAAGATTTCTGCCACGTTACCCGAGGTGCGAATTAGGCGGCAACACCTAGCATTCGAGAAATTTTTGTGAGATCTATATTTTTTCGAGAATCATTGTCTTGTCTACAGGAGGGCGACTTCAGCTTGCGCGTTTTTGTAGGGGCTCCTCAACTCGCTTGGATTGGCTTCGCTCGTATCAAGGGGTTTTCATTAGTGTCATTGTGATCTATGATTTCTTCTTGCTATTTTTCTGTAGCATTTTCTTTTTTCTAATGATGCAGCAAATCTGATATGGTTGACATTTGTTGTGAAAGAGAGAGGGCGCATTGGCTTCTTGGGACAAATGTTGGACATAGAACTCACTCGAAGCTTCTCAAATTGATCGGGACAGCAGGGATCATCATCATCGAGGCATCTACAAGGTTTTCTAAGTAAGATCCACAGGTTAGTAGTCTTCTTCTAGATCTCAATCCATTGGCATCTCTCTTCTTAAACTTTCACCTTAAAACCCTAAATAATAAAAAACCAAAAATATTGAAAAATCAGACCACTTGATCTCGAGGAAAACCATTTATGGGTTTCATAGATCGAATCTTGCCCTAAAGGAATCACCCTCAACGCTGAGCTAGACGTGGTTGGTTTTCCCTAGATCTGAAAAAACTGACTTCCTAGCCCTAGCGCTACCCCCTATGCTGCCAGTTCCTCCCCTGATTTGACTTTTTCTGGCAAACTGCTTTCTTGGGTTTGTAGATCGAGGGAATTCCCAGGTGGGTCTCCTACAACACTGGACAGAAAGTGACTCCATTGCCCTAGATCTGACAGGCACTGATCTCCAACCCTAGCGCTATCCCCTCTTTGGCCCCTTTTTTTTCCTGTGGTTTGACTTTTTCCTGGTGACTTAGGTACTTTGACATTGCCATATCTTCTTTCGATTCTATCCATCGGTACTAGATAGCCCCAACCCTATCCTTGCCCTCCCTGCATTGGTCACACTTCCCAAGGCAGCAGATATCTTCACCTGTTGCTAGTACCTCAACCTCAGATCTAGTATTTACCTCATAGGTCACCTGTATCCCAACTTGGATTGAATCTCATACTTCCTAAAGCCCTGATCCAAAGCCTTGGCTCACCCAGTGACATCATCCATAGATCTAGGGTTTCCATTACCTTACAACTTATGTACCTCAACTCCATTTGATCTGATCTGGTGTCTAGGTTTGATCTCTCCTGTCAGGAGTAGATCTAGGTATCCCCCTTTGTTGTCTTGGGCTGAGATAACATAAAGCGAAGACTGCCTCGATTGGTGTGACAACCATCCATTTGGGAGTCGAGGCAATCTTGGTTCCACTTCCTTAGTTGTTGGTCCCTCTACCATCCATCCTGGATCCACCTCACATAGGCAACTACAAGGTTGGTGATAACATAGATGTTCTAGATGCTTCTACCCATAAGAACATTGGTAGACTCTGGTCATGTATCATGGCTTTGACTGCCTCCACAACTATTCAGTTCTTCCTTTCCACAACCCAATTTTGTTGAGGCTTGTAGAGAACTGTGAGCTCTCTCTTAATTCCTGCTTCCTTGCAGAAGTCATTGAATTCTGTAGAGGTATATTCTCCACCATTGTCTAGTCTCAGGATCTTAATTCTTCTTCTTGCCAAATTCTTGACTTGTGTTTTGAATTCCTTGAATTTGTTGAGTACTTCCTCAGATTCTTTGGTGTTGAGAAAGTATATGCACGTCTTTAGTAAGTGGTCATCAATCAATGTTCATAGTAGTTGTAACCACCCAATGAAGTAACTGGCATGGGTCCGCTCAAGTCAAAGTGGACTAGATCCAATATTCCCTTGGATCTGCTTTCACTTTTCGGAAAGGAACCCTTGGTATTCTTACCAAGTGCACATCCTCTACATACACCATCATGGTTTACATGAAGCATTGGTAGAGATGTTACCATGTTCCTTAATGTCGGGAAAGCTTGATAGTTTAGATGAGCTAGTCTTTTGTGCCATAGCCCATTGATGTTAGTGGAATCATGGACTAAAGCTTGAGTTGGTAGAGTGCTCAAACGATACAAGCTTTCCTCCCTTATACCAATCACTTTTGTTGTGTTCATGCTACAATTCTTGTGCCATGCAAGCACGTTTCCATCTACAAATGTAACTCTATACCTGTTGTCTTCTACGGCGGGGATGGAGACAAGGTCTCTTTTCATACCAAGTACATACAACACAGCATTCAAATGTAGTAAGTCATTGGATTCCAATTGAAGAGATCTAGATCCAAATCCTTTCACAATTTCGTTGGCATCATCTCCAAGTACAACACAAAGATGGGATTCTTTCTCAACAACTTCTGAAAGATTCTCTTTATAACTAGTCATATGGTTGGAAGCACAACTATCTATAAGCCATATATCACTAGTGGTGGGAACCGTACCTGATAATGCTGATATGAAGAAGAATTTTGTACGATCTTCATTTCTTAGTTTCTTGTGATGATGACCATCTTCTACATCAGCTGTTGAAGCTTCATGCTTCCTCTTGTTTGAACTAAAACACTTGCTTGCATAGTGACCATATTTCTTACACTTATAGCATTGTATGTGTGATAGGTCCTTCTTTGTTTCCCTCCAATTTGGAGAAGGACTTGGTCTCCTAGCCTGATGCTTATGTTTGTGAAACTTCCTTCCTTTTCCTTTTCATTTCTTGGCATGAGTGATGAAGGCTTGATTCTCCTCAACTTGAGGACCATGGAATTTTTGCCTTGCTGCAATCCTGGTCTCTTCCGGAGTGCAGTCTACCCATAACTTGTCAAATTTGGGCAACTTGGTTTGACTACTTATGGTTTCGATAAAGGACTCCCAAGATGGTGGAAGATCATTTAGAGGGGTCATGACAAGCTCTTTTTATTCAATGTTATCTCTACTAGACCTTAGCTTGTCCCGAAGTTCGGTTATCCTCATGAAATATGAGGCAACAAATTCAGACTTAATCATCTTCATATTTGAAAGTTGGTTCCTTAATGTGAGAGTCACATTGATGCTACTGTGTTCAAATAATTTCTTCAAGGTCTTGAACATCCTCCTAGTTGTCTTCTTTTCTAAGATTTGTGGAACCAAGTGATCTTTGACTGAGTCCACCAGAATCCTTCTTGTTTTGGCATCACACTTCCTCCACTAGGACTTGGCTTCTTCCACTTCTGGTTATGGACCTTTCTCACTGACAAACTTCAAGAGATCATTTTCTTTTAGGATGAGAAGAACCCTAGGCTTCCAGGATATGAAGATTGTAGCCCCATCAAGACGATATTCAACCTTCATTCCAATCATCTTGTCTGTAGATATGAACCAGAAACCCTAGCAAGAATTAGGTCAAAAATGAATTTTGGAATTTAGTGAAACCAACCTTACAGATAGATGCTCCCTATCAAGGCGAGTTGGGGGAAGATGAGATTGGGCCAAAAACGTGGCAGGAAGCCTCTGAAACTTGACGTCATAGTTTATTCCTGTAGTGTCCCACAATAAAAATTGAAACTTCAAATTTGATTATGCTTTCACCAAAAGATGCACCTCCCCTAAAGTGAGGTTTCCACAGCTCTTTTTCTGCTGAAGAGATGAGGGAAGGCCTTGGAAGGTCAAACCCTAGCTTCCGACAATGGCCTCTTCTAGCACTGCTTTCATACCATGTTAGTTTTTACAAGATTATAACAATATAACTTAATTTCAAATAAACAATAGTATATCTAGAAGAAAGACAAAGCACAGAAACAAAGAACACAAGAATTTATCTTGCGAAACCCAATCGAGAAAAACCCAGCAAACCTTCGTATAGAGATAATAGCACCAGAGAACAAAGAGAACCAAAAAGAGAGAGAAAATGTCTCTCTAAGATACAACCCCATAAAACACTCTCCTTGACTGCAGTAGTGCACATTTTTTGTTGGAGCAACTTGTTGTGTGTGAATGAAATAATGTGCCTCCTATTTATACTGATTTTCCAAGTGAAAAAATATTGGGGCCCACTTGACAGTTTGACTGGGCAGGACCTACTTTGGGGAAATACAAAATAATTTTATTTTTATTCTTTTCTTGTGTATTCTTTCCCCAGGGTTTACATTAATTGAGGGGTTGAGCGAGTTAATGCAGCATTAGGATGCTCTAATTATCAACAGTAGTCGAGAGGGTTCCTATGCCAGTACCTTGCCAGATCAAGTAGAGAATGCTTCACCTCTTCACGGATGATTTGGGACCCTGGTAATATTTTCAGTTTTAGTTCAATTCATTCATAGGAGTGACAGGGTGTGGAGGGATTGCTTAAGGACAAGCAATCTTGGGAAGGGAGAACTGTGATGTCTCTTTCTAGATGATCATTCCAGGGGGTTATTGGATGACAATTACACCTCAAATTGTAATAATATTAAGGGTGTCATTTAATTAAAAAGGAAATATTTGAGTGAATGGTATTGGATGACCCATGGTATTGCCCATGGTATGGGACTCGAAAAGAAGATTAAAGAGAAGGCACTCATCCATTCTGGACATCTTGATTTGATGTCAATTTCTTGTGACTATCTAGGGGTTTGTCCAATTTTTTTGTTAGAGTTTGGCAAAACCATTCCATTGTTGGTTTGGTTTCGATGGTGCAACATATACACCCTAGCTAGACAAAGAGGATGATCCATCCAAGGTCTTCACTTGAGCTTCATCTTTTGATTTGCATCAATTCCAGGTTTATTTGTTGAGTGTATTAGTATTCTGTAGCTGCTATAGCAGGCATTAGTTATTGTGATTGACTTCCATCCATAATAAAATGCCATGGTGTCTTTTCTATCTTATGTGAATTTGGATATATTTGATGGATGTTGTTAATGGAATGAGTGCAATTTGTTTGTAGAAAGTTTTGTTATGCAAACTGTTTGATGAAATTACACAACTAAATAATAAATTGTGCCTATATTTACATCAGGGATATTACATATTGCTGGAGAAAATGAAAAAAACTGTGAGTGATTCAAAGCTATACCTCTGTGAGAGCATCACAGCCTGATTTAAAGAGGGGCTGCTACTAACGGGCATCCTTAACTGAGTGCTGATGGGTGAGAATGCCAGTAAAAGCATAAAGAAGTGAGGTGAATCAGTACACACTTTCGTTGATATGCTCTAAAACTTATTGAAAGCTTAGTAAGCAGCAGAAAATTTAGTAGGGACAAAATGAACAGAAATACAATATTATCCTGTTTGATTCATACAAATATAGTACTTTATACAAAGATACTAGGGAAGATAATCATACAACATTCCACTTGTGGATTGGTACTATCACTTTGGAATAAGAGATATAACAAACGCTGTTGATCCATTGTTAAGTGAGGCAATCGTGCATGATTACACAAAGGACATCATGTACTCTTGAACTGTTATTTTCCTGCCATCTGCATCATTACTGGAAATGAACGAGATATGAAAGGAGCATCTACCAACACTCCACTAATATCTCCAATATTTACTTCTTGTCCTGGGAAACCAAACTGTCTTTTCACATAACCAAGTCCTGCATGTTTAATACCATTGCTCCCAAGGGCATAGCTTGTAAGTTTTCCAACCTGTCATAACAAGTTTTCCATGGCACAAAGTCTAAGATGATTAAAGACAAATTCAGAGAAAAGTTGCAATCAGCCAAATTTATGCTCATATGTAGACCTACCTTTGTTCCGTTAACTGTGATATTGCTTCCAACAGCTGCAGGGCCATCTAACTGAATACCCCACAAATGCTGCTTGACACCATCATATGTGATGAGCCTTGCAATTGTCTCTTGGCCTATGTAACATCCTGAGAAAAGATCTCAATAACCTTAGGCCAGAAAATTGGAATATGGAGAAATAAAGATAGTAAACTGTAAAACACATACAATAATAAATTAAAATTTCAAATGATTTAAACATCATTATTTATATCATTTCCACTGGGTGAAGGAAATTACCTTTTGTCAAAGAAATAGTCTTCCATAAACCAGCTTCAAGGACATTGAACTCACTTGTAAGCTCTTTACCAGCAGCAGGTCTTCCTGAAAGACGAGCAACAATAGTCCATTATATTTCTTGATTGATGGAGGATCGTTATTGAAATGATTTATTCTAGACTAATGTCATAAGAGCTATATATCAATCATATAAAATTGTCTTATGGATAAAGATACAAATCCTCAATTTTAAATTTCAGTTGCAAACTATATCAAAATTAATAGAGATGAAAAAAAAAAGATAAGAAATAAAATAGCGACAAAGGGGCCATCAAATCAAAGAGAAAAGGAGTTTTATAGATCTATTTTCACATCCCCTTTAGGTAACATTTTTTCCATTTTTGTTTCAAATAGAATTTGATTGCGCTAATAATATGAATGAGTATGAAGCCTTGTTGTTAGGTCTTGAACAGAGGCAAAAAATGGGAATAAAACTACTGAAGTACTTTGGGATTCTGAGCTTCTGGTCAATCACACGAAAGATTTATGTGAGGCAACAACCCCAAGCCTTAAGGGATACCGGGAAGCAGTTTGGAATGACATTGAAAGATTTCCTGTATTTTCTACTATTGTTTCCTGAAGGTCTCAAAATAAACTGGTAGACTCCATGGCATGGCATCATTGACTACTTGTCTTCAACCATGCATAGTTCCCCATACTCTGTATTTGGTTGAGGTGATATTCCAAACTATGTTCTTGACAATACTGGTTGTTGGCAAGTATCTGAAAGCGCATTTAATTTTTTAAATTCCATTAATGAATTTTTGTCTCATTTAAGTTGATGAAATACAGGACGGTGATCCCCCATTGGTCCAACTACGAACCAATAGGATCCTGTGAGAATTGTTTCTCAAGTAGATCTAGGAGCTAGAACAATTTCACCATCAAAGTGTTTGACAAATATGCAAGAGAAAAACAAAGAGACTGAAATTGCTGGAATAGCACATGTGGAAGGTGCTAATATCTAACCATTATATTACAGCGCACCTTGTAGGTATGTATGATACACATTTATAGTACATTGGAGACAATTCGTGAGCCCCTGCTGGCCATGTGAATGCATCCACGTGTTAGACTAGGATTTGGCCCCTAAACCCCCGTAGGTTGACCAATAGGCTACCAAACCGTCACAAGTCCATGTGTGAACATGTAGGAAGCATGCCTGGGTCATTAATGAGGGAAGGCAAGCATGGGAGAGTGCATGGGTGAGTGGAGGAATCTCTAGGAGGCAAATAAATGCCAAGGAGACCACAAAAAACACTTTCACACACACTAGCGCTCCTAGTCAAAGCTGGAACTGGTTTGCAATTAATGCACAGTCTGAAATGTCAGGATGTTCAAACTAAAGTGTCTCAACTGCATTTAATGAGCCAGAATCACCTATTTGACCAGTATTGATCAGTATAACCTAAGTTAGACCATAGAACATAGCACAAGGCCAATGTTTATGTCTCCTAGGTAGATCATCAAGGTACTAAGGCAGATTATTGCTCCAACACCCCCCCTTAATCCTGACTTAGTACATTACATGATTTATTAAGGCCTTGGCAACTAAGGCACAAGTCACCTTTTTACAACAAAAAATTTATTGATCCATGTAACCGAGGTAAGAAGGAACACCTCATGGTACAAAACCTCCCCTCAAAAATTAAAATGACATAGAAACCAAAATCTGCATACACTCCAAACTAAATGAAATGTCTGTAGGAATCTTCTTCTTGGGAAGAAGTGGAATGTGCTCAACGAACTCAGGAACGGATGCATGATGAATCCTCAGACCATGTAGAACAACTGAAATGCACTGATAGGAGAGTGAATGGTGATCTTTATACTTGAACTTCGAACCAAACTGGATGCCATGCCCGAAAGTGACTTGAAGTGCTTGAGAATAGGTGACCCCAAGCGAGTCATAAGGATCTTGAAGCATCAACTTTGAAAGAAGGTTGTAATCAGCTCCAAGAAGGTGGAACAACAGTCCCGAATGTGCCATTGTGATGGCAAAGGCTTCTCCATCTTCATATGAACTTGAAGGAACTCTACTAATCATGGTGGAGGAATACATGGGAAAAAGAGTGTGAAGCAATGAGAGATCTTCGCTTAACATCCAAACCTCTCCATCTTTCAAACTAATACTCTCATGTGAAGAATACCCATCTTCTAGAGAAGGCTCGCTATGAACATCAACTAGCATTACATCTTTACCATTCGTAATAGAAGACATAGAGGAGAAGGGTGTAGAATGGATAGATAACTCTTCAACAGTAGTGATGGCAGCAACTCGTATGCTATCTTCATGAAAAATAGCTTCTTGACAAGGAGAGGAAGCCACAGAGGAAGAAACTTGAGTTGGATCATTTGCTGAATGTTTGGCTACTTCTTCTTCTTCATTTCAAACAACTTCTTGAGAAATGCATGAGGTCGAGATCATAGGAGGGAGAACACATAAGGAGGTGCCCATTTGCTTGCTCTCCATATAGCTTACATCTTCTTGCTACATGCCAAGAGCTTCATTTAGATTTCTCCAAAGCTCGAATGGGTACTCAGCAGAAACAAGGAGATAGTGCATGGTAGGAGGTATAGCGAGACACATAGTTCCATAGGCTCTATCATTGTCATTAAGCTAAGCACACTTCTCTTGACAGGACTCTGGCTCTCTCATAGCACCAATCGACACATCATAGACACATTGCCTCTTGAGATATGCACACATCTTCAACTTCCATTCAGAATAGTTAAATGGGGAAAGGAGAGGAAGTGCTTGTGAATCCATGAAGTTGTTGTAAGAACCTGCAATAAAAAACACTAAAATAAACTGGAAATATGCCCTAAAAAGAAACTCAAACCTCACAAGATTTGTTTGCAGCTCCAACCAGCTCTGATACCATGTGAGAATTGCTTCTCAAGTAGATCTAGGATCTAGACAAATTTCACCATCAAAGTGTTTGACAAAATATGTAAAAGAAAAACAAAGAGACTGAAATAGTTGGAATAGCACATGTGAAAGGTGCTAATATCTAACCATTATATTACAGCACACCTTGTAGGTATGTATGATACATATTTATAGTACATTGGAGACAATTCGTGAGCCCCTGGTGGCCATGTAAATGCATCCAACTGTCAGGCTAGGATTTCACCCCTAAACCCCCCCGAGTTTACAAATAGGCTACCAAACCTAACCAAACTGTCACGAATCCATGTGTGAACATGTGTAAACATGTAGGAAGCATGCCTGGGTCATTAATGAGAGAAGGCATGCATGGGTGAGTGGAGGAATCTCTAGGAGGCAAATAAATGTGAAGGAGACCACAAAAAAACACTTTCACACACACTAGCGCTCCTCGTCAAAGCTGGAACTAGTTTGCAATTAATGCACAGCCTGAAATATCAAGATGTTCAAACTAGAGTGCCTTAACTACATTTAATGAGCCAGAATCACCGATTTGACCAGTATTGATCAGTATAACCTAAGTTAGACCATAGAACATAGCACGAGGCCAATGTTTATGTCTCCTAGGTAGATCATTAAGGTACTAAGGCAGATTATTGCTCCAACATATCCCAAGAGGTTTAGTCCTTTTAGAAAAGTTATTCAATACTCTGATATATTAAAAGGAACTAATAAATCTGATTTGGATGAACAAGTGATGGAGTTGAACATCAGTTTGAAAGAGTTCCCTAGACTTAGCAAAGTCGTGAACATTAGAGTCCCTCTCTTGCACCTCAAATCCCCTGGCAATTGGACCAACCCAAACTAGGCTAACTCCCTCATACAAAGATAATCCTAAAATACAAGTAACATCATGGTCAACTCCCTCTATCTGAAAGAATCCATGATCCCTAGCAAGAGTATCATCATGGGAAAATCCCTTTGTTTGAGAGAATCCATGATCCTTAGCTTTGTACTCTATAAAACTTTCATCCAATCCAACTATGGCATTTGTCTGAACATCATCCTCCATCAAGGCATCACACCTCTCCTCCAGTGAACAATTAGAAGGTTGGTGGATGAAATCAATCTCCTCATCACACACGAGCTGGTTTTGCAAAAGCATCTATCAAGAAGCACAAGAGTCCTCAAATAACTCAACGAAAGAATAAAACTTCTTCTTACCAATTGTCTTATCTAAAATGTGAGATAACGATCCTTCATAGCATCAAGAATGATTCTCTTCACTTTGGCTTCCTTCTTTCACGAAGCAGCCAAAGGTGTTGGATCAACAAGTTCTAGAATCTCCTTCTCAACATGCTCCCAAAGATCAGCCTCCCCAAAAATCTGAAACATAAGCTTCCATGAAACAAAGTCAGAAGCTCCATCCAACATGTCACAATCTAGGACCAAAAGTCACCTTACACATCCTGAACAAGTCTTAAGTGCACAAACACTTCACCCAAGCAACCCAGGGTTTCTCACCCAATGACCTCAACTAGGCAAATTAAATGTGCCAGGAAAACTCCCTCTTACTCAAGAGTGATCTCAACCATAACAAGCTCAGATAAGATGTGGAAATTTCTTGATATTCAAAATTCAATGCAAAACAGAAATTTCACCTTCAACCTAGAAGGTTTCTTGGATCTTAGCCCTGTGAATTTTCAACCTTGGGGCTGCTGTAAAAAAAGTAAAAAAAAAACAATGAAAATCGTACAATGTTTCACTTCCAAACAGCCCAAACTTCCTGGCAATTCAACGAGAAAAGATACCAAACAAAGAGGATAAGTTTCATCCCTTTTAGAGCAGCTTATGACCGAGTAACTAGATCTGAAAATATTGTTTTACATAAGTACTAACAGCAGGAAAATCAGTGCTTTATATTCTTCACTTACATGTGAAATTACTTAAGAATAGTCATGTTATCACGAATCTTTTAGTTTCCCCGTAGGGTGATCCTATCCAGGATGGCAGAGAGGGAAGGCAAATAAAGTCATGACCTACGATATCCAAGACCTCTGAAAGAACTCAGATGTCACGCAAGTCAAGGATACCGATACTTTAGACTTAATGGACATACTAAGCCTAGGGGGCATCCCTATAACTAAGATAGCACTAAAAATAAGGAAAGCAAATGAATAACCCAGGGAATCTTGATTAAATCTCTTAGTAGGGTAGTTAATTAGAGTTTTGCACAGTTATGTTATCACATATATAGTAGCCAGGCTACCATATTTTATTTTTCAGACACAGTACATTTTTCAGCCAGATCTCTTATATATGAGATGCTGAGATGAGCAGTTTTGATGGATCATTATTGTATTAGTGGACTATTGTACTCTCCCATGTCAGGACTAAGTCTCAGGACACTCAGATTTGAGGACCGATGTAGCCATTTATGTCATTACAGAGCAGTCATTGATGCTCAGTTTTATATCAGTACTTTCTCATTGGACAGATGGTGTCTCAAATGGATTATATTTCATGATTATGACTCAGCTTTTTATATTGTGTTATGGTTATTATTGCCCTTATACTGATTTTTGTGACATGTAGTAACTTGTGGTATCATGATCTGGCGGTCATAATTATATGGACTTGAATGTATTTTGTATTATGTATTGATGTCCCTACTTAGACTTGGAAGTTCTTGGTCTATACTCATTGGTTTTAACCCTCCTTAGGGAGAATAGAGGTAGTCATTCCACCATTGTTTTGGCTTGCTAGTGTTGGCTCCATCATTCATTGTCTCCACCCATCCATTCCCTTCCAGTTTAGTTTTCAACCCAAATGACTTCTTGACTTATGGCATGGAGGATTTTTTTTCCCCGCTAGAACTTTTGTTGGACAAGCCTCCCTGTTTATATTGTGTCTCGGCTCTGAGTTGGTGACAAAACTTGCCTTTGGTAAGTTGGATTGTATACCTAAATCATTCTGGTCGGTTGTCCCGATGTTTGGCACTGTGTAGAACTCCCCCTAGTCACTTGAGATATTGTTGGCTAAAACTGAAAGCTCATGTACTACCTGTATTGAAAATGTTGAATATGCGCCCATGGAAAATGAAAATTATAAAACTATGTAAAGAGGGAAAGAGCAATGAAATGCTAAAATACTCCTTGAAGAGTATAAGAAAAGGTCCAAAAATATGCTATATCCAAATATTGTTGACCTTATAAAAATAAATATGTCCCAGATGAAAGCTGCGATTAGTTGTGCTTTTAAGCACTGGTGAAGTCCTAAAGGGTCATATAGGCCAAAAAGGGCATGGAATAAAATGATGGTCCTAATGAACTTGGATCAATCTTGATGTAGTCATGATACCTAAGTTGAATAAGCACTCTCTAAACAACTCACCCATTTGTGAGGCACTGCCATTCCTTGTGTTGTTGTTTGTCCGACATTGGTTATAGTGAATATTCCCTTTCCATTATCCAAAGTGTCATGATGTTGAGCAGGAAGTCATCCTTTGCCTTAGCTTTGTCATTTTCACCCTTCACCCTCCACTAGCAAATTGGCTACAACTATGAAGTGAGTATAGTCTTGAAAGTCTAAGTCTGAGTAATAATAAATAAAGCCTTATATATGTATTGGTTGATGTACCGCCAGTGAAATGAATGCTACTTGTTGTGATTGTTACTTGAATGAGTTGTAGAGCATGTCTTAGCCTTTTACACTTGCAGTAGATGGATGACAGTCTGAGTTATTACTGGTGTCTGATCAGTTTCATATGGTTATATTGTTTATTGGATATGATTGATGATCAGATAGAGACCTGTGAGGGGTATGAGTATACACCTTAGATGGATTTGGACTCTCTAAGTCTAATGAGACAATTTATTTCCAGTTCCGGGCACTTGCAGATATGATCAGGCTCATTATGCCTTTCTGATGCAGTTTTTCTTCACAGGTTGATATGTTTGAGCAGGGAAATGTTTTAGTTAGATCTCCTAGGGCTTTGTGTGGGAATAGGGGGTGCAGCCACTTGTTTGTACCATTGTAACCCCATCTCAGAGAGCCTGGTGGGCTTAGTTTGACAACGCAGGCACCCTAGGAGGCTGTTTTGGCAAGATCACGTTTCTTGAGGCAAATTAAAAAATGATTAAATGGCTATTGAAGAAATCGATTTGGGTTACTGAGACAAGGAAATGACATGGGATGAGTCACAATGATGAGAGTGATGTCCTTCACACCTTCTCCGGCAGTTGCAGCACCTGATTGGGCCCACACCTATTTTTGGGCATTTTTATATTATTTTCTAGAGCTTTTGGGAGGCTCACGATTTCCTCAAAGAGGCACAAAGTCAAAGAATTAAATTATTATATTGTTTTATTGTGCCATGGGGACACCCAGAGGGTGTTAGTCAAACACTCCTTGGACCCACCATGTGCTTCATTTATTTCTTGTTGAGTGGGTTACCTTTTTATGGGTGATTTAGTCCACTTTGGTAATTTTTGGTTATATTGATCCATGTATTATATGTTGAGCTCATCTCAACCATTGATTAGAACATTTCATCTTTTAATCTTAGCCACTCATTTTGAAAGTGGTTAAGATTCGGTTATGATTGAGGTTCTCTCATTTCTATTTAAAGGAGAGAGCTTCTCATTTGTAAAGGGTCTTTGGCTCTTGGATCTGAATAATAGAAAGATTTTTTATGGATATTTCCGGGATCTGTTTTGCATCTGATGTTCTCAAATGGTGATTGGATAGTCTTCTGCTTCCTAGCATTGTGGAAATTCTTGTGAGATCTATATTTTTCTGCTATCATTATTTTGCCTACAGGAGGGCGTTTTGGCTGGAGCGTTTTTGCAGGGGGACCTCAACTCGCTTGGTTTTCTTCGTCTTAGATCAGGGAGTTCTCGTTAGTTTCATTGTGATCTATGATTACTTCGTTTTACTTTCTTGTAGCATTTGGTTTTTTATCTTGTATTGGCAAATCTGATATTGTTGACGTTTGCTCATGCAGGATAGGGGGCGCATTGGTGGCTTGTGGCTTACATCCTTCATAGAAATCATTGGGATCTTCCAGAATTGATCGAGATAGCAAAGATCATCACTGTTAAAGACTTCTATAAGAATTTCTAGGTAAGATCTAACAGGTAAGTCTCTTCTCTTCAGATCTTATTCCGTTGTACCTTGCTTTACTTCAATTTTTCTGAAAACTCCTAAAATACTAAAAACCCTAATAAGCAATAAATCTGGGAATCGTCTGATCTTTGGCCAAACCATTTCTAGATTTCATAGATCGGACCTCCCCTTCACCAAATCTACAGCAATGCTGGTCAAACTCCTGCTGGTTTGACCTAGATCTGATTTTTAACCAGAAAATTGCATAAACCCCCACTGCAAATTTGACCTGCTAGGGTTTTGACTTTTTCTGAATTCTGACTTCATAGACGGATAGATCGAGTCCCACACAGTCCAAATCACCCTCAACACTGTCCAGATTCTTGGCAGTTTGACCTACATCTGAGTTTTTGACTGAAACAGCCCTAGCGCCCCCACTAAAAATTGGACTTTTCTGAAATTGACTTTTTCTGAAATCTGACAAGATAGGCTGATAGATCAGGGCTTAAGCACTCTAAAACACCCCCAACGCTGAGCTAGTTCCTTCCAGGTTGCCCTAGATCTAAAAAATTGGTTTTCAGCCCCCTAGCCCCCCTCATCAGATTTTGACTTTTCTAGATCTGATTTTTCTTGCAATTTTCTGATTTGGGTTTGTAGATCAGGCTACCCTTACCTCATTTCTCCTTCAACACTGAGCTAATAGTTTCTTGGTGGCTACAGATCTACAGATCTGCTTCTCCAATCCCTAGCGCTAGCCCTCCTCCTGCTGGATTTCTTATAACCTGAGTTTTTCGGGCCAAATCATTTTCTGGGTCCATAGATCAGGGTATATCCCACGTGGGGTCACTGAAACGTTAGGTTGATGCTGATTCCATTGCCCAATGCACATAAGGCACTGATCTCCTAGCTAGCGCTAGCCCTAACTTGACCTCACTCCCATTCCCTTTGCCAACATTCATTTACAAGTCAAGTTACCTATCTTTCACTGAGTCTGTATCCTTGGTACTAGACAGTCCCAACTTTGTCCTTGCTTACCCTGTCACAATTATGTTTCCCAAGACAGTGGTCATCTCCATCAGTTGCTAGTACCTAAACCCTAGAGCTAGGGTCTCCATTTACCTTACTCCTTACATACCTTAAAGCCTCATTTGATCTGTTCTGGTGTCTAGGTCTGATCTCTCCTATCGAGAGCAGATCCGGGTCTCCCCCATTGTTGTCTTGGACTAGGATAACATAAAGTGAAGGCTGCCTTGATTGGCGTGACAACCATCCATTTGGGAGTCTAGGCGGTCGTGATTCCACCCCTTAGTTGCTTACCCCTCTACCATCCATCCTGGATCCACCTCACACAAGCAACTACAAGGTTGGTGATAACAAGTTACTAAGAGATTACGAATGTCTATATGAAAAGCCCCAATTTACCCTAGGATTTTGAGCATGGAAATTGGATCTAGGGGTAAATGGTGAAATTAAGTGAAATTTGACACCTGAATTAATTGCTAGGTGAAAGATTAGACAATTGGAGGTGAAACTAGCAATACCTAGTATGTAGATCTGAAGATATTGCCTCCTCCCAAGGAGGGTGTCTCCCCCTAAAAGGTAGACCAGTATTGGATGGGCAAATGGAGTCCGATGATCGTGAAATTTTAGATCTAGGAGTTTAAAAATTATTCCAAAGTGGGTTTTAAGTTTCATTATTCACCACAAACTAGAACCTACTAAACTAATAGATGAGGGTTTTAAATGAGGGTTTTGTGTGAAAGGAAAATGCAGCCCCAATTAGATAGAAAAACAGGAAGAGATATTACCCAAGAAAACTTACTTGATGTTTCTGAGAATGAATGCCGAAGTAATGAATACTATTTTTGCATAGATCAAATGGAAAGATGGTAAGATACGACTTCAAACCAAGTGCCCAAGGAGCCATAGATGTGCCCTCTCTCCTGCCAAGCCAAGTAAAAAGCAATGAGATCGGCAAGAAAAAGATCGAATGCTAATGAGAAACAAAAGATAAGAGAGTAAAAGATCATGCAATAAGAATACTCCCTATAACCACAAAATTTAGACAAGAGAGCAAGGTGGATGTTTTCCACAGATGCGCCCTCTCCAAATCGATTTCCCTATTAAGCAAGTGAGATGGATCCAAAAGATATCCCATAGATTCACCAATAATTTCCAATGCAAGCAAGAGATAGCATCAATCAATCACAAAGAACATTCTTCAATCATCCACATAAGACAAGAGATCCTAGAAAAATTTCTCTATTATTCTTCAAGAGCTAATGGTGCCAAATTTCCTGATGGGATACAATGAGGGGGGTCTCTTCTCTATATAGCTTTTGAGAGACACAAACCCTAACTTTTTAATCCAACGGTTGATCATCAACGGTGGAGATCACTTTTACACGGATCAATACATGGATCAACTTGACTAGATCAAGGGGGGCGCACTTTTTACCCAAGACGCCATGTCTAAGTCAAAACATATCATAACATAAGATATAACATGATAATACATCAAAGGGGTCACCTTAGGGGCTCAATTATCCCTAAGCGCCAATACAACATCATAACATAGGATATATAAATGTAGTACATCATATTACCAAGGTGAGGGGCGCCCCATGGGGGACATCCTCCCTAGAAGAGCCAAATAAATAATCTTAGACATAAAACTGACTGAGACTAATGTGGAAGTGTCCGGAGATCCATAATAAATCATCTAGAGAAATTCCCTTGCCATTTCCTTAGCCACACAAGCCAAATCAATCTCTTAAGTGATTTCCTAGTTCATTTTTTGGTGGTACATCCTCTGAAAATCATTAAAAACATCATATATTTTTTCAGGCTGAGACCTGGGACAAATTGACCACACATAAGTGTCTGGAAACATAGTAGAATGGTACAAGTGACTACTCATACCCCCCTAGGGCACTGTGGTACCCTAGGAGAACCATAATAGCTGCAATCTGTAATAAAATATATGATCTGACCAATAATAAAGTGGTTATAATCACTAATCATGCAATCTGGGGCCAAACTCTGAAAACTGAAACCGCAATATTGGTCCTACGCATGTCTGCAGCAAATATAAGCAGTTTCAAATTTTTAGTCACTGCCTTGGGAACCGTGTTTTCCTTGGTCAGTTGGGTAGACCAAGTCAAAATACCCAAACTGAAGGTGAGATACTGAACTAAGTTGAACCTGCATGCATCCAAGGTAAGAACTGCTCCAAGATGTATATTAAAACCCAACTTAAATTATGCCATTCAGAATCATGGTGACAATAATAAATAATAATAACAACCAATAAGATATACTTGTATCTTTGAGTAATCGTTGAATCCTCTGGAAGTCCCTTGTATATGCCATATTTACAAAGTTTAAACAATTTGCTAGTGCTAGGTGAGGATGGAAAACAAAGCTAAAGTAAAAGGGTGATGACCTCTAGTTGTTTTTTACCATGTCATCTCTCTGAATGATGACAAGTACACAACCATAATGAAATATGCATGACAGATAGCAATAGGGGATGGTGGTGTCTCACAAATGGATAAAGCACTTGGGTTTGTTTCCTTCAGGCTCTAACAAGTTTTCCATTTAAAAGATTTAACAATTTGCAACACTAGTCAATCTCCAAAGGTGGGTTCATTGGAAAGCCTTTTGGGCTTCCAGAAAATGACAAAGGCATAACCTTGACAGGTCAGCCTCACCCTGTTTCCCTGTAGGGGCAAATGAGCCAAACATTATACAATGAATGAGTGCTCATCCTTTGACCATTGAATTTTCAAGAAACATTTGACTTTAACACAAGATAATAGCCATCCTCCAAAGGAAAGTGCCCTAGAAAGCCTTCTGGGCTCTAGAAAATGACTAAGGCCTAGCCTTACTGCCAACAAGTGTCCATAGCCCCGACAAGTTTGCCTCACCCTGTTGCCCTTGTGGGGGCAAATGAGCTTTACATCATACAATGGATGAGTACTCATCCTTTGGCCACTGACTAATTTATAACATTCATATTTTTGCATCATTTAGATATATCATTTATGTGTTCTGATGCTTTAGTGTCTGTTGTCCGCCGAGATGCACACCAGCAGCAGAAATCTTTCGAAAGTTGTCTCCTCACTACAAGTGGGAGAAGTGTGGCCTTGGGGGCAAGCAATGAGCCAAGTACTGTCACCTGAATCCCAGCGCCTCCGTTTAGGCTAACTCCTAACGAAGCCAAGGGGGGTTGTCCCTAACAAAGAGTTTTCTATGGCTCTTGTGTTTTAAGTGTTTTTGGGTGTTGTGGATGCAGAGGGGTGTTTTTTTAGGAGTTTTATAATGAGATCACAGTTTACAAAAGTGAGATAAACACAAGATGAAAAGAAATCCACGTTGCGATCACAAGACACAAGATTTAGAGATAAACAATACAATGAAGACTTGTGAAATAAGATAGCCTCCACAGATAAATAACTTAGACAAATTCCGATGGACAAATGGCCCAGATTAATGGTGATGCATAAAAGTTCAAAAAAGACCAATGCCAAATAGAGTCAAATATACAAAGTGCTTAGGGATGCTGAAGATACAAGTCTCAGAATAATGTTGGTGAAAAAGTTGTGAAAATTATCTTGGTTGATCTTATCAGTTTTAGTGATCTTGATTATTAAGGCTAAGAAAGCAAGGTATGAGTCCAATCGAAAAAAGTATACCTTCAGTGGCTCCCCTTGGTGACCTGGCGGACCGTCCAGTATTCTAGGCTAAGTGTCCAAGGAACTTAACCAGCAAGCTAGAACTCTATGACAATGGTGATTTCCGGCGCCACCAGTAGGAATTTCCCCACTACCTGAGTATTTCTCGAAACAACGTCGGTTCGTTGGTTTATGGGGGTGAAGATTTTATTATGGTTATCACTTGTAAGATTAACAAATCCAGTCACCGTTCTGAGTAATCCAACCCCTTAGGGATCGCAGAGCATACTTGGTGGTGGAAAGCAACAAAATAATTAAAAAAAAAGGGGATGTGAGGTTGAAGATTTTATTCAGAGCACAAGAAAAAAAACTCTTCGACAGAGAGCGCTCTTGACTTCGTCTTATGACAACGTTCAAGAGGCTTGTGATGCACGGAATTAAATAACTGTACTGAAAATAAAGTCTAATCTACCCAGGAATCTCTTTCAAGTCAGAGACCGTACTCGGGAGAGCATGGGGGTAAGTAAAAATTGAAATAGAAACAACTCTCCGACAGAGAGCACTCTTGATCCACTATTGGTGAGATTCAAGAGATTTCTAACTTAAGCAGTTGTATTACTTGAAAAATGAAACCTTTTGATAAAATAGTAAACAACTAGCAACTAAAGATGCTAAAAAATGAACTAATCTAGCAATTAGTGATCTAAGAGCTGTTGTCCGCCGATTGCACACCAGCAGCAGAAATCTTCCGAAAGCTGTCTCCTCACTTGGGAAAGTGGGAGAAGTGTGACCTTGGGGAAAAGCACAGAGCTAGGTACTGTCACCTAATCCTAGCTCCTCCGTTTAGGCTAACTCATAACGAAGCCAAGGGGGGTAGTCCCTAATAAAGAGTTTTCTATGGCTCAATGTTTTAAGTTAATTTTTAGATTTTTTGGATGCAGATGGGTGTTGTTTAGGAGTTACTGTGATTTAAAATGATTAATATTAGGGGGATGATGATTAATCAAAGCAATCCACGTTGCTAACAAGAGATCACACAAATAAGCAAAGATTCCAAACTTATAACTTAAGCATTCAAATATAATCAATTGAAATGGCCCATAGACAGTTGATTAAGATAGAAAATTAATCAAATATAACAAAGGACCAGTGCCTTATGGAGTCAAATAAATGCGTGAAATAAAGTCTAGGAATCAAGCTAGTGAGTATTAGGTTTTGCAAGTGCTTTTGGTATATTTTAAAAGTTTTTGATATTGGTCTTGCTTAGAGTGTCAACAAAAGTTTGTCAAAGCGGGAGACTCTTCTAAGTTCCCTCCGTTGAAGACATGTCGAGCCCGCCCAGTATCCCAGGCTGGTATCGCCAAGATTGACCAGCTAGCCGAGAATCTAAGACAGAGGGAGATTTCGGCGCCTCTACTAGGAAGTACTTTGGAAGAATCCCTACAACGCCGATGCGCTGGTTACGGGTGTTTAAGTATTATTAAATTACTCTTGTAGGGTTTAAAGATCCAGTGCCGTTTCTGGGTATTCCGATCAGGGATCGGTCAGAGCATACTCTGGCAAGGAGGGGAGGGAGTTAATTAATTAAAAGGGGTGTGTGTGTTGAAGGTTTTATTAAGTTGATTAATTAAGACTCTCCAACAGAGAGCGCTCTTGACCCTGCCTTATGACAGTGGTTCAAGAGACTTAGCTAATCTAAATGAGACTAATGCAGGGATTATGCAAACCTAGGATGCTCTCCGATAGAGAGTGCTCTTGACTTGTGTTTTTGCTACTTAAGAGTTAATTGATTAAACAATGTGAATAAAAAACAAAGATGACTTATTAAACTCTTCGACAGAGAGCACTCTTGATCCACCTTATGGTGTGATTCAAGAGATTTAAGCAGTCGATTTACTTAGAAAGATAAACAATTTAAAAGAGTAATCAAATTAATTAATGAATTAGAAGTGATGGATTAACAATTAATATTCTAATCATAAGATGCAAATAATGATGAAGACAAGCAAATCTAACCTAAGCATACACAAGTAAACACAACACAAGCCTCCCTAAATGGGGGAGGATGAGAGTGGGGACTTAAAAACCCCACTCAAACAAAAGTACTTTATTGAAATTATTACAATTTGCCTTTAGGAATTTAATCCCTGAAAGGGCTTTTCAAATAAAAACATACAACTCTACTATCATTAAAATTTGTGTAAAAAAATAAGGAGAGTGATTTACTTTTACATGAAACTTTTCTCGAACTTTGCAAAAAGGGAAAAGAAGAAGTTTGAATGAGAGCACAAGTATAAGGCAAAGAAGGCTGAAAATAAGAAGAAAATGATAGGAAGAAGAAAGGAAAACAAAGAGAAGGTCAAAGACAAGAAAATGGAAGAATAGGGAAGCCAACTATGAGGCCAAAGGAGTATAAAAAATGATGAAAATGGGGCAGCGATGAAGAAGAAAGATGGCTGTCATAAAAATAAAAAAACAGGACAGTAAACAAAAAGGGGAAGAAAAGGCCAAAAACTAGGGCAAAAAAAGGCAAAAATAAGGCATAAACTAGGGCACACTAGGGCTGTCCAAAAAGAAGAAAATGAGTGGTAAAAAGAGTAAAATGGGGCAGCGATGAAGAAAAGATAAGAAAGGGAAAAACCAAGCAAGGAGGAAAAGGCTAGCAAGTAAGAAAAACAAGGGGATCAAGGAGCAAAGAGAGAACTAGAAGAGGGAAGTTCGGTAACCAAGAAAGTATTTTAAATTATGGATGGAACCCAAGAGAGAGAGCTAGACTCCTAGCTTTCTTTTTGTATTTTCAAGAAGAAGATCTTTGTAGGTCCTGCAATGAAAGTGTTAGATTAAAAAAGTCGCTTAAAGCCTGGGATAGAAGCAGCTGAGCTCACACCCTTCTTCAACCTGTGAAGCCTGAAAACACACTACAACTCAACACAAAACGTGAGATCAAAATACATGCTAGTATGCTAAGAAAATTGAATCATGATCAACATTACGTATACACTGATTACTCATGTCCATCAAAATACTAATCTACTTCGCATAAACAATCAAGTTGAACTACAAATGATTGCTCTACTGTGCCAACAATGGCCCTCTTGAGCTAACAAATAAACAATTTAATCTCACATAAGCATTAAAAAAAAAATAGGGGTTAGAGACAATATCACCTCAACCAATTGCAAAAAACTACCACATCCAAGAGCTCATGGACCTCCAAAGTTTGATCTTTATTAACAAATTAAAGCAAATGCTTGATACAAATTTCTCAGAGTAACTCTGCTACCAAAGTCCATCCAAATAGAGCTGAAAGAGCCTCTTTTTAACAAATGAGAGAGTGCTAAAGCCTAAAACCCTAAAACCAAAAAACCAACCCTAACCAGCTTAGCCACCTAACAAAGAGCCCAGACCTAAACCGGAGAACCGGGAGTGAGGGGAGGCCTCCACCCAGGCAAGGCGCCCCCACTCCAAACCTGTGCACTGAAAACAAGCCAAGGATGAGGCCACATGTGTGAGTCTGGATGTAGGTAAGCTCATCCTTTAAGTCTGGCAGGAGCCTAAGCTAGGTTTGGGAAGCCCACTGATGGTATAAGCTTCAGTCTTCACCTTGATCAAATCCCCGGACCAATGAGAACTCTCCATCTCATCTTTAGCTGGAGATGACATGTCTGATAACTGATTATAAATTAATTGCTCTCTTAATGATGACTGAAGCTGAGTTATGATAACTCCAATCATCATAAGTGTTCCATGAGATGTCATTTAGCCTTTTATTTTACTGAATTTGGATTAATTTGGAAAGTTTTAGTTTTCTCCAAAATAATCATTTTTTTTTAATAAAAATCATTTTTTACTCAAAACTGACTTTTTTGAGTAAAAAGGCATTATGTGTCCGATTGCTGATCTGAAAGTTGGCTTTGACTGCCTGGCTGATTAAGAATTATTTTTGGCTTAAGGTTAGAGCCTTCAATCATTGAATTCCGAGTCCGGATCACGAACAGATTTTTTCCATTTAATTTATGGAAAAATTAACCCAAAAAACTCAGGAAAAGTAATTAAAAATTAAAAAATTAAAAAAAAATATTTTTTCACTGTTCGAAAAAGATTTTTTCGAAATTTTTTTATGTGTCCAGATGACTTAGGACATGACCATGATCTATCTAAATAATGTCTAGTAGGCTTATAACACTCAGTTGGGCTCTAACAACCCCCCAAGGCCCAGAATTCAACATCGGGCATTCCAGCTTTGGAGGAAGCGGGAGAAAACCTCGTCAATTATACTCGGTTGAAGGAAAAGCATAATTGTCAGGGGAAAAAAACTCCCTGGAATACCCTATTTGCGATTCTACGTCTTAGGAGACCGAACCACTCAAAAATATCCTACTAGCACATTTTATTACAAACCCCGGGGGGCCATGGTCAAAATTATTCAAATAAAAAAGTGACTAGCCAATATTGGCTAGACAAGAAAACGGATCAACTGATACACTGGAATCAGACTTTGAACAAGTCTGTCAACCGACGGCTCCTCAGATAACCCAACTATGGTACAGAAAAGTTGGTAACAAGAGCAAAGAAGGAAACTACTAACAACTCAACCAAACAAAGAAGACTACAAGGCTTCCCCAAATAAGGGAAGTGAATGTGGGGGCTTAAAAACCCCACTTGCAAACTTTATTATGTGAGTACAAATGCCTTTGGGATTAAAACCCTTGGAAGGACTTTGAGAGAAATAAACTTTGGAAATACTTGAAACAAGCTCTTAAGAGCTATTACAAAGGATAATGATTAATGATTTCTTGGTTTTGATCATCCTTTGGTTTTTTTATGTTCTTCTTGGTTTAGACCTTTTTCTCTTCTTCTCGCTTCAAGATTTCTTGAGTTTCTCTTTCCCAAATACCTATCACAATGATGAACTCAATAACCCATTAGCATTAGTCATATAAAAACTAAGATCTAAGTTAAGTGCAAACTAGAAATTTGAAAAGCAATGCAAGTCTATCTTTTTAGATGAGATCTAAGATGCAAGTACAACTAACAATGGACTTTTTATAAAAGAGATGCAATACTAGTATGGAAATATAAACTAAGATCTAACAAACTATCGCTATATTTTAAACTAGAATGAAATCTATGAATGAAAAAGCAAACAATCAAAAGAGATCTAACTATTAGCTTTTGAAACAACTAACTCTTCACCAAACTTTTTGTTGCTTTTGTGACCTTTTGAAGTGCTCAAGGAGGGACGAAAACGAGAAGGTTTGAACAAGTCCAAAGGCAAAACGAAAGGGAGAATGGAAGCTTAGGAGAAGGAGAACGAAAGGAGGCTAGAGAAGGGGTCTTGGAGGGAGACGAAAGGGATGAGGAATGAAAGGAAGGTGAGGTAAAGGCAAATCAAAGGAAGGAGAAAGGCTTTTAAGAGGAATAAGCAAAAATCAAAACACAAAACAAACAAGGTGGGTCAAACCTTGAAACAAGGTGACTACTAGAACACTAGTCCCGAAAACCTTCCAACTAGCTAGCTATCCGCAAGGGTGCTAGTGGGGAAAGAGAAGTAGCCACAAAATTATGTGGCACTTGGGATCAAATCCCAAGCTACTTTCTCAAAGAAAAACTTACTTATAAGAAGACAGAGAAGAGTGTGGGAATGATAAACTTGAAGATCCACTACTCAAAATAGTAACCAAGTAACTAGAAAGAAGGATAGATTCGAATTGAAGATGGAGCTTTAGAGTAAGATCTCCTTGTGTTTTTCTTCTTAGAACAAACCCAACTCTGTAGATCTTGAAAGACAACAACGTTAGAAGGTTCTTATGATGATGGAGATAAGATCGATGTTGAGCTCACACCCTTCTCCAAATGGCAAGATCGATTGAGACAATCAACTTGAAACCCAGTGAGATCAAACGAAATAACTAGTATGCTAGGAATATTAAATCAAGATCAATACTTCATATAACTGAGTATTTGTATTCATATAGATTACAACAAGCTTTGCATAATAATCCAACTTGACAACTACAAATGGAAAATCTTATGTTCTAACAATAGACTTCTAAAGCTAGTTATTTGATCCAAAACATGAGAAACAATTTGAAAGCAAGGAAAGATATCACCTCATAAATAGACACATCCACCAATGAAGAAACAATCACACATACCTCCAAAGTTGAAAAGCTTTATTCAATGAAAGACTGATTACAATTTTAGCAGAGTTTCTATGCCCAATTCTCCATGTTGAAGAGAGTGCAGAGCACCTCTACTTACACAAAAATCGAGCCCCGGGGGGGAATTAATGAACCAGAGCTCACGCTGAGTGTGACTAAGGTTGAAATGAATTGAAGATTGAGTTAAACAGAGTTGAGGTGAAGAGGAACTGACCCTCTTCAACCAACAAGTGCCAACACAACACCACCAAACAAGCAAGTCTCCCTGATCTCATGCGATTATACGACACATTGGCGTGAGCTCCAAGCTTGGATTGATGTCACCATTATAACTTGAAACCATTTGTTTGCATTAATCCGTAGCTTCATCGTTTATCACGTGAAGGGGTCCACCCAATGCATGTTGGCGCAACCCTCAAACAAGTCAACGTGAAACCTTTGAGTTTGACGTCACCACTAATCTCAACCACTCGCTTGCATTTTCCATTCCAAAGTTTTTCTTTTTTTAAAACTCATGAGATACTACCTGTTGCCGCCTGATTCACACTTTAAGGAACAGGAAAATCACAACCTGCTATGTGTGTCCTTGGAGGCAAGCAAGAGCTGGGGACCACTGTCACCACAGTCCACAACTCTTCCATTTAGGCAAGATCCCAACAGAGCCAAGGGGGGAAGTCCCTACGGAAGACTGAGTTCCTGATTTATTAATTAATTACAAATTAAAGGGATCTTATTAAGGTGTGAGGCTAAGGTTTTGAGAGATGACAGTGAAACCAATGCAAGATGCTATATTTCAATGACAGTCAATCCTTTTAATATAACCAATGCCTAAGTAATGGAGTCAGAGAATGCAACTTTCAATGGATGCAGTCTAGGTTAATTATTGTTGACCTAAATTGTCATTGATGCCAACTGGTGTGTGTTCATGTGTCTTGATGCCCCTTGAGGAGCCTCTGTGGGTTGAGTAAGTGTCAGCGTCAAAGGAGACCTTTTGACTTTGTCCAAGCCCAAGTCTGAAGCCCTTGGAGCCCTTGGAACAATGGTAAAAGCCCTGAACTTCCTGAAGAGTGGTCAAGTACCCCCAAGTTGGTTTAATCAAAATATTAACAAGTTTAAATGATAAAATCTTAAAACATTAATGAAAGATTTAAAAATTAATATTAAAATCAAATATTAAAAAGTTTCAATAAATAAAACATTTATATATTTTAATAAATAAATTTCTTATATTAAAAAATAACTTTTTAGTTAATATTAAAAATAACTCAGGAAAAGAAGGAAAAGTTTAATTTGAAAATAAAATATATTTTAAAGAATTAAATAATTCTTAAAACCTTAATAATAGGTGACATGTTTCAATATCAAATTTAAACATTACGAATATTTTTTTTAATCCTTAAAAAGTGCATAAGTATAACTAAAACAATAAACAAAATATATTTTAAAGAATTCTTTAAAAAAATAATAATAATAATAATATATAATAAAACATATTTATCACAAAACAAAATTAAAAAAAACCATTGAAGTTGACCACGGATCCTCCTATATGTATATAAATATACATTAAAACAATTCGCAATAGATGCAGTGTGTTTTTTTTTTCGGGCTGCAAGTGAACAACGAATTTTTCCAGGAAATAATCTCTCGGCCTTAGACACAGTTTTTCATTTTTTTTATGACCGGAACTCTACAGAAATGATTCCATGATTGACACGCTAGGTTTGGCCGGATAACCACAGTCCAGCATAAACGTTTGAATTAATTACAATGAGATACGATGGAAGAAGCACTCAGGGCATCCTCAATGCCGAAATTTAAGAAGATAATTTTGCTGTTATCATAAATATCTCGGGCTTCAGATTCGATCAGGCAACATCTACGCATTACAGACAATACGTGAAGCATCAACAGCAATGTGATTGAAGCAGTCAGGGGTTGTGGTTTTGTGAAAGGATTCAAAGGGCCTCGGTGGTGTTTTACAGAAGGAAAGAACAGCATTTGATGTTGCAGCAAGATAATGAGAAATTCGGTGGTCAAATAG
>LPNX010253019.1:0-35611 GCA_001517045.1 Pseudotsuga menziesii | reverse complement strand
GTGTGGTACAGATTGTGCAGTGTAGCACAAGTGTTGAATAACAGGCCCGCAGGATCAGTGCGGTTGTGGTTCAGCTATTTCTATCTTCTTATCAGGGTGGTAGGACGGGGCAAGGAGAGGAGGTCGTAGCCTCCTTCCGGTAGTAGCCGGAAAACTAGGGAGTGGTAGCTTCCTTCAGGTCGTAGCCTGTAAATCAGGGGGTCGTAGCCTCCTTCCAGTTGAAGCTGGAAAATTGAAGTCTTTGTAATAAGAGGGTAGTTGCCTCCTTCCAGTTATTTCTGGAAAACTATTTTAAAAAGGCTTCCGTGGTTTTCCCCCCAGGACTTGGGTTTCCACGTAAAAATCTTGTGTACTGTGTTGCTATGCTTTCTATGTGATGATGATGTGATAATGTATAATATTGAATAAGCTGTTGATTATAAAAGTCAGAAAAAGTAATAAAGACTTCACACTGATTCCCCCCCCCCCCCCTCTCAATGTCTACAATTATCCCACAGGTTAAGTTATCTAACAATGAGATGAGAACAAACTATGAACAATACACACAGTTATGAAAAATTTATGAACAATATTATCAAGATAAATGAAAAATAATATAATCACAGTTGAGTAATATGAACAGTATTAAACAATTGAGCAGTAATATTATCAATAAACTTGATGATGACAATGCTCAGATAAATAGCAGAAAAACGTAAACCAGTTGATTAATATCCACAAGTTAGAAAATTATTAGGTTTGCTTTGCAGGTGAAACAACAACTGAAAGGAAACAAGTGCAATATTGGAGTGAAATGCTGCTGGAGTGAAAATGTTATAGAACCGGTTTTGCAATGTATCTGGTTTATTTTAGGTAGATTTTATTAAGGTTTTTCCTCTTGTAATTTTAGTTTTCGAACCAGTGATGTAACTTCCCCTACCACATATCCCCTTAAGCCAAAGAAGAAGTGTTGCTGTGCTCAACAAAGTGGGAACAAAGCCCACCCGTAGCTCGCAGGTCACCCCCGAAATGCCCTGGCGCCCTACAAGAGAGGATGTACTCGCCGTGAGGCCCCCTACGGTCTCTCACCCCCCGTGGCTTCCAAGGTCACCGTTTTTAGTTGGCGAAAAGCAATATGTAGTGGATGCCTATTACTAGAACCTCACTACTCTTTGTCGTATCTCGGAAGACCCCGAAGGGCGATGACCAAGTAGAGGAACAGAGGCTAGGGAAGTTGTTGGTTTATTTTAGGGGTAAATTTTAATCTTGGTGATTAGCATGCAAGGTTAATTTTATACTATCAACAAGATCAACCAAGCGGTATCTCTTATAGGAGATGCTGGTACTTGATCTTGGACTGAAAAAAGCAAAGTGTGAAGGTTTGTAGCAGAAAAAAGAAGTTGTTCTAATTAAGCTAAGCCCCCACCTCTCCTGCTTTTCATACCCAACTTGAAATCCCTAAAGGGAGATGACAAGTTGGGACAGAGGATACACCGGATCAGCGGGTTGTATGGTTACTCCTTTGACAGAAATAAAAATTAGATTTAATTACTTTGAACAGAAACTTGAAAGGAAAATGCAATTAGCTAAAACAATATCCTAACCACACAACAATCTCTGTAACAGAGATGGTGGGTAAACAGAAATAAAAATGATTAACCTAACCTCACTTCAATCCCTTAAGGGAAGGTGGGTAAACAGAAATAAAACTTGCATAAAAAATAAATCTAAGCAACTAGTGTTCTAGGCTATCTCTACACTACTCATATACAGATTTACAACAGCTTTCAAAGCTTTAGAGAATACCCCAAAGAGGACTTCTCTTTTGGAGTTTACAATCTTGTAGAGAAAAGAGGAAAAATTGAGGTTTTTTGGCCTCTTTTGGACCAAAACTTTTCTAGAGTTTTTCTAGGCAATTTTGGGCAGCATAACCCCCTCTTCTGTGCATAAACCTACAACAAACCAGTAACTTTACTTGCTGGAATTTACTGCAGAAACACTAAAACAGAAAGTTAGCACAGATTAGTATAAAACCCAGAAAAATTATTGAAAAATATGAACTTGAAATTTTGGAAAAAATGAAGTTTTAGTGGCTAAAAAATGATTTTTTTGGGCTCTAAATGATATATGAACAGCAGATTTATAATTCTATACTAATCTATAATGAAAGAAAGCCCTAAAACAAGGGTTTTATTCACTATACAATGAATAAAACCTAGTTTTAGGAGAGAGAAAGAGAGATGGATGAAAATGCAAATTTGAAGATGAAACCCTTGGAGAGATGTCCTTGGCTTAGAAAACCTGTAAACAAATATTAGATCTGCAAGAAAATGTAAGCCTAGTGATGAATATCTAACAATCTCTACAAAATACTTTGAAGAAATTTGCTAAACAATTCACAAAAGAGGGTAAAAATACTTCTACTCTCTAATCTCTCCACAAAATACTTTGTGGAGAGCTAACTAGACTAATACAAATATGCAAAAACCAAATACAAGATACAAGTTACCTCAACAATGGACCATGAAGAATGTAGAACGATAGCACAATGTTTCTCCAAAGAATTTCCTTGATTATGGCCCAACTAGGGCAAGATTTGAGTACAAAAAGGCCTCTAGGGCTTGAGCAAAATAGCTAGGACAAAATATTGAAGAAGAGAAGAGAGGAGAGGTAATATTTTTGCAGCATAACAATAGCATGAGAGATTCTCTGAAATGAGGGAGTGAGACCCTCATTATATAGTTGAGGAGCAACCCCAACCCCTTGAAGATCAATGGCCAAGATTAGATCTAGATCTACATTAGATTTCCACCACTAGATCTAGGTTTGTTGACTTTGCAAGCCATCCACCAATCATAAACAAGGGTGCCTTTTCAAATCAATGGTCAAAAAGATAGATCCATGTCACAATAAAGCTTAACCCTTAGATCTAGGGTTTCCATGACTCAAGTGGGGCCCCCTTTTGACTCAAATTTAAATTTTTATTATTTTAATTTTTTATTGTTTTTATTTTTTATCTTTTACTTTTTATATTTTATTTAATCTTTTATTTTTTATCTTTTATTTTTAAAATTTCTATCTTTTTATTCTTTTATTTTTTATATTTTATTTAATCTTTTATTTTTTATCTTTTATTTTTAAAATTTCTATCTTTTTATTCTTTTATTTTTTATCTTTTATTTTAAATCTTTTTTTATCTTTTATTTTTTATTTTTATCTTTTTATTTTTTAATTTTTTATTTTATCTTTTATTTTTATTTTTTATCTTTTATTAAGACAAGAGGGACGCTCCATTTAGGAGATCTTCAGACATTTATTTTGACCATGGGGGGTTTATTTAAATGAAATTTTGGCTATGCTTAGCCACCCCCTAAACTTAATTACCATGGCCTTATTTGATTTTTCCCTTCAAAATCAAATAATTTAATTTTTCACCCTAGGAAATTAAATTAATTTCCTGGGAAACGAAAACCTTGTCTTAACTAAAATACCTCTAACTTTCTAACCCCTTGTCAGAATGACATGAGACTTGAACCAATGGCTTAGGGGGTGTCATAGCGTTTTCATTTGCATTCATAGCCCCTATTACAAAATGCCAAGGTTCAAGAGATTACATTATTACACCAAAACTTAATTAATTAACCACCCAATGGTAAAGTTAATTAATTCGCAAAAAATCAAAATAAAATTAAAATCCTAACGAAATTCCGCAAGACTACAAGATATGGCTAGCATGGTCATAGAAAACAACTTGAAACCTTAGCCACCTCATGAGCTTGATTATCAGAACGCCAATTCACCACTTTGGAGGATTAGTGAGTGAAAAACCCAACCAATTAAAATTGTTAGATAACAAGATTAACTGGAAGGGGAAAAAAACACTCGGTGAAGAGGACTTCCCTGATAATAAAGTCCATGGTGACATCCTTAGAGGAATGACCCATGCTGGCATATAAAGTTACATTAATTATCCCATGCAGGGGAGCGGACATTTCGTGTACAAAAGGGGCAGAATTGCCCTGCTGAGTGAAGGAACATAGATTTTTCTATGGTACAAATGCACAATAATGTACACCGGTAATGTACATGAAGTTGCCACCTAGTTGAAATAGGTAGACAACATCTGGCTCCAACTAGGGGACATGTGTTCGATCATCGGAGAGCACATGAGAACTCTAGAATCCTGCAACCACAAATTTCTCACCAATAACCAACATAAGGCCTCCAGTAAAAGCAATAAATAATCAATAATGAATAAATGAAATGGCTACACAATGATCATACATATATGCATAAATAATTTCAAATAATGAAATAATACAAAGTTGTTAAAAGAATGCAAGGAAAAGGGTTAGAGATACATTACAGAAAGTGTCCCTTAGGACACTAAGTATTTATCTTTTTGAAGAAAAACCTGATTTGTGGCTCGCTTGACACTTTCCTGTTTCTTGTGACTTTGATATTGCCTCACGTCTTTGAAAATTTGTCAGAAGTCCACACTATCAAAAAACTGCTCATGCCATATTTTGTTAACTTCCTTTATTCTGATTCCATCCTTTATATTTTTCGGGAAGCTAACAAAAATAACATGATCCTTTACACTATGTACACTGTCCACATTCTGAAAAAGCACTGATTCATTCTGGCATGCCTCGACTATCTTTTTTTTTTAAACATTCTGAAAATGGTCTGACACTTTACTGACTTGAGGAGAACTTACTAAAGCCTTGGGTGGCTTATCCTTTTGGGCTGGAACCTTTACATCACTGATCCAACCCCCTAAATCCATACTCAAATTATTACTTGAAAATACACTTTGTTTAGGGGTAAGTTCATGGTCACATGTTTCTTCTACTTTGTCCATATTTTTAGTCATGCAAACCATGTCTTTACTATCTTCTACTGAATCCAATAAATCCTCACTATTGTCAAACACACATTCATGACCAACCATATTAACTTGTTCCATTCTTTCTCTAGCTACTAACTTTTTCTTTATAATCTGAAAGAAAATGGGACAAGTCCCTTCCTCATGTGAATCATCACAAGCCCTACAGTAAGGGATTACTGGATCATCAAACCAATTGTTTGCTTCCATAGGCTCTGGAGGTCTTTCTTGTTCTTGATAAGGGGGTCCTTTAGGGAGACCCTTTTGCCATCTATCATTTGGCTTATGATTATTACCTTTATCTTTTTCCATGGCAACTATCTTATTATGCATAGCCGATAATTGATTAATATAGACTTCTTCCATTTGCTTAATCAATCGGGCGAGCTCTTTGATAGAGTCACCTTGGGGTTCTTGGTTTTCAACTTTCTTAACTTTATCTGACTCTGGAGGACTACCCTTTGAAAACCCAAGAACATTTGATTTCCCCGAAGCTTGCATATTCTTATCTATTTTAATAGCTTTGTCTTGTGCCTCCCTAACATTTGTAGGCTCTTTATCCATTAGTTGGTATCTCATTTCCCCTTCAAAAGCTTGAACGTAGAAAATTAAGATGGCCTTTTCAGGAGGCTTAATATCTTGAGGGAGACTCTTAACCAATTCATTAAATCTTCTGTTAAATCCTTCCACTGTTTTATTATCTTCCTTATGGCTAGAGTGCAAGGCAGTTAACAAGGAATGGTGATCCCTCGTATCTCTCCATTTATCATTAAATGCTTTAATGATTCCCTTCAGGTCTTTAAACTTGTTATCGTCATGTTCCATAAACCAATCAATGGACTCTTCCTCTAAGGACAAAACCAAGAGTTTCATCTTCACATCCTCATGGTTGTGTGCCATACACCATCTTGCAATACATAAATTGAAATTTCTGATGTGGGCTTTAGCACTTGTAACATTGTCTCCTTGAAAAGAAGGCAACTTATCTATAGCTTTCTTTGGAACTTCATGAGAGTATCCAACAATTTTAGAGAAATCGCATGGTCTATAATAATTATTCATTGTTCAGGTTGGTTTACTTAGATAAACAAGAAAGGCATATTAGAAATTGGCTTCTTCTCCAAGACTTGTAAAGATTCTACAGGGAGCAAGTTTGTTTAACTTCCTCTAAAAACCTTTTCAAGATCTAAGAGGGAGCTAACCAAACCAAAGGGCTCCAGGGAGAATACCTTACTATATATTTTAAAGTGGAGTCGCCACTTGGACAACAAGTAAACTTCCAATATGGGTAAAAGAAAGGAAGAAAAAAAAAAAAATTAAGGTTATTTCAAAAATTTTATTAACACTTTAAAAATGAATTAAATTGAAGAATTAGATAATTAGATCTAAAATTATTTAATTAATGTCAAGACCAAGGACAAAAGACTTGTCCCCGGCAACGGCGCCAAAGATATTGCCGCCTAATTCACACTTTAAGGAACAGGAAAATCACAACCTGCTATGTGTGTCCTTGGGGGCAAGCGAGAGCTGGGGACCACTGTCACCACAGTCCACAACTCCTCCGTTTAGGCAAGATCCCAACAGAGCCAAGGGGGGAAGTCCCTACGGAAGACTGAGTTCCTGATTTATTAATTAATTACAAATTAAAGGGATCTTATTAAGGTGTGAGGCTAAGGTTTTGAGAGATGACAGTCAAACCAATGCAAGATGCAATATTTCAATGACAGTCAATCCTTTTAATATAACCAGTGCCTAAGTAATGGAGTCAGAGAATGCAACTTTCAATGGATGCAGTCTAGGTTAATTATCCCACGGGTTAAGTTATCTAACAACGAGATGAGAACAAACTATGAACAATACACACAGTTATGAAAGATTTATGAACAATATTATCAAGATAAATGAAAAATATTATAATCACAGTTGAGTAATATGAACAGTATTAAACAGTTGAGCAGTAATATTATGAATAAACTTGCAGTTGAGTAATATGAACAGTATTAAACAGTTGAGCAATAATATTATGAATAAACTTGATGATGACAATGCTCAGATAAATAGTAGAAAAACGTAAACCAGTTGATTAATATCCACAAGTTAGAAAATTATTAGGTTTGCTTTGCAAGTGAAACAACAACTGAAAGGAAACAAGTGCAATATTGGAGTGAAATGCTGCTGGAGTGAAAATGTTATAAAATCGGTTTTGCAATGTATTTGGTTTATTTTAGGTAGATTTTATTAAGGTTTTTCCTCTTGTAGTTTTAGTTTTCGAACCAGTGGTGTAACTTCCTCTACCACATATCCCCTTAAGCCAAAGAAGAAGTGCTGCTGTGCTCAACAAAGTGGGAACAAAGCCCACCTGTGGCTCGCAGGTCACCCCCCAAATGCCCTGGCGCCCAACAAGGGAGGACGTACTCGCCGTGAGGCCCCTACGGTCTCTCACCCCCCGTGGCTTCCAAGGTCACCGTTTTTAGTTGGCGAAAAGCAATATGTAGTGGATGCCTATTACTAGAACCTCACTACTCTTTGTCGTATCTCGGAAAACCTCGAAGGGCGATGACCAAGTAGAGGAATAGAGGCTAGTGAAGTTGTTGGTTTATTTTAGGGGTAAATTTTAATCTTGGTGATTAGCATGCAAGGTTAATTTTATACTATCAACAAGATCAACCAAGCGGTATCCCTTATGGGAGATGCTGGTACTTGATCTTGGACTGAAAAAAGCAAAGTGTGAAGGTTTGTAGCAGAAAAAGAAGTTGTTCTAATTAAGCTAAGCCCCCACCTTTCCTGCTTTTCATACCCAACTTGAAGTCTCTAAAGGGAGATGACAAGTTGGGACAGAGGATACATCGGATCAGTGGGTTGTATGGTTACTCCTTTGACAGAAATAAAAATTAGATTTAATTACTTTGAACAGAAACTTGAAGGAAAATGCAATTAGCTAAAACAATATCTTAACCACACAACAATCTCTGTAACAGAGATGGTGGGTAAACAGAAATAAAAATAATTAACCTAACCTCACTTCAATCCCTTAAGGGAAGGTGGGTAAACAGAAATAAAACTTGCATAAAAAATAAATCTAAGCAACTAGTGTTCTAGGCTATCTCTACACTACTCATATACAGATTTACAACAGCTTTCAAAGATTTAGAGAATACCCCAAAGAGGACTTCTCTTTTGGGGTTTACAATTTTGTAGAAAAGAGAGGAAAAATTGAGGTTTTTTGGCCTCTTTTGGACCAAAACTTTTCTAGAGCTTTTCTGGGCAATTTTGGGCAGTATAACCCCCTCTTTTGTGCATAAACCTGCAACAAACCAACAACTTTACTTGCTGGAATTTACTGTAGAAACACTAAAACAGAAAGTTAGCACAGATTAGTATAAAACCCAGAAAAATTATTGAAAAATCTGAACTTGAAATTTTGGAAAAAATGAAGTTTTAGTGGCCAAAAAATGATTTTTTGGGGCTCTAAATGATATATGCATAGCAGATTTATAATTCTATACTAATCTATAATGAAAGAAAGCCCTAAAACAAGGGTTTTATTCACTATACAATGAATAAAACCTAGTTTTAGGAGAGAGAAAGAGAGATGGATGAAAATGCAGATTTGAAGATGAAAACCTTGGAGAGATGTCCTTGACTTATAAAACCTGTAAACAAATATTAGATCTGCAAGAAAATGTAAGCCTAGTGATGAATATCTAATAATCTCTACAAAATACTTTGAAGAAATTTGCTAAACAATTCACAAAAGAGGGTAAAAATACTTCTATTCTCTAATCTCTCCACAAAATACTTTGTGGAGAGCTAACTAGACTAATACAAATATGCAAAAACCAAATACAAGATACAAGTTACCTCAACAATGGACCATGAAGAATGTAGAACAATAGCACAATGTTCCTCCAAAGAATTTCCTTGATTATGGTCCAACTAGGGCAAGATTTGAGTACAAAAAAGCCTCTAGGGCTTGAGCAAAATAGCTAGGACAAAATATTGAAGAAGAGAAGAGAGGAGAGGCAATATTTTTGCAACATAATAATAGCATGAGAGATTCTCTGAAATGAGGGAGTGAGACCCTCATTATATAGTTGAGGAGCAACCCCAACCCCTTGAAGATCTGTTGCCCACCTATTTCGACTAGGTGGCAACTTCATGTACATTAAGATGTACATAATTGAACAAATTGTACCGTGGAAAAATCTGAGGATTTTTCACTTCTGCAGGGCAATTGCCCCTTTGGAAAACGAAATATCCGCTCCCCTGCGTGGGAAAATTAATGTAATTCTATGTGCTAGTGTGGGTCATATGATATGGACGCCACACCATGGAACTGGTTGTTAGGGAAGTCCCCTCATCGAGTGTTTTTTCCCCTTCCAATTAATCTTGTTCTTTAAACGATTTTAATTAGTTAGGTTTTTCACTCAAAATCCTCCAAAGTGGTGACGAGCGTTCTAACAGTCAAGTCCATGGGGTGGCTAAGGGTTCAAAATGTTATTCGTGACCATGCTAGACATTTGTATAGAGTCTTGCGGAGTTTCGTTATGTTGTTGTATTTTTATTTATTTTTCTAGTTAATTAATTTCACCCCTTGGTGGTTAATTAACTAAATTTTGATGTAATAATGTAATTGCTCAAGCACTGGCACTTTGTAATAGGGGCTATGAATGCAAGGTAAATTGCTATGAACCCCCCTAAGCCACTGCTTCGAGTCCCATGTCATTCTGATAAGAGGTTGAGGAGATAGACCATTTTTGGCTAAGCAAGGTCTATTTTTCCTAGGGAATTAATTAATTTCCCTAAGTCAAAAATTCATATTATTTGATTTTGAAGGAAAAAATCAAATGATGCCATGGTAATTTTGTTTGGGGGTTGTTAAGCCTAGGAAAATTTGTTTCAAATTTTTCCACCTCCCCATGGCCAAGATATTAATTTTTGAAATTATTTTTAAATTTTCCTAAGTAAAAAATTGGGAAATTTTAAAATTAAATGAAAGTGGATTTTTGAAGTTTTAGCCTAAGTCTAAAGGTTAAAATTTTGCTTTTGAAGAGCCAAGTCCAAGGGTAAAGCCACAAAATAAGGGAGGTGCTACCAAATAAGAGGAGGCGCTACCTATGGAGGAGGGCGCTACACTTGGAAGAGGGCGCTACATATAGAGGAGGCGCCTAGCTTGGGCCCACTCTAAACCCTAAAAGTAATCTCAAGAGGGCGTCTTGGCCAAAAACCCTAGATCTAAGGGTGTAGAATGGCTGAGGCATGGATCAAGCACTCAAGCCATGGATTGAGAAGGATCTAGGCTATTTGATTGGTTAAGAGGGGTGCAAAGTCAAAAACCTAGATCTAATGGTGGAGATCTAATCTAGATTTAGATCTAATCTTGGCCATTAATCTTCAAGGGGTTGGGGTTGTTCCTCAACTATATAATGAGGGTCTCACTCCCTCATTTGACAACTTCTCTCATGCTATTGTTATGCTGCAGAAATATTTCCTCTCTTCTCTTCTTCTACATTGTGCCCTAGCTATTTTGCTCAAGCCCTAGAGGCTTTCTTGTATTCAAATCTTGCCCTAGTTGGGCCATAATCAAGGAAATACTTTGGAGGAATATTGTGCCGTCAATCTACATTTCATGCATCTTTTGGTGAGGTAACTTGCATGTGTATTTATTTGATTTGCATTTGTATTAGCTTAGATAGCTCTCCACAAAGTATTTTATGGAGGGATTTGTAAGTAGAAGTATTTCTGCTTCCATTTGTGAGTTTTTAATAAGATTTATCAAAGTATTTTGGTAGATTTATTGGGTCCTCACCTCTTTGTGTACATTTTACAGCTCTCTCATAAGTTTATTTACAGGTTTTCCAAGCCAAGGACATCTCTCCAAGGGTTTCTCTTCAAATTTGCATTTTCGTCCATATTTCTTTTTCTCTCCTAAAACTGGGTTTTACTCATTGTATAGTGAATAAAACTCTTGTTTTAGAGCTTTCTTCCATTGTAGATTAGTATAGAGTTTTAAATCTGCTATTAATACATCATTTAGATGCCCAAAAGTTCATTTTCAGAATATTAAAACTTCATTTTTTCAAAAATTTCATGTTCAGATTTTTTTTAATAAAATTTCTGAGTTTTTGTTTTTTCTGTGCTAACTTTCTGATTCAGTTTTCTGCAATACATTCCAACAAGTAAAGTTGCTGGTTTTTTGCAGGTTTATGCACAGAAGAGGGGGTTATGCTGCCCAAATTTGCTTAAAAATGCCCCAGAAAAGTTTGGTCCAAAAAAGGGCCAAAAACCACATTTTTTCTCTTCTCTTCTATAAGATTGTAAACCCCAAAAGAGAAGTTCTCTTTGGGGTATTCTCTAAAGCTTCAAAAGCTGCTGTAAAATTTGTATATGAGTAGTGTAGAGGTAGCCTAGATAACTAGTTTGCTTAGATTTATTTTTATGCAAGTCTTATTTCTGTTTACCCACCATCTCTGTTACAGAGATTGTTGTGCGGTTAGGATTAATAAATTTTGTTACTTCTGTTTACCCACCATCTCTATTACAAACCACCATCTCTGTAACAGAGATTGTTGTGCGGTTAGGACATTGTTTAGCTAATTGCATTTTCCTTTCAAAGTAGCTAAGTTAAAATTTTATTTTCTGTCAAAAGAATAACCATACAACCCACTGATCCGGTGTATCCTCTGTCCCACTTGTCATCTCCCTTTAGGGACTTCAAGTTGGGTATGAAAAGCAGGAGAAGTGGGGGCTCAGTTTAATTAGAACAACTTCCTTTTTCTGCTACAAACCTTCACATTTTGCTTTTCAGTCCAAGATCAAGTACCAGCATCTCCCATAAGGGATACCGCTTGGTTGATCTTGTTGATAGTATAAAATTAATCTTGCATGCTAATCACCAAGACTTTAAATTTACCCCTAAAATTAACCAACAACAATTTCACTAGCCCCTGTTCCTCTACTCGGTTATCACCCTTCGGGGTACTTGCGAGATACGACAGGGGATAAAGGAGATTTAGTTTAATAGGCATCCATCTTGCTATTTTTCCAGTTGACTAAAAACAGTGACCTCGAAAGCTACTTGGGGTAGAAGACCGTGGGGGGTCTCTAGGCGTTCTACGTCCTCCTTGTTGAGCACCGGGGCATTGGGGTTTGACCTGGGAGCTACAGGTGGGCTTTGCTCCCACTTTGTTGAACGCACCAGCATTCCTTCTTTGACTTGAGAAATACTAGATTGGGGTAGTCACACAACTGGTTCGAAAACTAAACTTCAAGAGGAAAAACCTTAATAAAATCTACCTAAAACGAACCAAGAGACATTACAAAACCGGTTCTATAACATTTTCATTTTAGCAACATTTCACTCCAATATTGCACTTGTTTCCTTTCAGTTGTTGTTGCACCTGCAAAGCAAAACTAGTAATTGTCTAACTTGTGGATATTAATCAACTGGTTTACATTTTCTGTTATTTATCTGAGCATTGGTTAGCATCAAGTTATTTCATAATATTACTGCTCAACTATCTAATATTGTTCATATTACTCAACTGTGATTATATGATTTTTCATTTATCTTGATAATATTGTTTATAAATCTTTCATAACTATGTATATTGTTCATAGTTCGTTTTTCATCTCATTGCTAGATAACTTAACCTGTGGGATAATTAACTTAGACTGCATCCATTGAAAGTTGCATTATCTGACTCCATTACTTAGGCACTGGTTATAATAAAAGGATTGACTGTCATTAAAATATTGCATCTTGCATTGGTTTGACTGTCATCTCTCAAAACCTTAGCCTCACACCTTAATAAGATCCTTTTAATTTGTAATTAATTAATAAATCTGGAACTTAGTCTTCCGTAGGGACTTCCCCCCTTGGCTCTGTCGGGATCTTGCCTAAACGGAGGAGTTGTAGACTGTGGTAACAGTGGTCCCCAGCTCTCGCTTGCCCCCAAGGACACACATAGCAGGTTGTGACTTTCCTGTGCCTTAAAGTGTGAATTAGGCGGCAACAAGATCAATGGCCAAGATTAGATCTAGATCTATATTAGATCTCCACCACTAGATCTAGGTTTGTTGACTTTGCAAGCCATCCACCAATCATAAGCAAGGGTGCCTTTTCAAATCAATGGTCAAAAAGATAGATCCATGTCACAATAAGGCTTAACCCTTAGATCTAGGGTTTCCATGACTCAAGTGGGGCCCCCTTTTGACTCAAATTTAAATTTTTATTATTTAAATTTTTTATCTTTTACTTTTTATATTTTATTTAATCTTTTATTTTTTATCTTTTATTTTTAAAATTTCTATCTTTTTATTCTTTTATTTTTTATCTTTTACTTTTTATCTTTTTATTTAATCTTTTATTTTTAAAATTTCTATCATTTTATTCTTTTATTTTTTATCTTTTATTTTATCTTTTATTTTAAATCTTTTTTTATCTTTTTTTTTTATTTTTATTTTTTAATTTTTTAATTTTTGATCTTTTATTTTTTATTTTATCTTTTATTTTTATTTTTTATCTTTTATTAAGACAAGAGGGACGCTCCACTTAGGAGATCTTCAGACATTTATTTTGACCATGGGGGGTTTATTTAAATGAAATTTTGGCTATGCTTAGCCACCCCCCAAACTTAATTACCATGGCCTTATTTGATTTTTTCCTTCAAAATCAAATAATTTAATTTTCCACCTTAGGAAATTAAATTAATTTCCTGGGAAAAGAAAACCTTGTCTTAACTAAAATACCTCTAACTTTCTAACCCCTTGTTAGAATGACATGAGACTTGAACCAATGGCTTGGGGGTATCATTGCATTTTCATTTGCATTCATAGCCCCTATTACAAATGCCAAGGTTCAAGAGATTACATTATTACACCAAAACTTAATTAATTAACCACCAAATGGTAAAGTTATTTAATTAGCAAAAAATCAAAATAAAATTAAAATCCTAACGAAATTCCGCAAGACTACAAGATATGGCTAGCATGGTCATGGACAACAACTTGAAACCTTAGCCACCTCATGAGCTTGATTATCAGAACGCCAATTCACCACTTTGGAGGATTAGTGAGTGAAAAACCCAACCAATTAAAATTGTTAGATAACAAGATTAACTGGAAGGGGAAAAAAACACTAGGTGAAGAGGACTTCCCTGATAATAAAGTCCATAGTGACATCCTTAGAGGAATGACCCATGCTGGCATATAAAGTTACAATAATTATCCCACGCAGGGGAACAGACATTTCGTGTACAAAAGGGGCAGAATTGCCCTGCTGAGTGAAAAAACGTAGATTTTTCCATGGTACAAATGCACAATAACGTACACCGGTAATGTACATGAAGTTGCCACCTAGTTGAAATAGGTGGGCAACACTACCTTATCACAACCAAAGTTTTTTTAAACTCATGAGATGGAGAGGGGTCCACCCATATCACCCATTCGTGAGCCATCTTCACCCTCACGTCACCCTCCTTTAATTAATTCGAATTCACTTTCTTTATCCAAAGTTCTAACTCACTTCATGCTAAAGAGAGTCGTAAAACAATGGGGGACCCATGCCAAGTCATCCCCACCATTAAAAAATTAATTTTGACTTTGAATTTGACTTTTTTTAATATTTGGATTTTACTGCATTTTGTTCAAATTTAGCATTAAAATGCCACTATGATGCTCAGTTAGCCGAATGATGTCTTTTGGGATGCTTCAGCTGGCCGAAACATAGTGAAAGTGGCCCATGGGGTAAAGATGCTGCTCTAGTCTTGAAAATGAGTCCAACCATGCCGAAAACAGACTTCAGATCACACTTTTTTTACATTTTGAATTTTTCCAATTAAACCATTAAAAAAATGGCTTAAAAAACGAAAAAATTATTTTTTCTCGAAATCAAATGAAACTCTAGGGGGACCTAGTACATGTTCATACGACTCAATCGAAATGCCTAGCATGTTGAAAAACACTGACACGAAGGCTCTAATAACCTCCTAAGGCCGAAACACCAAAACAACTACCCCAGCTTTGGAGGTGTGAGTGAAAAACTTGGAAATTCTTAGTCATTTGTTCAACAACTAATAATAACCAAGGGAAAAAACACTCTAGGCTAGTCGGCTTGATGCTCAAGTCTGGGAAGCCGAGCCTTTTATAAAAAATTAACTGCTAGGACATCTTTTACAATTTCCCGAAGGGGGTATGAACATGTATTTACAAAAAATAAAAAGTTTAGCAAAAAACTGGCTAACTCTAGAGCACATTGAACTTCTGAACTCTGGAGATGAGCATTCATCATGCTCGATAACTGGCGGCTCAATAGGAAGTTCAACTATTGTACAAAATAGTTGGTAACAGTGTCTAAAGACACTATTGGATGGAGCACTTGTTTTGAGGACTCGAGGAAAACCATCCAGTGAACTTGGCCACATTGACCAAGCCACATACTTCATTGCCAAAGACACATAAGAACATGGATTCTATCATGCACAAGGCTCAAGACAAGGAAAAGGATCTACAATCTCATAGATCTCAATCAAACATTGGTCATCGGAAAAAGTCAATTATGGATGAGCTGGATGGATGAGGACAAGTGATACATGAAACCACATAGCATTAAGGTCTAAAAATTGTGTAAAGCATGGCATAAGCAATAGTCTTCAACATCATATTCTTTAATGATTCTCAACACAAGTTTAAACATCTATACAATTTGTAACAGAAGCATAGGTCACCATAATCATCATAGCATAACAAGTCAAATGTGTTAGTATACATCAAAGAGCAAAATCCTACCAAGAAGCCATATACCTATCTCTAACCGATATACCCATTTGTAAACTATGTACCATATTTGCTACTCTACTCGAATGAACTAGGTCATAACTAAAGTCGTCTCAGAGGAAAATGAGGTCTCAATCATGGCAAGGAAATATTTTGTATTTGCTTCTGAACAAAGGCTCTAAATGGCTGATGGTGCAAATGATGATCCATATTGTAACCCCATCTGAATGTCTAGCTCAGAAAAATAGAGAGATAAATCTGTATGCTACATATTGCATCATGGTATCCCAGCTACAATATATCTATGATAACAAGTCCTTATACTTGTGACAAATCAAAAAGACATATATGGTTGTTCTAATCTTGGCCATTGATCTCACCAAAGGATCTCATCCATTGATTCATAACGAGGGTTAAGGTTTTCGCTTGGCCATTGAGTTAAAAGAAGATTTGGTGGAGAGGACACACATAGAGACTGAGAGAAGTCCGACAGAGAATTTTGTAGAGAAGACAGCAGAGCTTGATCTGGAGGATTCACAGCAAAATCAGGCAAAGCATCAGAGGTCGTACACATTCACCCAATAGGAGGCCATACTGATTCGGTAGAGGTTGTACAACAACATCCATATAGATCTGTATAGCTCACGTAGAGGAACGCACTGCTGACACAGGAGGTTGTACAGCTGCACATGGGGTCGTACTATTTTGGTTGGGGTTGCTCAATGAATTTTGCGAAGGCTCTATTTTGCTAGGTTGGGTGTATTCATTTGTTGGATTGTAATTACTCTATATCTTCATAATAAAATTTCATATCTGATTGCTGCACAGGTTTTCCCATCTTGGGTTTTATCCGGGGGTTTCCATACCCAAAACACTGTGTCTATATTGATGTGATTGTTGATGATGTTTCTCAATATTTACTTTCCACTGCATTACTAATAAAAGAAACTCTTGTGTGGTTATCAGTAGAAATTAAATATATATTGTTTAGCCCTAGTTTGAGTTTTAAATGAAAATTTGCATTTCCCTAACTGGTATGACTTGTTACTCTTACTAGGTTGACTTTTCTAGGGAGACTCAAAATTACATTTATATAATATTTATTTTGGGTACTATTGACACGACTTACAATGGAAGGTTTACATAAGACTTTTACATGACCAAGTACATCAATAACATCTCTCGAAGGAGCTACAACAATAATACAATAAAAGTACAACAAGAATATCTTCCAAAGTTACATTCTTCAACACTCTCTCTTAACAAGGAAGGTATTCTTCTGTCATGATCATCATTCCTGGACATCATCACTGGATCTCATCATTGTCATTAGATCTTGTCATTGGATCTTATCAGTAGACATCATCATCATTGGATCTCGTCGCTGAACATCATCACTGGATCTCATCACTACTACTGCAACTTGGTACTCAGGCCATTGACTTGTGACATCTCTCGAATCTATACATCATAAGAAGTTCTACAAAGCCAACTCTTTTTCATGTTGGATGTATATCCGTACATCAACCAACCCTTTTACATATTGGGTGTACCTCTCATGTATATCAGTACAACCAACCCTTTTTCATGCTAGGTGTACCTCTACAGTGACCGCCTAATTCACACCTCGGGTAACGTGGCAGAAATATTCAAGCCACTGGGTGCGACCTTGGGGGAAAGCTCAAGCCAAGTGTTGTCACCTGATACTCAGCTCCTCCCTCTAGGCCAACTCCCAGCGAAGCTAAGGGGGGTGGACCCTAATGAAAATAAATCTAAGGCTGTTTCTAACTATGAAAGTTGGAAACACGGATTTTCTAGGAGTTTTAATATGGAATGAAATTAGATATTGCCAATTACTAAAAACAAGATTTACTTTAGCAACCCTTAATTCAGATAGATACACAATATTCAACGACACATTGTGGAATTAACTTATGCAAGACTTAACAGAATAGATCAGTGCCATAATGAAAAGAGTGCTTTGTAAATGTGGGTTGCTTGTGTAGTCTCAGTGAAAGTATTGCAGTGTCTCGGTTGGTAAATTTTAGATTATTAGATGAATAATTAAGGGAGTGGGTAAATTCTTGGTCGGTGATATTAGTGTGGTAATGCTCTGATTATTAGTAGGGAGGGTGATTCCCGATATACCATGAAGGTACAGGGAATATGTCCAGAATCACAAAGTCTGGTAGCACACAAGGAAATGTGGGTTGAATGGAGTCACGGGGGGATGTTCAACACTACACCAACAAGGATGTACCCTAACAGAACCTTGCGATCGCTTTTCAGTAGTTCCAGCTTCCTCTGTACAATTTCCCCACACGAAGCAAAACCCAACGCTGGATTTTCGTTGTTTAGGGAGATTGATTAAAAGTTAGACTAATTACTAGTCACCTAAACCCTTTTCTGATACTACCAACTGATCAAACGAAGCTGCAGTGGAAGTAGAGCATACGAGGATGAAGGCCTTGTAAATTTTAAGTATTTTTTTAACAAGGTTTTCCTGATTAAAAAGTGTAAATCTCAAGAACTTCTTTCCAAATTCATCACTCAGGCAAGCCCTTATCCATTAACCTGTAAGGGGGTTTATTTTAAACTCGGGAGTGCGAAGAGAAATAAAATTTTCTAATTACTACACTGCTCAAATCTTTTCCCTTTCAGCAGTGGGTTAGTATTCAAATTACTTTAGCAAATAAAACTTGAAATGTAAATCAAAATAGTAAAGGAATGAACGAACTATACTAACAGCATAAAACCATGAAAATAGACACCGACGCGAATCCTCCCTAGGGGGATGGGGATCAAGCTCTGATGAGCCTACTCAAGCCTTATTTGTTTTTACAATAATTTGAAATAAAATGCACTTTGGTCCTCAAATAAGGATCTTCGTTAGTCTTCTTTCACTTCGATTTTTCGATTTTTCGGCAGCACCTCTTCCTCCTTTTTTGTAAAACCTGTAAAAACAGCAAGCAAGTATTTATTAAATGCGCCCAAAAGCACTTTAAAATTATTTTTTTTTTAAAATCAAAATTTTCCCAAAAAGAAATTCCAAGTAAAAAAAATACCAAAAACTAGTTAAAAGTGACCAAGTAAGTGAGCTAAACAATTGCTTTCTCACGGTCTTAGTTTGCCTCTAAAGGATAGCAAACAAGTAGGAGTAATAACTTGCTAGATAAGAATTTAAATGCACAAAACTCCTTATGTTGCCCACCTATTTTGGATTAGGTGGCAACCTCATGTACATTGAAGATGTACATTATGTGCAGTTTGTACCATGGAAAAATTCTGGGGATTTTTCACTCAGCAGGGCAATTATGCCTCTTTTGTACACGAAATGTCCGCTCCCCTGTGTGGGACAATTAATGTAACTTTATATGTTAGCATGGGTCATTCCTCTAAGGATGTCACCATGCATTTTATTATCATAGAAGTCCTCTTCACCGAGTGTTTTTTTTCCTCTTCCAGTTAATTTTGTTAATTAACAATTTTAATTGGTTGGGTTTTTCACTCACAAATCCTCCAAAGTGGTGAATTGGCGTTCTGATAATCAAGCCCATGAGGTGGCTAAGGTTTCAAGTTGTTGTCCATGACCATGCTAGCCATATCTTGTAGTCTTGCGGAATTTCGTTAAGATTTTAATTTTAATTTTTTATTTTTCCTAATTAATCAACTTTACAATTTGGTGCTTAATTAATTAAGTTTCGATGTAATAATGTAATTTCTTGAACCTTGACATTTTGTAATAGGGGCTATGAATGCAAATGAAAAATCTATGACACCCCCTAAGCCATTGGTTCAAGTCTCATGTAATTCTGACAAGGAGTTGAGAAGTTAAACCAATTTTGGTTAAGACAAGGTATTTTTTCCTAGGAAATTAATTTAATTTCCAAGGGTGAAAAATTAAATTATTTGATTTTGAAGGAAAAAATCAAATAAGGCCATGGTAATTAAGTTTGGGAGGTGGCTAATCATAGTTAATTTTTTTTAAATAAACCCCCCCTTGGTCAAAATAAATTTTTGAAGATTTCCCAAGTGAGGTGCCCCTCTTGTTTTAATAAAAGATAAAAAATAAAAGATTTAAAGTAAAAGATTTAAATAAAAGATTAAAAAATAAAAAATAAAAAATAAAAGATAAGAATAAAAAATCAAAATTTGAGTCAAAGGAAGCCTCAGATTAAAAAATAAAAGAATAAAAGAATAAAAGAATAAAAAGATAGAAATTTTAAAAATAAAAGATAAAAAATAAAAGATTAAATAAAATATAAAAAATAAAAGATAAAAAATAAAAACAATAAAAAATTAAAATTTGAGTCAAAAAAGGGCCCCACTTGAGTCATGGAAACCCTAGATCTAAGGGTTAAGCTTCATTGTGACATGGATCTATCTTTTTGACCATTGATTTGAAAAGACACCCTTGCTTATGATTGGTGGATGGCTTGCAAAGTCAACAAACCTAGATCTAAGGGTGGAGGAGAGCTAGAGTTTAGATCTATGTTTTGGACCCTTGATTTGGGAGTGGGTTTGAGATCTTTTCAACTATAAAGTAGAGGCCCCTCCTCTCATTTTAAGAGGATTCTTTGGAGCATGGTTATGCTGCCAAAAATACTCTCTTCTCCCACTCTTCTCTATTCTTCTCTCTCAAGTTTTCTTTGGCTATTGTAATGTTGTTGCCCTATTGGGGTTTATAATACATCAATCTTTGGAGAATACATTTGTTGGTGCACCCATTTTGTGGCTTGAAGAGTGAGGTAACTGTTTATGGTTGGTTATTGTTGCATTATTTATCATAGAAGCTCTCCACAAAGGTTTTTGTGGAGAGACTTGTAGGTAGAAGTTTTTCTATTTGCAATTGTGATTAACATTGTAAAATTTTGCAAAGATTCTTGCATGATTTATGGTGTTCTCATCTTTATGTGTGAGTTTTGCAACTTTCGCTAAACTCTTTGCATGTATCCAAGCTTGGAAAAGTTCTCCCTCCAAGGCCCTAATCTCTAATCTTGTTTTCTGTTTTAGGAACTGGTAGTTTTGTTATTGTTTAGTAGCAAAATCTAGTTTTCTTTAATAGATCCATGTTATATTTTTATTATATATTTCAAATCTGATTTTTTACTGTGTTTTAGGTGGCTGGAAATGCAATTTTCAGCCCTCTGATATTCAATTTTCTGATATTTTAAAACCCATATTTTTACTGTAAAATTTCTGTATTTTTATACTAACATTTTCCAACTTCCTTTTGAGTTTCCTGTCATTTTCCAGCAAGCTTTGCTTGCTAGTTTTTAGCAGGTTTTACAGTTTACAAGGAAAGGTTATGCCCAAATCACATCAAGAACACCTCAACTTGCAACCGGTTTCAAAAGGGTTCAACCTCTTATCTTCTTACTCTATTTTCTAGCTATTTGTAAGCCTCGAGAGAGTCTCCTCGTGGGTATTCTCTAAAAGCTTTCAAATTAATTTGTAATCATATTGTAATTAGGTAGGAAGTAGATCTAGGAAGTAGATAAGTAGTTGTGCTTTCATTTTCAAGTAGATCTAATATTTTTCTAGCCTTTTTTTACCCACCTTCTCTTTTAGGGAGATTGATGTGTGGTTAGTATATTTTGTTTAGATTAGTTTACTTTCAAACATTTCTTTTTCAAACAAAACATTTAGTTAGATCTTTACTTTCTGTCACCTAGTTTACTGTTTTGAAGGAATATACAACCTAACATCCATCTATGTATCCTTTGCCCTCCGTTATCTCCCTTTAGGGAACTCGAATCAAGGGTATGAAAAATGGAGGGGTTTGGGGGCTTTAAGAAACCTTAATTAGCTCACTTTACTTTCTGCAATCTTTTACTTTCCTACAAAGCAATTTTATTTCTTAATTGTCCAGAGATCAAGTATCGGCACCTCCCATAAGCGATAACGCTCAGGTTGACTCTATTAACTTGTTAATTCCGTAATTCATTTTGCTTACTGTAAAAACAAATCTACAATTTACTTAAAATATACAACCTTAACTGTCCGTGTATTCTCTGCCCCCTTGTTATCTCCCTTTAGGGAACTTAGGTAAGGGTATGAAAAGCGGAGAGGCTTAGGGGCTCTAGTTTAATAGGCATCCGTCTTGCTATTTTTTCGGTTGATTAAAAACGGTGACCTCGGAAGCTAGTTGGAGTAGAAGACCGTGGGGGGTCTCTAAGCGTTCTATGTCCTCATTGTTGAGCACCGGGGCATTGGAGTTTGACCTAGGAGCTACAAGTGGACTTGTTTCCACTGTTTTGAGCGCACCAACACTCCCTCTTTGACTTGAGAAATACTAGATTGGAGTAGTCACACCACCGGATCTAAAACTTAATCAAAGACTTCAACTTTAATAAAATTTATTAAAACGAACCAAGAGACATTGCAAAACATCTTACCCACATTTCAGTTTCTGTATTTGCTTCAAAGTCCTTGCTTTTCAAGGCTTTCATTTTACAAGTACATCTTGCAAGCATCTCAATTTCATTTCAGTACCTTGCACTTTCAAGTATAATATCTTTAACGTACTGTGGCATGCTTGAGTAAAACATTGTTTAATCTTGTAACTTGAAAGCAATCTGTCGTTTGATCTTTGACACAATAACTTGTTCATTCGGTGTATATCTTGTTTCTTTTCAGGTATCATTGTATATTTGTTTAACCATTCTTTAGCACTTGTTCATATTGTGTAATTAATTTACATTGTTCATATTGTTAATATTGTAGATCTAGCTTAGCTTGGACAACTGTGGATAATCATTCTTAATTCTTTAGTAAGTTTGTAACTTGTAATCTTTTGACTCCATTTAATCTAGGCACTGATCTTGTAACTTTGTAACTTTCATAAAATAAAATCCCTTTAACTAAATTGTTAATAAACCTTCCTGTAGGGACTACCCCCCTTGGCTCTGTTGGGATTTGGCCTAAACGGAGGAGTTGGTAGACTGTGGTGACAGTGGTCCCCAGCTCTAACTTACCCCCAAGGACACACAAAGCGGGTTGGAGACTTCCCCGTGTCATAAAGTGTGTATTAGGCGGCAACACCTTCAACAAGCTTTTTTTAATTTTCAAAGTTTTAAACTTGCAGAAAAAGGGAAAAGTTGTTGGAGTTTGTGCAACTTCAGAAGCTATTCTTATTGTCCTCCTTCGGGAGTTGAACTTGTTGTAATCATTCATACAAACCCTAGAAAGAACAATGTAAATCTTGGGGTGAAAAGCCAACAATAAAAGAAATAAAATAAAATTATAAAATATAAAATTATATTGCTCCCCCAAGTGAAGTCGGCCCCATTTAAATTCTTAGTGGGAAAATAGTATAAATAGGAGGCGCCCCTTCTCAATATTTTATATAGCACCAACACAGCAGCTCAGAGAAGTGCGCAGTTTTCTGCAAGAGAGCGAAGTTCGCATACACTAGATAAGAATTTAAATGCACAAAACTCCTTCAACAAGCTTTTTTTAATTTTCAAAGTTTTAAACTTGCGAAAAAAGGGAAAAGTTGTTGGAGTTTGTGCAACTTCAAAAGCTATTCATATTGTCCTCCTTTGGGAGTTGAACTTGTTGTAATCATTCATACAAACCCTAGAAAGAACAATGTAAATCTCGGGGTGAAAAGACAACAATAAAAGAAATAAAATAAAATTATAAAATATAAAATTATATTGCTCCCCCAAGTGAAGTCGGCCCTGTTGCCACCTAATTCACACTTTAAGGAACAGGAAAGTCACAACCTGCTATGTGTCCTTGGGGGCAAGCGAGAGCTGGGGACCACTGTCACCACAGTCCACAAATCCTCCGTTTAGGCAAGATCCCAACAGAGCCAAGGGGGGAAGTCCCTACGGAAGACTAAGTTCCAGATTTATTAATTAATTACAAAATTAAGGGATCTTATTAAGGTTGTGAGGCTAAGACTTTATACTATCTAAGGAATGACAAGCATCATGCAAATGCAAAGATTTCCTTTTAATGACAAGCAGACCTTGAGATAAATGAAGACTAGTGCCTATTAACAAATAGAGTCTGAAGATAAATTACAACTTTACAAATTTACAAATGAAATTGAAATCTAAGTTAATTAACCCACAGTTTAGGTGTTATCCCAATCAAAACAGGTTACAATATGGACAAATGAATACTATGAACAATATAAACAATAATGAATGAACAGTTAAGCAGTATTAGCAATATCCAGAGTTGTATCAGATGTTATGAACAGATTGAATAAATGGAACAATTATTAAGCTTTTACCCAAAAAATGTTGAAACGAAATGAATCAATTGTGTTACACAAGATCTACAGATTACTAAACAATGTGATTACTTAATCAAAATGAATTAAAGATGCCACCACAAGATTTTGCGAAAACTGAAAAGAAAAACTTGCAGTGAAATAAAATGTGAAAGTGCTTGCAGTAAAAACCTTGGACAGCAAGGCAAAGATAAATAGCAGTGACCTGTGTTTGTAGGACGTTTTGCAATGTCTCTTGCAAATTTTAATAAATTTTATTAGAGGTGAAATCTTTGATTAAGTTTTAGATCTGGTGGTGTGACTACCCCAATCTAGTATTTCTCAAGCCAAAAAGGGAATGCTGATGCACTCAACAAAGTGGGAGCAAAGCCCACCCGTAGCTCCTAGGTCAAACCCCAATGCCCCGGTGCTCAACAAGGGGGACGTAGAACGCCTAGAGACCCCCAACGGTCTTCTACCCCAAGTCGCTTTCGAGTCGCTGTTTTTAATTAACCGGACAAATAGCAAGATGGATGCCTGTTAAACTAAAACTCTTTTACCCCCTGTCGTATCTCGTGAGTACCCCGAAGGGTGATAACCGAGTAGAGGAACAGGGGCTAAATTCGTTGTTGGTTAATTTTAGGGGTAAATTTTAAGTCTTGGTGATTAGCATGCAAGGTTAATTTTATACTGTCAACAAGATCAACCAAGCGGTATCCCTTATGGGAGATGTTGGTACTTGATCTTGAACTGAAAGCAAATGCGAAGGTTTGTAGCAGAAAAATGAATGTTGTTCTCATTAAGCTAAGCCCCCACTTCTCCTGCTTTTCATACCCAACTTGAAGCCCCTAAAGGGAGATGACAACTGGGCAGAGGATACACCGGATCCGTGGGTTGTATGGTTACTCTTTTGACAGAAAATAAAAAAAAATTAGATTTAAAACTTGAAAGGAAAATGCAATTAGCTAAACAATGTCCTAACCGCACAACAATCTCTGTTACAGAGATGGTGGTCTGTAACAGAGAATGGTGGGTAAATAGAAATAAAAAAATTATCTAACCTCACTTCAATCCCTTAAGGGAAGGTGAGTAAACAGAAATAAAACTTGCATAAAAGTAAATCTAAGCAATTAGTTTCTAGACTATTCTTACACTATTCATATACAAATTTACAGCAGCTTTTAAAGCTTTAGAGAATACCCCAAAGAGAACTTCTCTTTTGGGGTTTACAATGTAATAGAAGAAAGAGAAGAAATGTGGTTTTTTGGCCCTCTTTTGGACCAAACTTTTCTGGGTCTTTTTTTAAGCAAATTTGGGCAGCATAACCCCCTCTTTTGTGCATAAACCTGCAAAAAACCAGCAACTTTACTTGCTGGAAATTACTGCAGAAAACTAAATGAGAAAGTTAGCACAGAAAAAATAAAAACCCAGAAGTTTTATTAAAAAAATCTGAACATGAATTTTTCGAAAAATGAAGTTTTAACATTTAGAAAATGAACTTTTGGGCATCTAAATGGTGTATTAACAGCAGATTTAAAACTCTATACTAAACTATGATGGAAGAAGGCCCCAAAACACGGGTTTTATTCACTATATAGTGAACAAAACTCAGTTTTAGGGGAGAGAAAGAATTATGGACGAAAATGGAAATTTGAAGAGAAACCCTTGGAGAGATGTCCTTGGCTTGGAAAACCTGTAAATAAACTTATGAGAGAGCTGCAAAATGTAAGCAAAGAGGTGAGCACCCAATAAATCTACCAAAATACTTTGATAAATCTTATTAAAAACTCACAAATGGAAGCAGAAATACTTCTACTTACAAATCCCTCCACAAAATACTTTGTGGAGAGCTATATAAGCTAATACAAATGCAAATCAAATAAATACACATACAAGTTACCTCACCAAAAGATGCATGAAATGTAGAATGATGGCACAATATCCCTCCAAAGTATTTTCTTGATTATGGCCCAACTAGGGCAAGATTTGAATACAAGAAAGCCTCTAGGGCTTGAGCAAAATGGCTAGGGCACAATGTAGAAGAAGAGAAGAGAGGAAATATTTCTGCAGCATAACAATAGCATGAGAGACGTTATCAAATGAGGGAGTGAGACCCTCATTATATAGTTGAGGAGCAACCCCAACCCCTTGAAGATCAATGGCTAAGATTAGATCTCCACCACTAGATCTAGGTTTGTTCACTTTGCAAGCCATCCACCAATCATAAGCAAGGGTGCATTTTCAAATCAATGGTCAAAAAGATAGATCCATGTCATAATGAAGCTTAACCCTTAGATCTAGGGTTTCCATGACTCAAGTGGGGCCTCCTTTGACTCAATTTTTAATTTTATCTTTAATTTTATCTTTAATTTTTTAATCTTTAATTTTTAATTTTTAGTCTTTATTTTATCTTTTATTTTTATCTTTTTATTTTTAAATCTTTTAATCTTTTATTTTCAAGTTTTAATCTTATATTTTTTATTTTTATCTTTTATTTTTTATCTTTTACTTTTAAAATTTCTATCTTTTTATTCTTTTATTTTTTATTTTTTACTTTTTATATTTATTTAATCTTTTATTTTTAAAATTTCTATCTTTTTATTCTTTTATTTTTTATCTTTTATTTTATCTTTTATTTTAAATCTTTTTTTATCTTTTATTTTAAATATTTTTTATCTTTTATTTTTTATTTTTTATCTTTTTATTTTTTAATTTTTTAATTTTTGATCTTTAATTTTTTATTTTATCTTTTATTAAGATAAGAGGGACGCCCCACTTGGGAGATCTTCAGACATTTATTTTGACCATGGGGGGTTTATTTAAATAAATTTTGGCTATGCTTAGCCACCCCCCAAACTTAATTACTATGGCCTTATTTGATTTTTTCCTTCAAAATCAAATAATTTAATTTTTCACCCTAGGAAATTAAATTAATTTCCTGGGAAAAGAAAACCTTGTCTTAACTAAAATTCCTCTAACTTTCTAACCCCTTGTCAGTATGACATGAAACTTGAACCAATGGCTTAGGGGGTGTCATAGCGTTTTCATTTGCATTCATAGCCCCTATTACAAAATGCCAAGGTTCAAGAGATTACATTATTACACCAAAACTTAATTAATTAACCACCAAATGGTAAAGTTAATTAATTAGGAAAAAATCAAAATAAATTTAAAATCCTAACGAAATTCCGCAAGACTACAAGATATGGCTAGCATGGTCATGAACAACAACTTGAAACCTTAGCCACCTCATGGGCTTGATTATCAGAACGCCAATTCACCACTTTGGAGGATTGGTGAGTGAAAAACCCAACCAATTAAAATTGTTAGATAACAAGATTAACTGGAAGGGGAAAAAAACACTCAGTGAAGAGGACTTCCCTGATAATAAAGTCCATGGTGACATCCTTAGAGGAATGACCCATGCTGGCATATAAAGTTACATTAATTATCGCACGCGGGGGAGTGGACATTTCGTGTACAAAAAGGGCATAATTGCCTTGCTGAATGAAAAAATCCCCAGAATTTTTCCATGGTACAAACTGCACATAATGTACATCTTCAATGTACATAAGGTTGCCACCTAGTTGAAATAGGTGGGCAACAGGCCCCAGTTAAATTCTTAGTGGGAAAATAGTATAAATAGGAGGCGCCCCTCCTCATTATTTTATATAGCAGCAACACAGCAGCTCATTCTGCGAGAGAGAGAAGTTCGCATACACTGCAGAAGAAGACTGTTTTTTAAGGGTTTTCATCTTTGGAAAGCATTTCCATATTTTTCTGTTACTTTCTTCATTGTACTCTGATCTCAGAATTATTATCTCTAGACGAAGGTCGCTGGGTTTTCTCCCATTTGGTTTTCCCAGGTAAAAAATACTCGTGTTATTGTTATGTGCTTTGTCTATCTTCTACTGATACTATTGATAAATGCACTTAAGACATATTCTATAATCTTACGAAAATCTAACATGGTATCAGAGCAGTGCTAGAAGAAGCCATTTCCGGAACTCTTTCGAAAACCTGTTGAACCTAGGGTTTCATCTTTCAAAGTCTTCACTCAACCTTTGGAAGAAAAAGAGCCTTGGGAGTTTTTCTCTAAGGAGGGCGCATCTTTTGGTGAAGACAGAATTCAATTCTGAGAATTTTCAATTTTGACCTAATTCTGCAGCTGCAAATAAAATTAGGGTTTCGAGTTCTGACCTACTTTCTCCATAGTTTTGGCTCGACTCTACCTCTACTCAACTCGCCTCTCTAGGGCGCATTTATCTGTGGAGTTAGTTTTTCAAAACTCTAACTTTCATTTTTAACCTAGCCTCTGCTAGGGTTTCAGATCCAGATCTGCAATCAAGATGGTCAGCATGAAGGTTGAAGATCGTTTTGAAGGGGCTTCCAACTTCATCCCCTGGAAGTCTAGGGTTCTTCTTCTACTAGAAGAAAATGACCTATTACAGTTTGTAAAGGAAAAGGTCCCAGAACCAGAAGCCGAAGAAGACAAACCTCACTGGAGAAAGAATGATGCCAAAGCAAGGAGGATTTTAGTGGACTCAGTTAGAGATCACTTGGTTCCTCAGATCTCATAAAAGTCGACAGCGAGGAGGATGTTCAAAACCGTAAAGAAGCTATTTGAACACAGTAGTATCAATGTGACTCTCACATTGAGGAATCAACTGTCAAACATGAAGATGACGAAGTCCGAGAATATTGCCTCATATTTCATGAGGATCACTGAACTCCGGGACAAGCTAAAATCCAATAGAGACAATCTTGAAAAAAAGGATCTCGTTATGACTACCTCAAATGGTCTCCCACCATCTTGGGAGTCTTTCATCCAAACTATAAGTGGTCGAACCAAGTTGCCCAAATTTGATAAGCTATGGGCAGAATGCACTTAGCAAGAAACGAGAATTGTAGCACGCCAAAGACTTCATTGTACTCAACCTAAGGAAAATCAAGCGTTCGTATCTCATGCCAAGAAAGGCAAGGGAAGGGGAAGGAAGTTGTACATTCACAAGCATCAAGACAAGAGATCAAGTCCTCCCCTAGATCAGAAGAAACAAAAGAAGGATCTATCTCAAATCCAATGCTATAGGTGCAAGAAATACAGTCATTATACCAGTAGCTGTCGAAGTTCACACAAAAGGAAGCTTGAAGCTTCAACTGCTGATGTAGAAGAAGATCATCATCACAAGAAATAGAATAATGAAGATCGTACAAAATTCTTCTTCATATCAGCCCTATCAAGTATTGTTCCCACCACTAGTGATACTTGGCTCATAGATAGTGGTGCATCTAGACACATGAAAGAATATAAAGAAAATCTCTCAGAAGTAGTTGAGAAGGATTCTCATCTTTGAGTTGTACTTGGAGATGATGCCAACTACACTGTGAAGGGATCTGGGGCTACCTTCCTTCAGCTAGAGTCTAATGACACTCTACATTTAAGTGATGTGCTCTATGTACCGGTATGAAAAGAAAACTTGTTTCCATCTCATCCTTAGAAGACAAAGGATACAAAGTAGCATTTTCATATGGAAAAGTACTTGCTTGGCAGAAGAACTCAAGCATGGATACAACCAAAGTAATTGGTATGAGAGAGGAGAGCTTGTATCGACTGAACACTCCAGTCCAAGCCCTAGTCCATGACTCTACAAGTATGGGTGAGCTATGGCACAGAAGACTAGCTCATCTAAATTACAGAGCTCTCCAAGCAGTGAAGAACATAGTTACATGTATACCAGTGCTACAGGTAGACCATGATGGAACATGTAGAGTATGTGCTCTTGGCAAGAATGCCAAGAAATCCTTCCCAGATAGTGAGAGCAGATCCAAAGAAATCTTGGATCGAGTGCACTCTGACCTGTGTGGCCCAATGACAGTTGCCTCATTGGGAGGATATCATTACTATGTGACCAGACCATGATGGAACATGTAGAGTATGTGCTCTTAGCAAGAATGCCAAGAAATCCTTCCCAGATAGTGAGAGCAAATCCAAAGAAATATTGGATCTAGTGCACTTTGACTTGTGTGGCCCAATGACAGTTGCCTCATTGGGAGGATATCATTACTATGTGACCTTCATTGATGACTACTCACGGAAGACTTGGATCTACTTTCTTAAGACCAAGGAATCGGAGGAAGTACTCAGTAAATTCAAGGAGTTCAAAGCACTAGTCGAGAATTTGTCAGGGAAGAGGATGAAGATCCTAAGATCATATAATGGTGGAGAATATACCCCTACGGAATTCAATGATTTTTGCAAAGAAGTAGTAATTAAGAGGGAGCTTACAATTCCCTACAATCCTCAGCAAAACGGGGTTGCTAAAAGAAAGAACAAAACAATTGTGGAGGCAGCCAAAGTTATGATTCATGACCAGAGTCTACCCATGTTCTTATGGGCAGAAACATCCAGAACAGTTGTAAAAGTACAAAACAGATGCCTACATAAGATAGTGAAGACCATGACTCTCGAAAAAGCCTTTACAGGAGTAAAACCAGAAGTGGGTCACCTCTGAATCTTTAATTGTCCAGTCTACATTCATGTGCCCAAGGAGAAAAGGACGAAGTTAGAACCTTCAAGCAAGAAGGGAACTTTTGTGGGATACAGTGAATCCTCAAAGGCCTACAGAATTTATATCCAAGGATCCAGACAGATCGAAGTTAGCGAGGATGTGACCTCTGAAGAAGAAATGGTTGTCAAGAAAGGCAGAGGATTAGACATGGAGATCGATGATGAGGAATTGGAGATGAGATCATCTCCCTCTCCAGTTCAGAACGAGTTAGTAGGAAAAGATGAACCCATCGATCCCATTGATCCAGTTGCGACAGTTGATATTCCCGAAGATATGACAGTAAGTCGGAAAAGACCTAGATGGGAACAACAGACCTTACACGATGCAAAGGGGCATGAAGCTCCACATGGCACTTTTCGAGAAAGCAAAAGACCTCAGAGGTTCTCTAGTTATGTTGCATTGATGCGTCATCAGACTCATAACCCACCATTTATGAAGATGCGTCCAAACACCAAGTTTGGAAGGATGCCATGGTGGAAGAATATCAATCCATCATGAAAAATGATGCGTGGGAGATTGTACCGAGACCTGGGGGGAAGTCAGTTGTAACTTCCAGAAGGCTATACAAAATCAAACATGGAGTAGATTGGAGCATTGAAAAATACAAGGCCACATTTGTTGCCAGAGCATTCTCTCAGAAAGAGGGAGACGATCATGATGCGACATTTGCTCCAGTGGCTCGATACACTTCCATTAGATCAATCATTACTATTGCTTCAGCTATGGGATGGAAGTTGCATCAAATGGATGTCAAGACTTCCTTTCTCAATGGTATTATTGAGGAAGAAGAATATATTGAACAACCAGAAGGGTTTGTTATCCATGGAAAAGAGTCTCACATATGCAAGCTGAAAAAGGCATTATATGGACTCAAGAAAGCACCTCGTGCTTGGTATGGACGGATAGACCATGTTGTCTGTCGATTGCACATTAGCAGCAGAAATCAATTGAAAGTTGTCTCCTCACTTGGGAAAGCGGGAGAAGCGTGACCTTGGGGGCAAGCACAAAGCTAGGTACTGTCACCTACTCCTAGCTCCTCCGTTTAGGCTAACTCGTAATGAAGCCAAGGGGGGTAGTCCCTAACAAAGAGTTTTCTATGGCTCAATGTTTAAGTTAAGTTTTGGATGTTTTGGATGCAAATGGGTGTTGTTTAGGAGTTATTGTGATTTAAAATGATTAATATTAAAGGGATGATGATCAATCAAAGCAATCCACGTTGCTAACAAGATATCACACAGATAATCAAAGATTCCAAACTTATAACTTAAGCATTCAAATATAATTAAATGAAATGGACCATAGACAATTGATCAAGATAGAAAATTAATCAAATATAACAAAGGACCAGTGCCTTATGGAGTCAAATAAATGCGTGAAATAAAATCTAGAAATTAAGCTAGTGAGTATTAGGTTTTGCAAATGCTCTTGGTGGTTTTTAAGAATTTTAAATGCTCTTGATTAGGGTGTCAACGAAGGTTTGTCAAAGCCAGGAGACTCTTCTAAGTTCCCTCCGTTGAAGACATGTCGGGCCCGCCCAGTATCCCAGGCTAGTATCGCAAAGATTGACCAGCTAGCCGAGAATCTAAGACAGCGGGAGGTTCCGACGCCTCTACTAGGAAGTACTTTGGAAGAATCTCTACAATGTTGGTGCATTGGTTACGGGTGTTTAAGTATTATTAAGTTACTCTTATAGGGTTTAAAGATCCAATGTCGTTTCTGGGTATTCCGATCTAGAATCGGTTAGAACATACTCCGGCAAGGAGAGAAAGGAGTTAATTAATTAAAGTGGTGTGTGTGTTGAAGATTTTATTAAGTTAATTAATTAGACTCTCCGACAGAGAGCGCTTTTGACCTTGTCTTATGACAAAGGTTCAAGAGTCTTATCTAATCTAGATGAGACTAATGCAAGGGTGATGCAAACGCTAAAGATGCTCTCCAATAGAGAGTGCTCTTGACTTGTGTTTTTGCAAGTTCAAGAGTCTTACTTAAGAGTTAATTGATTAAACAAATGTGAACAAGAAGCAAAGATGAGTTATTAAACTCTCCGACAGAGAGCACTCTTGATCCACCTTATGGTGTGATTCGAGAGATTTAAGCAGTTGATTTACTTAGAAAGATAAACAATTAAAAATAGAGAAATCAATTTAATTAATGAATTAGATGTGATGGATTAACAATTATTCTAAGAATAAGATGCAAATAATGATGAAGACGAGCAAATCTAACCTAAGCATACACAAGTAAACACAACACAAGACTCCCCAAATGGGGGAGGATGAGAGTGGGGACTTAAAAACCCCATTCAAACACAAGATCTTTATTAAAATTATTACAATTTGCTTTTAGGAATTTAATCATTGAAAGGGCTTTTCAAATAAAAACATACAACTCTACTATCATTAAAATTTGCGTAAAAAATGAGAGTGATTTACTTTTACTTGAAACTTTTCTCGAAACTTTTCTCGAACTTTGCAAAAAGGGAAAAGAAGAAGTTTGAATGAAAGCAAAAGAGTAAGGCAAAGAAGGATGAAAATAAGAAGAAAATGATAGGAAGAAGGAAGAAAAACAAAGAAAATGTCAAAGATAAGAAAATTGAAGAATAAGGCAGCCAACTATGAAGCCAAAGGAGTATAAAAAATGATGAAAACGGGGCAGCGATGAAGAAGGAAGATGGTTGTCATAAAAATAAAAAAGCAGAGCAGCGAACAAAAAGAGGAAGAAAATGCCAAAAACAAGTTGGAAGAAGGCCCAAAAACTAGGGAAAAAAGAGGCAAAAAATGAGCATAAACTAGGGCACACTAGGGCTGTCCAAAAAAAAGAAAAAGAGTGGTAAAAAGAGTAAAATGGGGTAGCGATGAAGAAAAGATAAGAAAGGGAAAAACCAAGCAAGGAGGAAAAGGCTAGCAAGCAAGAAAAACAAGGGGATCAAGGAGCAAAGAGAGAACTAGAAGAGGGAAGTTCGGTAACCAAGAAAGTATTTTAAATTATGGATGGAACCCAAGAGAGAGAGCTAGACTCCCATCTTTCCTTTTATATTTTGAAAAAGAAGATCTTTGTAGGTCCTGCAATGAAAGTGTTAGATTAAAAATGTTGCTTGAAGCCTGGGATAGAAGCAGCTGACCTCACACCTTTCTTCAACCTGTGAAGCCTGAAAACACACTACAACTCAACACAAAACGTGAGATCAAAATACATGCTAGTATGCTAAGAAAATTGAATCATAATCAACATTACGTATATACTGATTACTCATGTCCATCAAAATACTAATCTACTTCGCATAAACAATCAAGTTGAACTACAAATGATTGTTCTACTGTGCCAACAATGGCCCTCTTGACCTAACAAATAAGCAATTTAATCTCACATAAGCATTAAAGAAATAGGGGTTAGAGACAATATCACCTCAACCAATTGCAAAAACCTACCACATCCAAGAGCTCATGGACCTCCAAAGTCTGATCTTTATTAACAAATTAAAGCAAATGTTTGATACAATTTTCTCAGAGTAACTCTGCTACAAAAGTCCATCATAATAGAGCTCAAAGAGCCTCTATTTATACAAAGAGAGAAGGCTAAAACCCTAAAACCAAACTAAGAGTAACACTAGAGTAATTGAATGAGCTCGACATGATCATTTGGAGTTGAACTGAGCTGCAACTAAGTTGTAACTGAGTGCTGGAGTAATGAGGGGGGGTGAGGTGGCTCATCCTCCCTCGTAATGTTCACCAAACCAATAGATAACCCACACTTCAACCAAAAACGGATTTGACCAAAGAGGGCAAATTTCTGACTGATAGTTCAACTGCTACACTCTGATACCTGATTTGAAACTGATCGATATTGATTGGAACCATCACAAATGCTCCGTGCCATGTCATTTAACCATTTATTTTATTCAATTTGGTTAATTTTGGAGAGTTTTTTATTTTCTCCAAAATATTCATTTTTAATATTTTAATTAATAATTTCTCCGTAAATGACTTTTTTGAGATATTATTAATTATGAGGCTGAATGAACTTCTGAAACTTGGAGATAGCTGGCCGGCTGATCATGAATGATTTTTGGCTTAAAGTTAGAGCCTTCAATCACTGAATTCGGGTTCCGGATGACTAACTTATTACAAATTGAATTTTTTCATTTAAATTAAGGAAAAATTATTTAAAAACTTGGGGAAAATTAAAAAATTAAAATTTTTTCCCCGTTCGAAAAATATTTTTTCGAAATTTTTTTATATGTCCAAATGACTTAGGACATGACCATGCTCTACCTAAATAATGCCTAGTAGGTTTATAACACTCAGTTGGCCTCTAATAATCCCCAAGGCCTAGAATTCAACATTGGGCATTCCAGCTTTGGAGGAAGCAGGAGAAAACCTTGTCAATTATACTCAGCTGAAGGCAAAGCATAATTGTTAAGGGCAAAAAACTCCCTGGAATACCTTATATTGATGAAATTGTCATTGATGCCAACATGGACTTGCAGTGGCTTCACGAGATGTTATTGATGACACCAAGTCCCACCTGCAGTGCCTAGACCCACAAGTTGGTCATGAAGCCCCCACACACTTAGATGTGTCATTTGAAGATGTCCTTCAAAGCCCTTGAAGTCATTGTAACTCTAGAAGAAGGTTGATGATGATGTATGGTCTCCCTTGTGGTTAAATGGCATGATAAAACACATTGTGGAGCCCATGGATATTTTGAAGATGACCTTGAAGATGTCGGCTTCAAATGAGGTCATGTCGGTGTTGGGCTCTGATCTATCAGTGTTAATCAGAACTTGAATTTAAAATCAATCCGGATTTGTGAACTTCGAGACACATCCAAGTTTAGGACAGAGAAGCTGGACTCATTTAGAATTTAGCTATCTGTAATTAAATCTACTGACAGAAACTAAGATACTGCAGCTCACAAAGACAAAATCCTCTTACAAGGGTAATTTCATTGTTTCCTTTGTTAAGCATACAGTAATTGGTTTTGTGAAAGCATAAAGGACTGAGGTAAAAATTAATTAAACAATGAATTTATAAATCCTAGGATCAAACTGCAAAATTCCACCAGCGTTGAAGACACATTCACCAATCAAGATCTCTTACAAGACAACATTCATAATCTGTAAATGTTCTTTATCATCTCTCTATCAAATAAACAGCATTTAACAATACACAG